>JARQOC010000001.1:45247410-45311177 GCA_033576535.1 Allobates femoralis
TTATTCATGAGACCAAGTTTCCACTGATTGCAATAGGCATCGAGAATATGGAGTAATATCGCACATGTCATATGTCAGCGTGGCGGTGGGAAAACCTGTGTATTAATATCACCTTGGAGAAAATATCTAGATATGTATACGGTGCGGAAACATTTCCAATATTTACTCTCATGAGCCGAGACAGCTGTTTATTTCATGTGACATGACATTTCGAACATGGCTGCTTGGGATGAGGATCCCGCCACCTCGGTTTTTATGATCTCTGTTATGTTTCTATTTCTGCTCGTTGAGTTTCTGCATTTTCCGGTCTGTGTCTCGCTTTGTTTGCTTGCGGAGCTGCATTTAGAGAGAGATGTTAGAAGTACTACGTGGTTAATCCATTCCAAACATTAATTTATCAGAGTTCAGTCTGATACAAGGTAAAAGTACTCACCGTACTTATGCATTGCTTGAATGGAAATTTCCATAAAAATGTTTTATCTTTCATCTACGCACAATAATGGCTCTAGAAATGTTATTCGAAGTACTTCATTCTTACTTCATTGTTACTGTTATTCAAAGCATCTCCGGCTCTCCTGTTCGAAGGACAATGTATTTGTCGTTCAATGTGTACACAACATTTACAGGATGGATTAAGGACTATTTCATGCACATTTATTTTTCAATACTTTTTCTTTTCCTAAAACCTTACAGACCTATTTCCAATTTTTTCCGGGGGACTGCAGTGGAGACATCAATGTGGCGCCCCACTACGTAGGTGCCAGAAAAGCGGTGTAGTGCTCCACTGCAATTGGGACAATGGTCACAAGATGGAGCCCTAGAGCTGCACTCACACACTAGGGATAGTGGTGGGAGGAACCCAGTGAGGGTCTTAGCGACCTCTAGAGGGAACCGGAGAGCTCAGTTAGTTAGTCAGTGGTTAGTGAGTAGTTGGAGAGTGAGGAGGGAGAAGGCAGACAGCCTGCAGGAAACCAAGGGGGCCATCTTGGTTGAGAGGCCCTGGAAGAGCACAGATCCTAAACAAGAGAAAAGAAAGCAAGGAAGCTCAGAATTGCAGACTTAACTTGAGTGCGGAAGTGAGTAATGGATAGAGTTTGCCCCATAGGAAGAAACGCGGGCCCGCACCTGTGAGATCCTTCAAGGTTCACAGAAAATCTGCTAAACAGGGATATTATAAATACGGCCCTGATTCCCAAAGATCCCACAAGAGGGAAGCCAGAAGCACAGTGGCAGCTGCGGCATTGAATAGAAGGTTAATCTGATGGGTACAAAAGGGAGAGGAGACAGAAGCTAGAAGCAGCAGGAGGCCAGATCATCTACAAGAGATTAGGCTTCACACTGGGAACAGAATAGAAGGAAAAGGAAGGAACATAAAGGAGGGTTCTATCTCAAGCCAGAAATCCCAATTTCAGCCCAGAGCATTCGCCATTTACCATCTAATGAACTGTTGAACTGGGTACTCTTCAAAAAGACGCTCATAGTACCTTAATCTCAGCCCCTCGCCTCATTCACTCAACAGTGGTCCTCTCGGCCCCACCTCATGACTCGAACTCCCCACTCTCTCTCTTCCTCTCTCACCTATCATGCTCACTCCTGTTCCCTTGCCTAACCCCTCTTCCTCTCTCATCTATCATTTCTTCTTCTTATGATTAACTCTCTCTAGATAGTTTGACAATAACCGTTTTAAGCATCCGATTGGAAATAACTAACCGTTTTCATTTGATTGTCACAAGCTGAATACATCTGATTCTGTAATTTTCTGATTACCATCTCAATATCTTGTAAAATAATAAAAAGAATTTTTGAAATGAAATGAAATGAACTGTTGAACTGTAAGCTATTCCATCCAAGCCGCAATACCATCAACCACCGGAGGACTGTGGCGGCGCTGGTGGACATCACCAGACTCAGCAGGTGGCGTCACGAAGACAACTTGTAAATTATCTCCAGTAAGATATATTATTCCCCATTCCTTTCAGTTGACCCCCAGGGCCACAGCCTCGGGATGGCCACTCGTGAATTCCCGGACTAGAAGAAGAAGAGAGAGCCCAAGAGCCGAGTACCCCACAGCCCTGGGTGTGCGTCATCAACATTTACTGTTTTTGCATAAATTATTCCACATATTTACACCTCATAGTTTGGGGTTTAGCGATAGTGTTCTTGCCATGCAAATTGTTTCTTCAGAGAGGAAACAGACTTTAATTCTAGTCAAACCTATCAGAAGTAGCATTTGAAAAAAAGTCAATATCAACCCTATACCAAGCCTTGCCAGATGACTCAGGATAATAATAACCAAATCAAAATCTCAATTTGAAGACATGGTGTTTTGGGGGGGTTTGCCCCTTGTCAGTGCAAAGTGTGAGATATGATTTGGTGGGTGAGAGGCTAAGATGGAGATCTATAGGGTAATGTCATACTTTGCACTGGTGAGTATAGATGAGCGAACACTCGAGGGTTCGGATTCGGTTTGGTTCTCTGAATGCCGGGGTGTTCACCAAATTGTTTGCCGAATTGTTCACCGAGCCTTCCGAACCCCATTGAAATCGATGGCAGGCAACATGAAACACGTAGAAAACGCCTTCAAATGGGTTCAAAAGCCGCCAAACTGCTTGTATTAGTGCCAGATAACAAGAAAAGGGACAACAATCTACCTACAGTACTAATAATCTCATGGCGTAGCAAAAAAAATGCCTGTACAGTGTTAGCCAGTAGATAGAAAAATATTAGAATCTGAGAGTCCTCAGGGGTTGATACCTTTTAATGGCCAACTGAGAAGATGGTAAGACAAAGCAAAGCAAGCTTTCAAGACTATGGTCTCTTCATCAAGCTTAATGATATAACTTCTGGAGAAACACATATATACACAAATGCTGGATGGAATAATGTAGTACATAACACAGGTGATGTGAAGCATATAGTGGTCAGTTGGGAGGGGAGAAGGAGCAGCAGCTAAAACCAGAGTTCCAAGATAAGAGGCACAGATAGTTTTATTGTCCTTTGATTAGTGGTTGGCCCAAAACAGGAAAGAGGGGGGGTGAAATGGTTGTCATAACAGTTCATGTAAGTGAGGCGGTCGACAGGGTACTTGGGTACCGGGGCTGATGGCAACTTTGATGTGCAATCACGGCTGGTCGGTCCCGGTCCCGTGCCCTGGACCCTCAATGACAGGGAACCGTGAAGAATAAGGCGATTGTTAACGTGACGCCACCTATGGTACCTGGTAACGGGTACACCAGCACTGCAGCCGGCCGCTGAGGTGATGGTGGGTGTGCAGCAGAGTGTGGTACAGCTCCCCACAGGTGGAGCTTTACCTCAGGGCAGCGGAGATGGATGAGGGGAGAAGTAATCGCGTGTCTGCAGACAATGCGGTGACTAGCGGCGGTTAGACAGGCACACACAAACACATTGATCGTTGTTTCGGTACCTTATACTGGTGACAGGGTAACAGGTACAGTCCAGAGAAATAACCAGGTCCCCAGTGCAACTTGGGACTTCTACCTTAGAAAGTTGTGAGGCCTCCTTTGTCTTTGTGCTCTGTGGTTTGTGGTAAGTCCTGCCTATGACTGGACTCGCCGTTCCTTCTCCCTCTCAGGGCTTTGCTCTAAACTGACTATGAGGTCCTTCAATGGGGTCCCTGTTTCTCCTATGGCCCCTGGTCCTGTACTTGGTCAGTTAGAGTGTCTCTTACTTGACTTGCTTCAGGGGTTAACTCCTCCTGGTTCTGACGGGGTTTTACTGCTTCAGTGGATGCTGGCAGTGTCGGACTCTGGTGTCCGGGTGTACTATAAGGAAGCCTCAACTGGTTCCTTTCCTTGAATTCCCTGCTTCATCCACTGGCCTCCGACCCTCTCCCTAGGGTGCAACACAGCGGTCAGTGGTCCTTGGTCCTGGATCCTTCCCAGTGACCAGCTCCTTGCTCCAGCTCTCTCCTCAGACTCTCTGTCACTAACTCCTGGAACTAACTAACTCCTCCCCTCAAGCCTGGATCTTTTAAAGGGGAACTGGCTTAAGGCAACCAGTAGAGCTCCCCATTCAGGTCTGGGGTGGAAGGTGTTGTGTGCTGTGTGAACCAAGGTGTAATTCCCTCATTGTACCGGTGGATCCTATCGCAATCCCCTGCAGGGGTGCCACATTCCCCCCTAGCTAAATACAGTCCTCCGAGACTAAAACATTTTTCCATAAACATAACATAAATTAACTATTTACATTTGATAATTGAACAGAGTCTTAAAAATGAAAAATTTACAAAAACCAGGTATAAATAAGAAAACGGGTAACCAGTCTATACAGCGCTAGTCCATCTGCTGCAGACTGTTAAAAAGGGTGCTTGCCACCACCAGTCCTGTGGCTATGGTCCATTTTTGAAAGTAAGAAAATGGAAACATTCAAAAGGTCCAACAGGTCAAGCCTCTGTAGGCTTAAATTTCAACATTACACAACAACAAACACTATGGGTGCCTCGGCGTAGGAGTCATAGGTACTGCAGGGGCCTCTACTGGGTCATAAGCACTGTAGGCCTCCTGGCCCTGGGGTCACCTATTGGCCAAGATTTTGCTCTCCCCAGACAGCTCCTTACGCCAACTCCACTCACCCCTCTTACTGGTGTTGTGTACCTGGTTTGGGTTGTTTTTGCCTACCCTTCACCTTTTTCTGTAGATTAGCATTAATAACATATTTACATTTTAAACATATTTACATTTTCCCACATTTTACAACTTATGCTCTGTTCCTGAGTGGTGGGTGTCCTAGATTCACACGTGTTGACCCACGTAATTCTGGTGTAGGATTGGTGAGAGTGGGTCTATGTGTAACTGATAAACTGGGTAGCAGTCTGCGACTACCTGATCTCACAGTAGGAATGGCAGGTACACCGATTGCAGGATTCTCGGTTTCCGGTAAAACTAGTGGTTCTGGTACTCTTGGCGTTTCTACTGCTGGTGGGAACATCAATGTCGGAATTAGGTATGTACCTTCTATTTGAGGCCAAACTGCTGGTAACTCTCCAATGATTGTCTGGACTGTCTTTGACTTCTCTTTCTCTTCTGAGTCTAGACAAGGTACATTTTCTTCTGGTTGAAGCTGTTGAGGGCACTTCTTCAAATGATCTCTGGACACTGTTGCAGTTGTTTCACCATGATCTTTGCTGATTAAAAAGGTTTTCTGGTTGTCAAATTCAGATGGTAATACAGCGTATGGTTCTTTTTCCCATTGATCATCTAGTTTGTGCATTCTTCTTTTTCTTTTCAAAGCCAATTCACCTGGTGTTAAGGGCGTTCCTTGCTCACTTTTGTTAAAGTTGGTTTCTTGTCTTTTCTCTAGATTTTTCCAGACTTCTCTCAATGCCTTCCTGTATTTTCTGGTATTGTTCTTTCCTACGAGTATCTCAATCTGCATCTGTAGTATCTTCTTCAGGATCTACTATGCCTAATTCAAAGTCTACTGGCAATTTTCCTGGTCTTGCTTTCATGAGGTATGCAGGGGTTACTGGATGTTGTTGTAGATGTTAACTAGATCTGGTAACTTCTCTGGCCAATGGCTTCGTTCTTCTAAAGGCAGAGTTTTCAATAAGTCAATTAACATGTGATTCATCTTTTTGCACATTCCATTAGTTTGAGGATGGTAAGGCGTGGTGCGAATTTTCTTGCATCCTTATAGGCGACAGAACTCTTGAAATATTTCAGCTTCAAAGGCAGGTCCTTGGTCTGTCAATACCTGTTCTGGATAACCATGTGGTCTGCAGAAATAAGCTTGAAATGTACTTGCTGCTGTTTGAGCTGTTTTTACCAGAGCTACCACAAGGAATCTGGAATAGTGGTCTACCATGGTAAGAACATACGTGTAGCCTGATTTGCTGAGTGTGAGTTTGACATGATCTAAGGCTACCAGTTCTAATGGTTGTTTGGTGATGATAGACTGGAGTGGTGCTTTCTGGCTGTTACGGTCTCTTCTTCTTAATGAGCATGGTCCACAATTTTTACACCATCTCTCTATGAAGGCTATCATGCTGATCAAATAGAATCTCTCACATAACAATATTTCCAGTTTTCTCCATCCAAAGTGTCCCTCTCCGTCGTGGTACGCTTCCAATACCATTTGGACATCTCTCTGGAACCACAGCTTGCCATACCATTTCATGTGTTCTTGGGTTGATATACCATCTGCACAATTGACTTTGAAAGATAAATAACCTGTTTCTTTCTTTCCACAGGTACTGGGCTTCTGGTGGAGCATCCTTTTCAAGTTGGGAATCCGGTTGGTTTATTAACTTCTTTACAAGGCTCACTTCTGGATCACTGTCTTGAGTCTCCTTCCATCCATAGTGAGGCAACGGGTTTAGTGTAACAGTCTGACGGTTCTGGTAGATGTGATTTTTAGCGATTTTCCATTTTCTATTTCTATGGAAAGCTGGGAGTTCTATTTCCTCTAAGTCATCCTCTTCTTCTTCAATTCCTTGTAGATGTACTTGAGGGTTTCTGGAGAGGCCATCAGCATTTGCGTTGTTACGGCCTGCCCGGTATTTCATGGTAAAGTCATAGTTCGATAGTCGGGCCATCCAACGTTGCTCCAATGCACCAAGTTTCGTGGTATCCAGATCTGTTAACGGGTTATTATCCGTGAAGACGATAAATTTTGAAACTGCGAGGTAATGCTAGAACCTTTCTGTTATAGCCCAGACCAAGGCCAGGAACTCCAACTTAAAGGAACTGTAGTTTTCCGGGTTCCTCTTGGTGGGTCGAAGTTTTCTCCTGGCATAGGCAATTACTCTCTCTCTGCCATCTTGAATCTGGGAAAGGACTGCTCCCAGGCCTACATTGCTTGCATCGGTGTAAAGGACGAATGGTAGGTTATAATCGGGGTAAGCCAGGATTTCCTCACCGATTAGAGCCTGCTTCATCTTTTGGGAGGAATTTTCTTGTTCTTCTCCCCATTCCAATGGTGGCTCTGAAGATATTCTTTTCTTAGATTGGCCTACCAGAAGATCTTGTAGGGGCGCTGCCATCTTTCTGTAGCCGTTAATGAATCTTCTGTAGTACCCAGCCACACCTAAGAACTGACGTACCTTAGTGACGGTGGTTGGTCTCTGCCAATCCTGGAAAGGTGTTACTTTCTCCAGGTCTGGTGCTACTATATCTGCGCTGACCACGTGTCCCAAGTATTGGACTTTAGGTTTCAGCAGGTAACATTTAGATGGTTTGAGCTTCATCCCATACTTTACTAAAGCCTCAAATACCTCTGCCATGTGTTCCAGGTGTTCTTCATAGGTTTTGGAATACACGATGACGTCGTCTAGGTATAAGAGTACCGTCTCGAAGTTCCGGTGTCCCAGGCAGCATTCCATGATTCTTTGAAACGTTCCTAGTGCATTGCATAACCTGAATGGCATGCTGTTGAATTTGCATAGTCCCATTGGTGTTGGAAATGCAGTCTTCTCTCGGTCTTCTTCTGCAACGGAGACCTGCCAATACCCACTAGTGAGATCTAATGTGGAGAAATAATTAGCAGTCTTTAAAGCAGCAAGAGACTCCTCTATTCTGGATACCCGCTGTTTATCAGAGTTACCAGCGTTCTCCCAGCGATCAGGTAATGACGCTCCAGCGATCCCGGCAGGTTGTTATCGCTGTCGGGATTGCTGGAGCGATCGTTATGTGTGACAGGGTCTTAAGGATCGATTACATCTTAATTACAGAGTTAATCTCTGCAGTGTTCAGGTGTTTAACTATTCGGTGTCTTCTGTAATTTATTGGCCCTGTGCACAAGATGCATTTTTTATAATGCTTTTTTTTAATTTCATTTAATTTCTTCTTTCTAATTTCATTTTTTTCTATTTTTACTCCACTAAAGGCTATAAGAATTCTGAAGTGTTGTGCACATGTTGCTTTTTTTTCCTTTGCTGAAAAGGTGCCGATTTTGGCGCAGAAAAATCTGCAGTGTGTCCATTATTGCAGGGATTTTTACACATTGATCTTATTGTAATCATCTCTCTCTCATTCACTGTCTCTCTCATTCTCCCTCCCTCTCTCTCAATCTATCTATCTCTCTATGGTGTTTGCTCTCTCGCTCTCTCTTATTCTCTCTCTCTTGTTCTCCCTCTTTCTCCCATTCTCCCTTTCTCTTTCTTGTTTTCCCCCTTGCTATTTTGTTCTCCCTCTCTTCTCTCTCATTCTCTCATTCTCTCTCTTTCTGTTTTCCCTCTCTCATTCTTTCAGATTCTCTCTCCCTGTTCTGTCGCTCTCTTTTTTTTTAAATCAGGTAGATTTTTATTAAAAATTTTTAACAGATATAATAGTAAAAAATACCTGTTCCATACAGGTGTATATTTCGTCAGACCCGTCACTCCTCTCAGTTGTTTAATACGTTCCAAGTGAGCGAGATCAAGAGTTGGATATCTCTTTCCCAAAACACCCATTAACCCATCCTCGAGTCCAGCTACCAAAGAGGATCTACCCGTCATGCCCTCCAAGACTCCCTTAATTGAGGTATGGTCCGCTACATATGCCCAACCCTGCAAATGCTGACACTGCACTGCAAGGTAGAAAATCCCCAGGTGAGGCAACGCCAACCCACCCTCATCTTTTGGTCTCTGCAACGTCTCCAGTCATATCCTGGGTTGTCTCTTTCCCCATATCAGGTCTCGAAATATGTCACTAATTGGCTTAAGTTTCCGCTGTGAGATCCATAAGGGGGAGTTGTGTAGCACATATAGTACTTTGGGCATTAATATAAACACAGCTTGCTCCAAGCATTAACCTTACGCCTCAGTATCAGCAACAAAGGGACAAGGTTGAGCCGCAAGAAATCTGTGATGGGCAAAGCCACCTGAATACCCAAATACTTAAATTGCCTCACTCTTTGTAACCGTTGTGCTACTGTCGGTATTTCATCCCCGTCTCCACTCTCATCAACCTCAAACAAACTTGATTTAAGCCAATTTATATTAACTCCTGACAGTGTCCCAAACCTCTTAATGGTTTGCATGGCATGGTCCAGCGAGGCCCCCTGATCTTCCAAAAATAATAACATGTCATCCGCGTATAACGCGATTTTATCCTCAAATCTGCCATATTTAAACCCCTTAATCTCCTTAGACCCTCTAATCATAGCCGCCAGGGGTTCCACCATAAGGGCAAACAGCAGGGGCGACAATGGGCATTCCTGTCTGGTTCCCCTCTGTAAATGAATCTTGCGAGAGGTAGTCCCGTTCACCCGGAGCTTTGCTACTGGCTGGGTATATAGGAGTTGGATCCAAGATATAAACTGAGGACCAAAGCCCATGTGATGTAAAACTCTCCATAGGAACCTCCACTCCACACTATCAAAGGCCTTATGGGCATCCAGCGATATTACCACCCTCCGGCCCTCGTTATCCGACGGCAGCTGCAAATTTAAAAAAAGCCTCCTAATGTTGGTTGCAGTAGACCTATTAGGCATAAAACCAGCCTGGTCTGGGTGTATCAGCTTAGAGATCACTGTCGTTAACCGATTGGACAGTACCTTTGCTAGAATTTTTACATCTGCTGTCAGCAACGAAATAGGCCTGTATGACTCCGGATTGGTAGGATCCTTCCCCTCCTTCGGGATCACCACTATAGTAGCTTCTCTCATAGAGGCAGGTAACCTCCCACATTCCTTGGCCTCCTCGAAGACTCTCAACAATTAAGGTAGCAAAAGCTCCTCTAGATCTCTGTAGACCTCCACTGGCAACCCATCTGCCCCCGGGGCTTTCTCGCCGACCAAACCATGCAACGCCATCTCTAACTCATCCACAGTAACAGGAGTCTCTAATGCTTCTCTATCCCCATCAGACAAAACAGGTAATGACGCAGACTCTAGAAAAACATCTATCTCCTCCCCCTCCTCCGCCCCCATCTGTGAAGTATAGAGGTCTCGGTAAAAGGCCACAAACAGTTCCAGAATTTCCTTCGCATCCGTGACCACCTCTCCACCCTGACCCTTCAATCGGTGAACGAACTGGCTACTCCTCTGCGCAGCAGCAATTACAGATAGAAGGTGTCCCACCTTTTCCCCCTCTTCAAAAAATTTTGATTTCTGAAACGACAGTTTTTTATCCATTAGGACTCTATTAACTTCCTCCTGTGCCTCCCGTAGATTTCTTCTGGATTCTGCGTTGGCCCTCTGCACTGCATCTAACTCCGCCCTCTCCAGTTTTTGTAAACTATCTTTTGTCACTTGTTTAGTCCGGGATTTACACCTGCATACGTCCCGAAAGAGGAGTCCCCTTAAAAATGCCTTCATGGTCTCCCACACCACTAATGAGTCAGCGCTCCCTTCATTAATCTTATAAAATTCCTCCAGTTCCTCCCCTATCTTGTTCATGTCGATGGAACGCAACCACACCGGGTGTATCTTCCATTCTCGTGCAGCGCCCCCCTTTGATCTCGGCCGTCGGACAGAAACGAGGACTGGGCAATGATCTGACACGGCTCTGGTCAAATATTCTACTTCTTCCACCAGCTCATCAAACAAGTCATTTCCAAGGGCCATATCTATGCGGGATAGTGAGTCATGCGAAGTCGAGAAACACGAAAAGCACTTTCTCCCAATATTTCTAGCTCTCCAAAGATCTCTAAGACCTACTTCTTGTACTAATGTACCGAATGGAG
The DNA here is from genome assembly GCA_033576535.1 of Allobates femoralis. Taxonomy (NCBI): domain Eukaryota; kingdom Metazoa; phylum Chordata; class Amphibia; order Anura; family Aromobatidae; genus Allobates; species Allobates femoralis. Next base: position 45,258,033 of record JARQOC010000001.1, read on the forward strand.
TCACATTGCCCCTCCTTTCCTCCCCCGATATACTACTTCTGTCCCATTGTGTATCCATCACATTATTAAAGTCTCCAATTAACAGGAATGGCATTGCCCCCTTTTTCTCCGCCAGTTCTCTAATTTCCCGTAATTTGATGCTGGAGTATGGCGGTGGGATATATATAGCCCCAATACTCAGTAACTGTCCAGCCAGCCTACAAACCACCAACACATATTGCCCCTCCTTGTCTATGTGAACTTCCAGCTCCTCATAGTGTGCAGATGAATGAATCAAGATCGACACTCCCCTAGCATATGAGGAGAAGGTAGAGTGATATGCCCTCTGAGTCCACCTTTTCTTTAAGACGTCGACTATGTCTTTTGTTAAGTGAGTTTCCAACAAGCACACTACTGTAGGCTTATGATCCATCAGATATTGGATAACCGCTACTCTCTTTGCCTTCCCCGATAACCCCCGTATGTTCCAGCAGATGATTTTAGTCCTCTCCCCCATAATTTTTAATATATTTCCAGGTATGCGGCCCTGTTCCTGCCATTTGCTGTCTCCCCATCCCCGCCTCCCCACTCTCTCTCCCCCAACCCCCCCCAACCCTCTTCCCAACCCAACTTGAAATTACAATACTCTTAACTAGAGTGGGGACCCAGAACCCACGTCCCAAAGCTAAGTAAGCACTATACATGTGCCGTCGTCCCAATCCTGGGACACTAGGTCTTTTACCAATCCGCAATGTACGTCCGCCTCAACCCTCCCCTCCGTGCCCGTCTTGTCCCTCATCTTAACATGTAACATCAGCCCTGTAATCAATAGCATTTTCAAAAATTCTAAAATACTCTCGCGCTAGAAAGGCAACAACAATAATATAAAAATAAACATCCCCATCTGTCACCATTTTAAGGACCTCTCAATTTCGTGGGGTCTCCAACGTAATCACATCTTCCCGAGGTCCAACCTGTAAAACCTTACACAATATAGAATTGAGAAGGATATCTTCTGCAAAAAGAACACAAAATATAGACATATATAGCGAGGAGGAGAGAAGTTTCCCCCCCCCCCCTCATATAGAAACCAGGAAAAAAGAAGGGAAAGAAAAAATAAAAAAAAAAATAGAAAAAATTATGGGAAAGGGGGAAAAGAAAACAAAATTTCCCCAAAAATATGTATCCGACCACGACAGGTCAGAATTAGTCCAGATGAAAAGTTTAAATAAACCCCAGTCTCTGAACTCCTGACCGACCCTCAAGGTACCTTTACACGCCGCTACAACAGGCTGGATACAACCCGCTACACGCTACAAATGTAGCTTGTAGCAGCAATATAGCCCGTAGTAGCGGCGTGTGAAGACGGTAGGAGACAGCCGGCAGCAGATACATCTGTTTCCGAGCACTGCCCGGAAACAGATGGCTACACAGGCGGTTGTAGCGAGCTGTATCGGCGTGTAAAGAAGGAACCGAAGGGATGTCTATACACCAGGCGATGTACCTGGTATGTAGCTAGGGCGTGACACAGGCTCCGGGTTACCGCGCCCCTTCAGCGATCATTGGAGGAAGCTCCTGCATGACGATTGGTAGTCGCTGCATAGGGAGGCATATTTAAGGAGCTGACCAGTCACACTACACAATCGCTCGAGCGTCATGTATTAAACAGCCTCCTGCGATGCCTGCCCAATCATGGGTTTCTTGCTTTGTCCTATCAGCGTACGGACGTCTCGTAATCCACAATTGTGGCACGCCTATGTGCTGTCTCTGCTGCACCAGGTCCGCCCATATTAGCTTGTTGTAGCGGTGTGTAAATGAGGTAAGATGAGCTACAGATGGCTACTTGAGACACCCGGCGATGTATCTAGCTATAGATGTAGCGTAGCATAGCGCACCTTGTGGCGGCGTGTAAATGTGGTGCGTTTACCGTTTGTAACCGTTTGTGCGTGCTCGTGCACGTGAAGTAGTGGGTTGTATCCAGCCTATTGTAGCGGCGTGTAAAGGTACCTTCAGAGTCAGCTCCTGCAGCAGGCTAATGTTCCATACAGCCCTGCCTTAGTTCATGTGTCTCCATCAGCTTCCTTAATTCGAGCGGCATTGAGGTCCAGCCATTGCGCTGCGTCCTCCGGATCCACAGAAAAGTAAACCTTTCCCAATGCCGCCACCCGCAACTTTGCTGGAAATATCATCGAATACTTGACCCCAAGGTCTCTCAAACGTCTCTTTGTGCCTGCAAATTGCATTCTTTGCTTCTGCACCACCACCGAATAGTCTGAGTATATAGAGATCCTCTGGCCATTGATGGTAAGATCATCCATATTCCTGGCTTTTTGCAGAATTGAATCTCTGTCTCTGTAATTAAGGATTTTTGCAAGTATCTTGCGGGGCCCTTTACAGGAGGCTGCGGCTGCATAGGGACTCTGTGTGCCCTCTCTACTGCAAATAATTTGGACAGAGTATCCGAGCCAATCTTTTCCTTAAGCCACTCCTCGATATATTCTGTGGGATTCCTCCCCTCTGACTTCTCTGGGACCCCTACTATGCGCAGATTGTTGGGTCTGGAGCGGTTTTCTAGATCATCAGTTTTGGCCTCCAGTGCAGATAGTCTCTGTATATCTTTTCTGCTCTCTCCAGTTTATCAATACGGTTTTCTGCTGAGCTCACTCTCTCCTCCACCGCTCCTGTCCTTACATCCACCTTCTTTAAATCCTTTTTAATAGTTGATATCTCCCCCTGCATTCCCATGACCTGTTGCGTCAGTGTCTTTAAGGCCTCTTTGCAATAGGAGACCACAGTATACACATCCTTTATAGTAGGATCTTCCTGCACAGGGTCCTCAGCCTGACTCTGTCCAGCTGCCTCCCCCTCCTCAGTCTGATCTGGGCCCATCGCTCCTTCCCCCACCTTCCTGTGGGTCTCAGCCTCCTGCCCAGTCTCCTCACCTTCAGCATTAGTGTCCCCAGAGTGTGATTCTTCTGAGCGGGCGAACCACTCCAGCTTTGCAGCCGCAGCCATGCGCCGCTGACAGGCTGCATTAGCTCTCTCTGCCTCCTCTCTTGCTTCGGCGCCATCTTGGAGACCGCATCCCTCTCCTGCTCCCAACTCTTTTTGTCGGCGGCGGGTCATTTTGCTTCCCTGCCACGGCTCAAAATGCTGCTCGCCGCTCCCGACACCTCCAGGCACTGTTACAGCCCAGCGGGAGGGATTTGCAAGCTGTTAAAAGGATTAATGGACGGGCACACAGCGGGAGCTCTCCTCACGTGCGGCCTCTCACATCGCTGTCCTGGCCACAACCGTTCTCTCGCTCTCTCTCATTCTCCTCTTTTATTCTCCCTCTTTCTCATTCTTCCTTTCCCTCTCTTGTTCTTCCTTTCTCCCTCTCTCATTCTCCCTCTCTTTCTTGTTCTCCCTCCCTCTCTCTCACCCTCTTTCGCTCTCCTCTCTGCTCTATAGTTCTCCCTCTCTCTCTTTCTCTCTCTTCTCTTTCTCATTCTACCTCTCTCTTGTTCTCCTTCTCTTTCAATCTCCCTCTCTCTCCCTTTCTCCCTCTCTCTTTCATTCTCCCTCTACATCTTGTTCTCCCTCCCTCTCTCTTGTTCTCCCTTTCTCTCTCTGTCTCTCTATGGTGTTTGTTCTCTCACTCTCTCGTATTCTCTCTCTCATTCTCCCTCTTTCTTGTTCTCCCCCTTGCTATTTTGATCTCCCTCCCTTTCTTCTCTCTCATTCTCTGTTTTCCCTCTCTCATTCTTTCTGATTCTATCTCCCTGTTCTCTCTCTCTCCTTCTCCCTCTCTCTTTTATTCTCCCTCTGTCTCATTCTTCGAGTTCTTCTCTTGTTCTCCCTCTCCTCCTCTCTCATTCTCCCTCTTTCTTGTTCTCCCTCCTTCTCTCTCACCCTCTCTCGTTTTCCTCTCTGCTCTATAGTTCTCCCTCTCTCTTCTCTTTCTCATTCTACCTCTCTATCGTTCTCCCTCTCTTTCATTCTTCCTCTCTCTTTCATTCTCCCTCTCTCTCCCATTCTCCCTCTCTCGCTGTTCCTCTCTCTATCCCTCTGTCTTTCTCCCTCAGTCTCTCGGTCTCCCTCCCTCTCTCTCTCTTTCTCATTCTCCCTCTCTCTCATTCTTCCTTTCTTTCACTCATTCTCTCTTGATCACCCTCTCTGTCTATCTCCCTTTTTCTTTCTCTCTGTAGATAATTTAGACATCTTTCAACAACTATTTTCTAGATATAATTTTAAAGGGAACCCAGTAAGCCCCCCCACCCCATACAGATGTCCCCCCCCCCCCCCCCCCTCCTTACAGACCCTCATGGATATTCTGTTTCATTCTTTATTTCTGGATGTCATTTATCCTAATTAATTAATTGCAGTCACACGCCATCTCACCCTTTATGGAAAAAAGCATTCAATATATATAAATAATTGATATTTTAGGAGTCATACAGTAATTAAGACACAGCAAAAATAGTTTTTTATAATGAGTTCTATCCCCTAATATTACTATTTATTTTACACGCTGTATGTTCAAAGCATAGTTTCAGATGGTGGGTTAATAAAATAAATTCTATTTATACAATCTTGCTTTTTAATATGCATTTATCTATGAAAACTGAATACAGTTTACAGTTAATGATATATTTCCCAGAAATATGTCTGCACGTTCCAAGTTTCAACACTAGGTGGCGATATAAGTAGAATCTCTCTTTCTATTGCTCTTAGTACAGTTGTGGCCAAAAGTTTTGGGATTGACACAAGTTTTATGGTTTCCACAGATTTCTTCACTGTTTTTAGTTGTTTTAGTCGGATGATTCAATGATTAGTGTAGTACAGTTATCAGCATTTCATACATTTTTCAGCTCTTATAGAAATTTTGGGTTGCTATTGTGCAAATTGTGTTAGTACAAAGAGAAGTGTACACACCTAAGGGGATATATATCCCTTGTGGACAAATATCAACCAAAAGATTGTTTAATATGGATTTCCTAGCTCAGCCGGACACTTATTCTAAAGGTTTCTACTGCATATGTGCAACAGGTAATGATACATCCGCTCATTAGAATCTTTACTCCCTACCAGGTTGTCAGGAATTATAATGATTATAATGATTATACACAGTTACCTTTCACTTGTGCTTTATTCAAAAGCCGCTTCTTTTAAACTATATTCAGCTTTTATTGAAAAATGTATGAAGTTTGTGCAATGTCTCAATATCTATAGCATTGTGCCTTACTTTTCAGGAATCTGTCAGCTGGATATCATCTTCTGAGCCAAATCCTGGCTAACGACAACACGTTCTTGTCTAATCAGTTCTTGGCGTATTTCACTATTTCTTTCTATTTGTTTGTCCTCCTGCTTTTTGAGGATTGACCACAGGTTCTTAATGAGATGGAGATATGGGGAGTTTTCTGGCCATGGATCCAAAATGTTAATATTTTGTTCACTGAGTCATTGAGTTATTACTTTTGCCTATTGCCATGGTCTCCATCAAGCTGGAAAAGCTTCACTAGTGTATCACTAAACCGCTCCTGAATCATTGGGAGACGTTGAGGCGTTGGAAGTCCCGGCTCAGTGTGAGAGGTCCAAGATATGGCAAACACCAGACTGGTGACAGGGAGGACTCAAGATACAGCAAAAGGTGTGCCTTATGGTGAGTATATGGCCATGATGTTTTAGTGCTGCGTTTTCTTTTTAAACTGCACCAAAAATGGATCAGTCTCTGCGTCTGCAGCAAAGTGAATGGGATTTTCAATTTGCTGTGCGGACGCTGCGTTTTTCACTGCTGCACCTAGAAAATAATGAGCATCAATTATTGGTCCATCTTTCTGCTGTACTTTCCACATCACCAATGCTCTATTACTTACCCTCCCTGGAGATCCCACAGTGAGCCCCGGCGATGTCTTCCTTCCCGCCATCAGCAGGACCTGCGGGTTCGGTACTGACAGGACCTGCCCATGTGGCTCAGCCTGTCACATGGTGCCTGGTCTTGTCAGTACTCGTACTCCTACCAGTGCCCGGAGGAAAGACATCACCGGGGAGAGTAATAAAGTGTGTGTCTGCCTGTCTGTCTATGTCCCCTGAAAGCAAAGCAAAAAAGCAACACAAACAGATCAAGAAAAACAGCACAAATGCCCTGAGTGAGTGAGGGATTGAGAAGGTCGACAGGGTATGGGGTACTGGGGAACTGGGGCTGATGGCGGATTTGATGGCTGGTCGATCCCCAATCCCGTGCCCTGGACCCTCAATGGCGGGGAACAGTGGGGGATTAGGAGAATGTCAACGTGATGCCACCTATGGTACCTGATAACGGGTATACTATCGCTGCAGCCAGCCACTGAGGTGATGGTGGGTGCAGCAGAGTGTGGTACAGCTCCCCACAGGTGGAGCTTTACCTCAGGGCAGCGGGGATAGATGAGGGGAGTAGTAGATAAGTCTTTCCTGACACAGAGGTGAATTGCGGCACTTAGACAGGCACACAGACACACTGGGATAGTTGTTTCGGTACCTTTTACTGATGACAGAGTAACAGGTACAGTCCAGAGTATTAACGAGGTCCCCGGTGCAACTTGGGACTTTCACCTTAGAAAGTTATGAGGCCTCCTCTGTGTTTGTGCTCTGTAGTTTGGGGTAAGTCCTGTCTGAGCCTGAACCCACTGCTTCTTCTCCCTCTTTGGGCTTTGTCCTAAACTGGCAATGAGGTCCTTCTGCAGGGTCCCTGATTCTTCTATGGCCCCTGGTCCTATACTTGGTCAGTTTAGCGTCTCTTACTAGTTCTCCTTAGGGCTGAACTGCTCCTGAGTCTTCTGGGCTTTTCGGACTCCTGTGTCTGGGTGTACTAAAGGGCTGTATTTTCTGGTTCCTTTTTCTTAGTTCCCTGCTTTTTCCACTTGCCTCCGACCCTTTCCCTAGGGTGCGCACAGCAGTCAGTGGTCCCTGGTCCTGGATCTCTCCCAGCGACCGACTCCTCCGTCTCCTCTCTCTTCTCTCTCCTCACAGGAACTAACTTCCAGACTCACTCTGGGACTGACTAACTCCTCCCCTCAGGCCTGGATGTTCTTAAAGGGGAACTGACTTAAAGCAGCCAGTAGAGCTCCCCCTTCAGGTCTGGGGTGGAAGGTGGTGTGTGCTGTGTTAACCAAGGTGTAATTCCCTCCTTGCATCGGTGGATCCTGTGGCAATCCCCCGCAGGGTTGCCACAAGTTTACTTTTTGACAGCCCTTTATGGTGCATAAAAATGGCCATTTGGCTGAATCCATTCAGAAATGAAGAATCAAAAATCCACATTTTTCAGATGCTTATAAAAATTTTAGTAGAATTGAATTCAACGGAAATATATTTGCTTACCTCTACTTGCTATAACTAGTGATGCGCAAGTACCGTAATATTCGTAATCACTATACTCGTAACGAGTACTTTGTTATACTCGTGTGTTCGTGCCGAATACTGAGTACAATGCAAGTCAGTGGGAAACGTGAGTCATTTTCTGCTGGACCCTGCAAAAGGGCCCGGGAGGGCTGTAAAAAGGCTGATACAGTGGGTTTGAATCACTGCAGATGTATGCTTGAAGTTATTGCTAGGTATCTAGTCACTTCACTTCACCTCTGTACAAATAAACTTTCACTTAAAACAATAACTTTAAGCATATGTGTGCAGTGATTTAAACCCATTATTGAAACAGGTTCATTAGCACCGTAGAACAACCCCTTGTAGAGTGCTCGTGTGGCGCCCCCTCCGGGCAGGTCGCCACCAGAGGTCCTGCACTCTCGCGGTTAGGGAGTGTAGTGCCCCTGTTCACCAGGTATTGGGATGGTGAAGCTGAGCCCAGTAGAAACACCACACTAGGCCCGGGACAATGGGAGGACCCTGAAGGAGCGCTTAGATCACAACAGTGGTACAGGGAAGTGACAGAAAAGTCAGTAAGAACAGACAATTGAGCGGAGGAGTAACAGTAATAGGGGAGCACGGCACCGATGTGGTGCCAGCTCCTGGAGCTCTGAGCACGACCACACTCAGCCCTGGAGGGAGAGGCTAGAAGGGTGGAAGGAGAGAAGAGCCCTTAGGGTACGGACCAGGCATCGACCCCTGTACGCTGAATCCGAAGAGATGAAGGGGTTGGTGGAGGACAAAGGGACCAGCCCTGCAGACGGTGCCAAGGCTGCAAGCCCGGGCCAAAACCGAAGCTCCCAGACTTCTAGCGGGAGCTGGGCCAAATACCCGACATATCTTGGGGAAGGTGGCGGAACTAGGGAGCAGTGCCCAGACACCTAATGGTGTCCGAGACACCGGAGGCAGAGTCCGGTGGCGTTGAGAGCCTGAGGGGCAGAACAATGTCCCGCTCACCTCAGATGAAAACTACCTCTTATAACACTGGGAGAGAACGTAGGACCACCAGAGACTAACCACCCAGAGACAGCAAGAGAGAAAGGGCACCAACCGAGGCTCAGTAACACCAACCCGGAGATATCGCTGAGCTGGAGCCTGGCAAGGGATGTACCTGGCAGCCTTGTTTGAAGCATTTAAGTAAAAGTAACGGAACCGCAGCTGTGGTGTGTGAGTGACTTTCTTAATTGGCGTCCACTGGCCAGCTGAACACCGGGGTACTGAAGAGTCCTGAGGACATCTGCCAAGGTATGAAATGAGTGCTGTGTAAACCACTGCCCAGGGGACTACATTACGCCTGCGGGGAGTGACATCATCCAAGCTTCCGGTCATCATCCCCAGAGGTTCTGCAGCAGCAGCGACCGTCCTGGCCGCATACCGCAGGTGGCGTCACGAATGCCCCTTTCCCCTAATATTTTCCATTTCATCTACCCCCATTTATTAAATGACACCGCCAGGGTCACGGGACTAGGTCTCGGCCCTCGTTTGTACCCGTCAAAAGAACCGAGAAGTGAAGACATGAGAACAACTAGTAACTGTCCGGTACTGAGTCTTCCCCGACCCTGGAGTGGGCGTGTCAACCAGCCATCTCTATTCTGCGTGGGAGCAGTAGGCAGACATGATGTACACTGTTTGTATACTGCTCTGCTATACAGCTGTGACAGAATCTAGTGAAGATAGACAAATAGATAGATGAAGAGAAAAAAAAATTCCATCCGAGTTTTTTTGAAAAAATATTTTAGTTTTTATTTTTCCTGAGAAAAAAACATATTTTACCATCTTGTAAAACCAATATTGTGTGCATGTTATTGGTGTCAACAATATGCTGCTATAATTTTGTCATATATATGAATCAGTCCTATAGATTTGCACCTGTGCTGAAAAGCTTAAAAGGAAGAGCTGTCTGTTTTTTTTCTCTTAATTTAATGTGTTGGAGCAGACTGAGTCCATGACTAGAATTTGCTCAATCTCCTGCGCTCCTGCTGAGTCACTTCCAGGTCAGCTCAGTCTCCGGCTTCTACTTCCGGGGCCGCCCATTAAGCTACTTGCATATGGACTGAACTGTCAGACAAAAAGCCAATCACAGACACTCACACTCTGCGAGAGCCTCTGTGATTGGCTGTTGCAGTCAGAGTGTATTTCCACAATCTGCCATCATAGGGTGTTAAATAAATAATTTAAAAAAAATGCATGGCGCTTCTCAATATTTGTAAGTCTAGCCCAGTGAAAGCCGACAGTTGCGAGCTGCCACCCTCAGCTGCATAATTTTACCTTGGCTGACAAAATAAAATGCGTGGGCTCCACACTTTTTTAAATTGCCAACCAAGGTAAAACTAGTATATTTCTAATGAAGTATTTTTTCTCTTTGTGATGTCTTTTTTTTAACCCTTTATTGGAGATTCTTAATTGTTGGCGGTGATCATGGGATTTCACAAAACTACAAGTATGTGATTTACATTCATGCAGTCATGTGCTGACTAGACGTGGGAGAAAATGAATTGAGTGAGGCCATACACGTCTAGTCAGAATGTCAGAATGTGGACAGATGCATGTAAATCACATACTTGTGCTCACATGACCGTCCAATCTTGCCATTAGCACAGGAGATTCCTGAAAGTGTGCAGACCACGCGCTGTAAGAATTAAGAGGTGATGCACCCAAGGGCCTATGGGAACTCAGTACCCGGGCATGGAGTTGCAGGGATATCACCGGTGGCCCGCCCGGACCCGTGGCCCTAGTGGTCAGCCTATAAATTGGGGGATAAAAGAAAGGGAAGGGGAACAAGAGGCGCAATAGTGCCCTATCACACAGACACTTCAAATGTAGGTGGTATAGAGGGAACCACTCACCTATTTCAGTTGTGACACCCACAACTGGTATGAAGGCATATAGTGTTGTATCCTGCTGGCTGCTGCTGGACTCTCACCGACCACTAGCACGTGGAATCACACAGTAATACGGGAAAAAACGGTGTCCTATGGTCCGCGCTGCCAAATCCACTTGTTCCAAGGAAAATACACGAGTAGATGAAGTGTATCCAAAGCCTTTATTATAATAAAGGCTTTGGATACACTTCATCTACTCGTGTATTTTCCTTGGAACAAGTGGATTTGGCAGCGCGGACCATAGGACACCGTTTTTTCCCGTATTACTGTATAAATTGGGGGAGGTTGTTGAAAGGGAATAAGAGAATAAAGTTTGTTGTGACGCCACCTGCAGATTCTAGTGAGAGTCACCTGCGCCGATTCAGACCTCCGAAGACGATGGTATTGCAGCTTGGATGTTGCAGCTCCCTGCAGGTGGAGCTGAGTCCCTGGGGCAGGTCAGCACTTATGGTGGTGGTGCAGGGTATAGTCTGTGGAGTAGTGCAGCAGTTAAGGATGAAAGGAGACACTGAGACCTTATAACTCTGTACGGGTACTTTACTGGAACCGGTTCAGATGGCATTTCAAGTTACAGCTTATACAGTCTTTAGACGGGTAGCTGGCCAGGTAGTCACAGAAGAGGGTAAAGTCTCTTTGAGGTTTCCGTAGTATACCTTCTCTTGTCAATCCCACGTCCTGCTGGTCTGTCCTGCGCCTCCTCACTTTCTTCGCACTGCCATGCACAGCCCTCTTGTCTACCAGGTTCCTTGTAGTGAACTGCACATTCTGAACAGGGATGTCGGGGTTGCTAAAGAAACCCACAACAGCCTGAGTCGACAGCTCAGGGGGTGAACTTGCCTGTACCATTCCTCGAAGCCGGCACTCCTTTGGTGGACTAGGATTCCCCCGGACTATGGACGGTCCGGTACAGGGTTTCCTCGTTGTTTTCCTGGGCTGCCTTTTCTCTCAGGCCCCCTCCCTGGGAGACGCTTTTCTCGCTGACTCCTACCTTGCTTCGCTCCTCAGACCAGACTACATCCAACTGTGTGTCTTCCCGCCTCACCTAACTCTGCTCTCTGCGACTGGGTCTCTGTCCTAGGATTTAACCCCATCATCCCTGGCTAGTGTGCATGAGTGCTAGGATGGGAACCTCATGTTGACTTTACACTCCCCTGCGACAGGAATACTGCACACTCTATTGTGGGTGCAGTACCCCTACTGTGAAGCACTGACCAGTGGGGCGCCACAGAGGCCTGAAGGCACCTAAAAACATAGAGAGACCACAGATTTTCATCTCAAATCTGAACAAGCCCCTTAATTATAACATTTAAGCAGCGCAACATGCCCAATACTAACAGTGTGTAATACACAGGGGCTTAACTACAACAGGTGCAGGGGTTGCGATTGCACCTGGGCCCTGCAGCCTAGGGGGCCCCAAAAGTCCCTTCGGCTTAAAGAGAAAGACTAATACTATGAAAGATTGGCAATAATTGGGGGTCCCTTTGGAGCTTTCACATCGGGTCCCCATGGACCTGAAGTTATGCCACTGGTAATACACTTTGTTTTTTACTGAACATTGAGATAATTAGGTAGAACATCTCATCGTCACGTGACTGTAAGTGTGCAAATCAGGTATGAATGATCGGTCACATGACGACTACACAGACTGCCTGGAGTGGGGGGGGGGGGTGCAAAACTCAATTCTTGCCCTGGGTGCCAGAAAACCCAGATACACCCCTGCTGGCCATTCTCTTCAATTACAGTATAGGCACTTTTACCATGTTGGAATGTACAAAGGCTTCATTGTACTGTAGATTTCATCTTTCAGCAGATTTATTACTACCCAGATATTGTGTGAGAATAAATCGTTCTACTTGTGTCACACAACAACCAACATCTTTATCAGTACACTATTGAGGATTGTAGGAAAGAACTACCACAAAGCAAATAATAATGAAACAGTATCATATTAACTAGAGATGAGAGCATATTTAAGTTGAACCAAATTCTTATTTAATATTGTAAAAATAGCCAAAATACTGATTTTTTTTTTTTATAATCTGCTCCCACACGGATTCAGCAAAATGGTGACTAATGGCTGCCATATTTCTGACTTGTAAAGGGCCAGGAACGTAATGATCGCATTTCAGCTAGATGTGCATTCGAGGATGCATGTTTAGCTGAAATGTATTGTAATCCAGAGACCCACGGGGTCCTGCACTGCAATACACACTACTGACCAATCAGTGGTCGGCAGGTGATGTCATTGTGCAAATCACTGGTGGTGAATGTGTGGCGCCCCTGCGGACCAGTGGCCACAGTATGGTACTGCAGCTGGGACAGGTAAGCTACGCACCCTACACCAACACCCAACACATCCCCAATACCTAGACCTAGTACTCCATGTCGATCAGGGATAGTAAGGGGAAGCTGAGTGGTGGGTGGAGTGTAGGAAAGAAACCTGGGAAAGGGGTGGAGCAACTAGATTAAAAACCTAGGAACACTAAGTTGGGATGAGCAAACAAGCAAGTTTTTCCCTTGAAGGGTTGAGACGTGGGAAGAGCACTCAAGCAGAGACATCCAGGCAACCAAGGCACTGAGACACCAGCCAGGAAGAACACTGAACCGGCGGCCTGTGCCACCGTACGGCCAGTCTGGATTCAGGGCTACTGACCGAGGAACAGCAGAAGGGGTCCACGGTGGTCCTGGGCGGACAGGTACACCAAGGGATCGGGTCGACACCTGTTGATGTGGCCGGGGAAGCTTCAAGACCCTAACGACAAATTAACTGGCTGGGTGTGGGGTCTTTATGTTCCATACCCCACCCCCATCACAACAAAGGAAAGGTTGTCATATAGGGGAGGATGTCCACAAAAGTCCACGACAGCGGGCCCCGAGTATGTGCATGATTGAAAGAGGCCCGAAAGGTACTAGAGAGGGGGTGCCTCTTGCAAGCCGTTCCAGCTGCAGACCGGCTACCGGGTCCAAGAGCACACTGCTGTGAACTGTGAACTGTACGGTGTAAAAATAAGAACTAAGCAGTGAGCAAAATTCCAGTCAAACTAAAGACTTTGTGTGAGAGACTTATTACAGTGAAGATTGGTCAGGGATCGCCTGTACCTGCATAGCCGCCAACTACATTTGCTGCACAGGCAGAGACAGCCTGTAGGGAAGGAAAGACAGTGTCCTGGACGGGAGTTGCGGGAACTCCAGAGGCATCAGTAAGTTACACACATCGTACCTTCACACGCACCGTGTCTCCACACATAGACTATATATACATACCAGCCCAGGGGATCATCAGCCCTGCCTGTAGAGTGCTCATCACCTTGATGCCCTAATAATCATTCCCAGGACCGTGACAAGCAGCGGCGGCCCACACCGGCCACAATCCACTGGTGGCGTCACATCCATGACGAAAACTCTTTCCCTTTTTCATTTTTTTATTTTTCCCTTTTTATTGATGTCGCTCAGGGCCATGGAACCGGTCCGCGGCTATAACCTTGATATCCCCAGGCAACCAGTGACTGAAGGGGACTGGTCCCGAGTACCCCACAGTCCTAGAGGGCGACTCAAATCGTAGTGACATCATGTGCTGCCTGTCGTTTGAATGCTGAAGTCATTTGCTGGTTTCTGCTCCAGCTATAGAAGAGGACGCTGCACATTGTGGAATCATGGGACAGTGAGTAGAACTGTTTATTATTTTATATTTACTGAAGAAGACAAACTACTGAAAGATGACCAGGATGGGGGTATTACACCAGGCTTATGATGAAAGACATTGTACCAGAAATGGGAGATATTATATCAGAGAGGGGCTCAGGATGGAGACATTATACAAGGGTGAGGGATGTTACTAATGGAAGGTCCAAAGATGGGGGACAATATATTAAAAACGGCCCAGGATTGAGGACATTGTACCAGGAAAGGGAGACATTATACTACGAACGTGCCCAGGATGGAGGACATAATGAAAGAAAAAGGAAACAATATACCTGGAGGGATCCAAAGAGGGAGACATTAATTCAGGATAGGGGACTTTATATGTGGAAAGGGACCAAAATGGGGCATACTATTACAGGAATACGCCTGGATGGGAGAAATTATTTCAGGAAATCGGAACAAGATGGAAGATTTTCTTAAAGGAAGGGGCCAGGATTAGGAACATTATTACAGGATGAGGCACATTGTTACATGAGGGCCAACATGTATGTCTCCACACGATCTGGAATGCTACAAGGGCCTATGCGACTGACGAATATGCAAGTTGGGGCTCAAGTCCAAATTTTGCACCTGGGTTCATTAGACTTTATTTACGCCACTGTAAAGGGCCATTAGAATTATTAACAAGTCATACTAACCCCACCACATATCTCTCCTGCTCCTCTGCTCCTCATCATCACCCTTTTGGTACTCGTCTCACCATTTTTTCACTGCTACTGCACTGATATCCTCAGGTCTCTCACGCTAGACAGGGACTTTTGGCTCTGAGGAGGTTTGAGAGGGTTCTGCGCATGCACGTCCAAAGTCACGGCACATGCACATCCAAAGTCACGGCACATGCACGTCCAAAGTCACGGCACATGTTGTGAGATCATAATTCCTTGGCATCAATCGAGCCTCTCAAGCCTCAGCAGAGCTGGAAGTCCCAGCCTAGCAAGAGGAGGTCCAGGGATTCGACAGTCGTGGTAGAGATACGGAGTTGCCGTGAGGACCGAATAAGTCATGGTGAGAAGTAAGCAGTTAGATGAGTATTGTTGCTCTTTTTAACCTATTACTTCTAGAGTTTGGAGAGACCCCGGGGACATTAAAGTCGTAAAATCTCTGCAAATCAAATTTCCTGGAAAAATCCACGTGAAGAGGTGAACCTTAAATGTTGCTGATTTCCTCATCTGTAGCGTAAACAAACTCTAGTATCACAGCCAGGGGCGGACTGGCCCGGCGGGAGATCGGGAGATCCCCCGGGGGGCCCCGACACTTTTTCGCCCCGCCCACTTAGCCACGCCCCCATACCCCCCTGGGCCCTGCAGGAAGATGTGTGAGGCCCCCTCCCTGTACTATCACTAATCATATCGGCGCACTGCCGATATGATTAGTGATTATTTCTTGTGTTGCAGCAGCAAAGCATGGAGAGAGCTCTCCGTGCTTTGCCTGCTGTTGCGGTGCCGCCCAGCCTCCTCTGCGCAGCGCGACACTGCCGGCGCGTGCGCAGATGGAGACAGTCTCAGCCTGCGATCACTGCCTCCATCCAGGCTGTGTGCACACTCACTGTGCAGGTGCCGGCAGCGTCGCTGCAGAGGAGAGGGACCCGCCCCAGCAGCCCAGCAGCCAGGCAGGCCAGTCCAGGCCAGGGTGACTATAAAGGCGGGGGGCAGGGGAAGGAGGCTTGGGTGACGGGGGATCGTCCTGGTAACTGAGGAGCCCATTCTGCCATAATAGATGGGCTCCTCAGCCATCAGCCTGGGGCCTGGGGATCCCAGACTGTGCTGCAGCTTCCACCATCCAGCCTCACCTGCTGGGGGCCTGTAGTGCTGTGCAGCATTTAGTGTGAGGAGATGCTGCTGCTGCTTCTACTACTGCCCCCAGCATGGTGCCCTCTGGGAGGTCCCACAGGGCATCACAGGCCTTAGTATGAAGCAAACACTGTGGGAGCTCCCTGATGGCATCATACTGGGGTGCAGTGAGAGCCTAACCTCACGGAGTCCCATGATCTCTATCTACAATCCCTGACTGGACCCCATGATCTCTATGTACACCCATGAGTGGGCCCTGTATACTCTGTGTATGCCTTTGACCTTTGAGTGGCCCCCATGATGATCTCTATGCATGCCCCTGAGTGGGCCCCGTAATCTGTATGTATGCCTCTGAGTGTGCCCCATGATGATCTCTATGTGCGCCTATGTATGGGCCCCATGATGATCTCTATGTACGCATCTGAGTGGGCCCCATGATCTCTATGTGCGCTTATGTGTGGGCCCCATGATCTCTATGTATGCCTATGTGTGGGCCCCATGATCTCTATGTACGCCTATGTGTGGGCCCCATGATCTCTATGTACGCCTCTGAGTGGGCCCCATGATCTCTATGTGCGCCTATGTGTGGGCCCCATGATCTCTATGTACGCCTATGTGTGGGCCCCATGATCTCTATGTGGGCTTATGTGTGGGCCCCATGATCTCTATGTGCGCTTATGTGTGGGCCCCATAATGATCTCTATGTACGCATCTGAGTGGGCCCCATGGTCTCTATGTGCACCTCTGTGTGGGCCCCATAATCTCTATGTACGCCTCTGAGTGGGCCCAATGATGATCTCTATGTGCGCCTATGTGTGGGCCCCATGATGATCTCTATGTACGCATCTGAGTGGGCCCCATGATCTCTATGTGCACCTCTGTGTGGGCCCCATAATCTCTATGTACGCCTCTGAGTGGGCCCAATGATGATCTCTATGTGCGGGCCCCATGATGATCTCTATGTACGCCTCTGAGTGGGCCCCATGATCTCTATGTGCGCCTATGTGTGGGCCCCATGATCTCTATGTACGCCTATGTGTGGGCCCCATGATCTCTATGTGGGCTTATGTGTGGGCCCCATGATCTCTATGTGCGCTTATGTGTGGGCCCCATGATGATCTCTATGTACGCATCTGAGTGGGCCCCATGGTCTCTATGTGCACCTCTGTGTGGGCCCCATAATCTCTATGTACGCCTCTGAGTGGGCCCAATGATGATCTCTATGTGCGCCTATGTGTGGGCCCCATGATGATCTCTATGTACGCATCTGAGTGGGCCCCATGATCTCTATGTGCACCTCTGTGTGGGCCCCATAATCTCTATGTACGCCTCTGAGTGGGCCCCATGATCTCTATGTGCGCCTATGTGTGGGCCCCATGATCTGTATGTGCGCCTATGTGTGGGCCCCATGATCTATATGTGCGCCTATGTGTGGGCCCCATGATGATCTCTATGTACGCCTCTGAGTGGGCCCCATGATCTCTATGTGCGCCTATGTGTGGGCCCCATGATCTCTATGTACGCCTATGTGTGGGCCCCATGATCTCTATGTGGGCTTATGTGTGGGCCCCATGATCTCTATGTGCGCTTATGTGTGGGCCCCATGATCTCTATGTGCGCTTATGTGTGGGGCCCCATGATCTCTATGTACGCCTATGTGTGGGCCCCATGATCTCTATGTGCGCCTATGTGTGGGCCCCATGATCTCTATGTGCGCTTATGTGTGGGCCCCATGATGATCTCTATGTACGCATCTGAGTGGGCCCCATGATCTCTATGTGCACCTCTGTGTGGACCCCATAATCTCTATGTACGCCTCTGAGTGGGCCCCATGATGATCTCTATGTACGCCTCTGAGTGGGCCCCATGATCTCTATGTACGCCTATGTGTGGGCCCCATGATCTGTATGTGCGCCTATGTGTGGGCCCCATGATCTGTATGTACGCCTATGTGTGGGCCCCATGATCTGTATGTACGCCTATGTGTGGGCCCCATGATCTCTATGTACGCCTATGTGTGGGCCCCATGATCTCTATATCCGCCCCTAATGGGGCCCCTCTAATCTCTGTGGCCCTCACCTCCACTTGGCAGTAGTAGAAGCAGCATATCCATAGTGTGGCATTCACACTACATGCTGCACTGTACAGGACTCCGAGCCAGCAGCAGGACGGATGAAGAGGTAACTTTCTGGGACCCCTGACTGAGGCTGGCAGGACATACTACTGGACAATGGGCATGATTATCATGCCCATTGGCCAGCATATGTCATGCCAGCCTCGGGTGGTACTATCATGCATGCCCATTGCTTAGTATGTTCTGCCAGCGTCTGCGGTACTATCATGCCCACCCAGCATGTCCTAACAGCCATTGGTGGTAGTACTAGCATGATAGTACCACAGAGGCTAGCAGTACATACTGGGCAATGGGCGTAATAGTACCACAAAGGCTGGGAGGACACTCTGGGGAATGGGCATAATAGTACCACCAGTAGACTGACTAGGCTGTCTCCAGGGCTCCGTGTCCCCTCCTCGCTGCTGTTAGGCTGGGTTAACATTGCACTTATGCTGTGTGTCACAACGGATCCGTTGTAAATCAGCACACATGCAATGTACCGTAGACTTGCATTGCAAAAATGCATACTAACGCTTGCAAAAATAGGCATGCGTTTGAAAGTATGCATTATTTGCAATGCACAAGAAAACATGGTCGCCGGGTGGAGGCCAACTAAGCACTTCTCTAACAGCTGTGTTCTAGTGTAAAGGCACCGTTATACACAACGATATCGCTAACGATATCCTTGCAACGTCACCGGTTTTGTGACGCTGCAGCGACCTCGCAGTGATATCGCTGTGTGTGGCATGCTGCGACGACTGGCGATCAGCTAGCTGATCGTTGCGGAATGGCCAGGACCATTTTTCGGGCGTTGGTCTGCCGCTGTCACGCATGCATCGGCAGGTGTGACAGGGTCCAACGACCAGCGATGTTCATTCTGACAGGCTGGGTAAGTGGGAGCAGGCTGGTAACCAAGGTACACATCGGCTGTGCTTAGATACCCGATGTGCACCTTGTTTACCAGTATTATCGCTGATCGCTGGTGAGTCTGCCTGTTAGACAGCTCACCAGCGACCACTCAGCGATGTTCCAGCGATCCCGGCCAGGTTGGATCGCTGGAACATCGCAGCATGTAACGGGGCCTTTATTCTGTGCCTGCTTATCTCTGTCAGCAGACATATTTGTCTGATGGCAATGATGTAGCAGAGCTGAAGACAGAAGATCTGTGGATTACGTCGGGGCGAGGATTTTTTTTTTATTGAAGATTGAGTCTCTAAATGTGTTTTGTGTTTGATTTTTCTTAAAAAATGTTTTTCTCTGTGTTGTTTTTTTTTTTGTTTACTAGAAATTCGGTGGCCATGTCTAGTTTGGCGTGACACCATGAATTTCAGGCTTAGTACAAGTTGATAATATAAAGCTGGTACTAACCCCATTATTGCCCAGCGTGCCACCCCGCACCAGGGCCGTTGGAAGAGTCGGATAAAACACCTGGAAATGGCGCTACGATGAATGCGCCAATTCCAGGGGTGGCTGCGGGCTGCCGTTTTCAGAGTGGGGGGCCAGAATACTTGGGCCTTACCATGCTGAGAATCCAAGCCCCCAGATGCCTAGTTTTAACTGGCTGGCAATCAAAATATGGTGGGAGCCCATGCATTTTTTTTTTTTTTTAAATAATTTTTTAAAAAACATTGGTCTTTCCTGCCTTTTGATCCCCAGCCAAGGTAAAGCCAGGCAGCTGGAGGTGGCAGGCTGTAGCTGTCTGCTTTATCTGCGCTAATAATCAAAAATTCCGCGGAGCACTATGTCATTTTTTTTTTATTATTTTTTTCCACACTTTTGTGTGTGTGACAGACCCAACAGCTAATCACAGACACTGACACAGAGAATGGGTGTCTGTGATTGGCTGCTTGAGTAACCTGAAAGCAGCCCAAACATAGTACCATACTAGAATGTATGGGCTGATTGTAGATTGCTCAAACAGCCAATCACAGATGCCCATCTTTTTTGACCGCATCTGTGATTGGCTGTTGGGTCTGTCACATATAGAAGTGTGAAAAATCATTTTTAAAAACATGATTTAGCGCTTCACAGACTTTTTGATTCTCTCCGCAGATAAAGCAGACAGCTGCGGCCTGCCACCCCCAGCTACCTGGCTTTACCTTGGCTGGGGATCAAAAGACAGAGAAGCCTAATATTTGTTTTAAACTTGTGTAAAATATTTTTTTTTTTTTAAAATACGTGGGCTCCCTCCATATGTTGATGGCCAGCCAGCAAAAACAAGGCAGCTGGGGGCTGGGATTCTCAGCATGGTAGGGCTCAAGCGTTGTTGGCCCCCCACACTGATAATCGCAGCCTGCAGCCACCCCTGAAAATGGCGCATTCTTCATAGCACCATTTCCAGGCACTTTAGCCGACTCTTCCAGTGGCTCTGGTGGTGAGTGGCACCTTGGGTAATAAAATAGTTAGTACCAGGCCAGCTTTGTATTATCAGCTGGTACTTAGCCCAAATGTCATGGTGTCATGCCAAATTAGACATGTCCACCATGAATTTCAAGTAAACAGAAAAAAAAAACAAATTTTTTTTTATTAAAAATAAAACACAAAACACATTTAGGGACTCCATCTTTAATTAAAAAAAAATCCTTGTTCTGACGAAATCCATGGGTCTTCTGTCTGCAGCTCTGCTACATCTTTGCCATCAGACAAATATGTCTGTCAACAAGGATGAGCAGGCACAGAATGACACTTTAGCACTGTTACTGTGTAGTGCGGCACTATGTTTCTTTTTTGTAATTTCATTTAGTGTAGAAGTCTTGGGAAAAGTGTGGATTGTGCTCTGGAAGTGAGTCAGGTATAACTAACTATGTTATTTTCTGCAGAGATGAGTCCTACATAGAAGACGTGATATCATTCTTGACCTAGAGACATCACTGGTGAGTATGTGTATTACTTATACACACACACTGACGCTATATACAGAGCTCCTGTTTATAATGTCAATTGTGATCATTGCATTACCTGTACACTGACACTATATACAGAGCTTTTTTACAATTTTATTATTTTAGTATTATTTGTCACTATGTGGTGGCATTATGTGCTTTGGTCATGACATGACGGTATTTGTCCCTTGTATGTAGTATTATTCAGTCACTATGTGGTGGCAATATGTGGTCTCAGGTTGTGGCAGTATTTATACCTTATATGTGGTAGCATTTGATCACTATGTAATAGCATTACGTGCTTTGGTCATGGTGTAGCGGTTATTTGTGTATTGTATGTGGCATTATTTGGGCACTATGTCATGGTAATATGTGATCTGGTCACGGTGTGGTGGTATTTCTGCCTTCTATCTGGTATTATTGGTCTTGGTAGTGTGGATTGTGGTCAGACATTTGTTTTATCTGATATCAATAAGGGGAAACTTCTTTATTTCCAATAGATATTAAATACGTGGATCTTTAACCCCTCCCTGTCCTGTGACACAGCAGCAGAGATGCAGGTACAGAGGTTCTCCAGAGAAAGCAAGTTGAGCATTTGGTGAGATTTTCACCTCAGTATTTATAAGACAAAATCAGGAGTGAGTGAGAAATGCAGAAAAAAATACCTCTGATTGCTCCACTCCTGGTTTTGTCTTACAAATACTGAGGGAAAAACCTCACATCAAATGCTCAAAGTGCCATATTCTTCTGATGGTGCGGATTCCACCAATAGATAAGTGATCACCTTCCTAACCTGTGCACCGCTGAGAACTTGTTTTCACCAAAAAATCCTTTTAATGCAAACTATAGTAATTGTACATCGCATTAATGGTGAGCGCACAGGGATATGCAGTAGCCGCCTGGGTTTTACAGTCCACGCTAGACTATAATAGGTATAACGGATAACAGGTACTTGTATTTAGCTGAAGAATGGGTGGGCCCGCGTGGGTGCAGGTAGGTGGGCCCCTGGAGTCAATTTTCCTGGTGGGCCCCTGACACCCCAGTCCGGCGCTGATCACAGCACCATCTGCTGTCTGTCCATCACAGTCCTCCAACACAAGCCTGCAGCTGTTGCACACTTCTACAGACACCTCTACTACTGCAACTAAATTAAAACAATACTTTTGCTTTGTAAAATGTTGTTTTTTTATAATGTCTTTTATTTCTTTATCACATCAGTGCTTTGCAGTATTTTCCCTAGTATTATGTGGAACATTTAAACTATACTGTTACATCGACTGCTGCTTCCGCAGATAGCGGTGGAGGTCCGTTGGGACTTGCGTATACGTATTATTTGCCGAAGTTCTTATGTAGAAAAATAGATTACTTGTAATTGAGTAATAAGAAATGATAGTTGCATTTTCTGTTCTTTATCCCGCAGTGACATGTTAACCCGAGGCTTGGAGGAATTTCTTTTGACTGGTAATATGGCAGCGAGCTTGTGAATCCTAATTCTAAATTCTGCCGAGGTTTCACATGGTATTTTCATTTCTCCCAAACACCTTTCGCAATGGCTTCTAGTGGAGATGTATAGGTATTTTTGTAAGGTTAAAAATGTTCACATTAGGAAATGCCCCACAGCACACAGTGTTCTACCACTGTTTCAGAACATTAGATTCAAAGGGCTATGTTAAAAGTTTAATAGCATCATATGTTATACACTTCTACATTACTGCTGAGTAATGCATTGCATTTCTATTTATACCGAGTGTCACAAGATAACTCAGCAAAGTGTAATTTTAAAAACATCTTGACATGCCATGCCTCAGTGGATGCAATACACACCGAATATAATACTGTTATGCATCACTGGCAGATCTGCGCCGTTTTCAATGAACTGTAAATCATCGTCATCTCATAGAAAAGTTACCGGACTGCCTTGTCCCTTTTGCCAAATTGCTTTGAAGTTCTTGATATGAACTCGCTGAACTTTTTCCTGTCTGATAACTTTGGTCTAGTCATTGAGAAAAAAAGCATTAAAGGGAACCTGTCACATGCAAAAACGATATTAACTGGCAGATATGGGGTTAATCTGCAGGCTAATAGGGTTTGAAATGTGCACATTGAACCCCGCTGCCGGGAGGAAAAGACGTTTAATTATCCCGGCAAAATTTGGGTCACAGTCATAGGGGAGGTGCCAGTGTGAGATCAGTCACCGCCATGTGTAATCTAGGACGAAACCTGTAACTGCCCCCCATACTGACTGACTGCTGGTTCTAATGCAGAGCAGCTGTGAGTCAGTGCAGTGGGCATCAATACAGCCACCGCTCTAAAGACAAAGAGCAGTGACTGAACCTGTGCCTGCGCCACCCACATGACTGAAACCGGAATGCTGCCAGGAGGATTAAAGTTCTTTTCCTCTCGGAAGCAGGTTTGAAAGTGCCAGCGGCTGGGCAAGGTCAAAATGCTATTAATCTGCAGAATAACCCTATATCTGCAGGTTAATAGTGTTTTTGCACGTGACAGGTTTACTTTAAAGGGAACCTGTCATGATATCCTTTTTAGTTCTTGTATTGTTCATTAGTGACATTTTTATTTTTTATAAATTTTTGTATTTATCCCAAAAAAAGCACTTGAGATAGTTAGATATTTTCATTAGCTAGGTGCCCAAAATGTCAGTTATCCGAGGAGTTAGTAGACATGTCAATCAACTGAAAACATGCCGAAATTGATCCAAAGCTCTCTACCAGGACCTATGTGGTGTCATGACCATGTGACTCTAATGGGTGGCATTAAGTCTACATCATCCATGCAAGGCCTGTTGGCCTGCTTAGCTCTGCCCATTATGGCCATGGTCGTGACTAGGGATGGGCGAATCTTAAATTACTCGGAATCGCTAGAGTCCAGGACTCGCTACTCGTTGCGAGTCTAGCGAGTCCAATGTAAATGAATGGGGAAGCGAGTATTGCAGCTATTCCTCTGCTGCCGGACCCTATAAGGGGTCTGGCAGCAGAGGAAAAACCTGCAATTCCCCATTTTATTCTTTTAAAGCCAGCAGCAAAAAGCGGCAAAGAAATTTGCTCACTGCCGCTTCCTCCTCTGAGTCCTGACCAGGGGTGGGCTTGGGGGGGGGGCAGGGTAAGTGCACCGGACCGCCGGCTACTTACCGCTGCCTCCGCCGCCGCCGCAGACTCGCTCCCCGCCTCTCTGCTTCTGCCTCCAGAGATTCCCGAGCGGTCACAGAGCAGTGAATAAATTAACTTCCGTCACCGCTCGGGAATCTCCGGAGGCAGAGCGAGTCGGGCTGACAGCAGGGTTCAGCTCAAGTCATAATGACCTGAGCTGAACCCTGACTGTTTAGTCAGTTCTCAGCCTGCTCTCCCTGTGTGTCTAAGCCCAGGGATGTAGCAGAGCTGAGATTGCGTTTTGGACTACGTCGGACTGAAGAGGATTTTTTAAATAAAGATGGAGTCCCTAATTGTGCTCCGCCTGGGTCCTGCATCGCTGCTCCTGCTCCCACCGTCCGGTCCTAACTTAGGATCGGGTGGGGAGGCTGCGGGGGGGGGGGGGGGGATGGAGGGATGATGGACTCGTTACTGTGCGAGTAATAGCTTGGAAACTCGCAGAGTACCGAGTCCTGCGATTCCACTATTACTCGCAGAGTAACGAGTCCTAGCGAGTAGATTCGCCCATCCCTAGTCGTGACATCACACAGGTCCTTCCAGAGAGCATTAGGTGAATTTTGGCATGACTTCAGTAGATTCACACGTCTGCTAAGTCTAGATTTGAGTGTTTGACCGCTTGTTTGATTGCTTGGGCTGCAAGTTAATGATAAAATCTAAGTATCTTAAGTGCTTTTTTGTGATAAGTACAACGATAAAAAAACAGGTCACTAATGAACAATACATGATCTAAATAATATTAGGGGCAGTATAATAGCAAAAAAAAGGACATGACAGGTTCCCTTAACTGACATTTTCGAGTCTGCCTTTTTAATCATGTGTACAGTATTATGGATATGTATAACTTTTGAGTTGTATAGACCCATAATTTAGCACCCATAGGAGTCCTGTAGAATGTAGGCTTGCAAGGACAGTGTCCTCTTCCCTCTGTAGCAGTCTGTCATTGTTAATGTTTACTCTAACCTATATCTGTATTTTGTACATATCCTTTTCTCATGTACACCATAATGATGCTATATAAATAAAAAAAAAATGGTGCACGATGACATCACTACTCCCTGAGGAAGGAGTCGGGACTGGCTCCAAAACGCGTAGGAGGAATAAAAGGAAAATCTTGTGATGAATACTGTTTGATTGCCTTAATGTAAGCAGCGCAGGTCCGTATACGCAAGTCCTCCTTAGAATTTTGAACCATATTTATCACTGCAGACACTGCAGAGGTTGATGGTGTATACACACTGGGGGGCACATAGACTGCTGGAGGGAGGCACATACACTGCTAAGATGGGGCATATGCACTGCTGGGGGGAGGCATGTAGCCTGCTATGATGGGACACATACACTGCTGGGGGCACATAGGCAGGGATGGATGCACATGGTCCTGGGGGAAGACACATACACTGCTGGGGTGGGGGCAGCAGTGTATGTGCCGCCCTAGCAGCCTATGTGCCCTCCCAGCCAATGTCCCCCCCAGCCCATGTGCCCTCCCAGCAGTGTATTTGCAACCCACCAGAAGCCTATGTGCCCACATCAGTGTGTGTGTCGTCCCTCCAGCCCATGTGCCCCCCTCGATATTGTATGTGCCACCACCCAGACTAGGTGCCCCGCAGCTGTGTATGTGCCACCCTGCAGAAACCCATGTGCCCTCCAGCTGTGTATGTGCCCCTCAGCCTATGCACCCCCTGCAGTGTATGTACTGCCCCCAGCCTATGTGCCCCCAGCAGTGTATGTGCCACCCCCCAGCCTATGTGCCCCCACCCCAGCAATGTATTTGCCTCCACCCCCGCAGTGTATGCACCTCCACCCCAGCAGTGCATGTGTTCTTACTCCAGCAGTGTATGTGTATGTGCTTCCCTTCCAGCTTATGTGTCCCCATCCCAGGTTATGTGCCCCCAGCAGTTTATGTGCCCCCAACCCAGCAGTTTATCTGCCTTCTGTCCAGCCTATGTGCACCCATCCCTGCCTATGGCCCCCAGCAGTGTATGTGCCCCCACCCCATCAGTGTATGTGCCTCCATCCCAGCAGGGTATGTGCCTTCCCCCAGCCTATGTACAACCATCCCTGCCTATGTGCCCCCAGCAGTGTATGTGCCTGCCCTCCAGCCCATGTGCCCCCATCCCTGCCAATGTGCACCCAGCAGTATATGTGCCCCCACCCCAGCAGTGCATGTTCCTTCCTCCCAGCCTATGTGCTCCCATCCCAGCTTATGTGCCCTGAGCAGTGTATGTGCCCCCACCCCAGCAGTGTATGTGTCTTCCCCCAAGACTATGTGCATCCATCCCTGCCTATGTGCCCACAGCAGGGTATGTGCCCCATCATAGCAGGCTACATGCCTCCCCCCAGCAGTGCATATGCCCCATCTTAGCAGTGTGTGTGCCTCCCTCCAGCAGTCTATGTGCCCCCCAGTGTGTATACACCATCAACCTCTGCAGTGTCTGCAGTGATAAATATGGTTCAAAATTCTAAGGAGGACTTGTGTATACGGACCTGCGCTGCTTACATTAAGGCAATCAAACAGTATTCATCACAAGATTTTCCTTTTATTCCTCCTACGCGTTTCGGAGCCAGTCCCAACTCCTTCCTCAGGGAGTAGTGATGTCATCATGACATGAGGAAGGAGTCGGGACTGGCTCCGAAACACGTAGGAGGAATAAAAGGAAAATCTTGTTATGAATACTGTTTGATTGCCTTAATGTAAGCAGAGCGGGTCCGCATACACAAGTCCTCCTTAGAATTTTGAGCCAAGTTTACCGTCGAGAGTGTGGACCCTGCAGCAGCCATTGTGACCTGCCTTTATGCCGGTTGAGTGCTACACAACCTTCCTCAGGCCCCCCAGTGCTGTATTTGGTCTCAGGCCCCCCCGTGCTGAAAATTCCCCTACTGTTCCCAGAGATGGTATATGTTCCCACGCTTCCCCAGCACTGTATTTGCCCCACCTGAGTGATGTATATATACCAGTCCCAGTGTCTACTATGTGATATAATTAACTCAATAAAATTATCACATATAATAATAATAATAATAATAATAATATTGACTGCGCTCCAGACTGATGCAAACCTATAAATCAGCCGTGAGAAGCATCAAGATCAATATCACCAAACATCACAGCTGCACCAAAGAGAAGCCGCTCCAGCCACCACATTAGGAGTTAATTCATTCTTTGACTAAATATATCTGGGTAATTATCAAGATGACAATTTTGTGCGGTCTCCGAAGGTTGGTAGAACGTTTCCAAGGTTGGTAGACCATTTCGAAGTGGTACTCGGCAGGAAAACTGTTCCCCACCCCGGGTTAGAATAACGCCATTATACATGATACAGTGAACCATTTATGTGCCACCATTTAAGTTCTGCACAGGTGGTTAAATTCAATGAGTGATAGAAATATTTGCAGGAAATGTCAAGTAACAGAAGAGAGATAATAGGGTTAACACCTTGCAGAGGGCCTAAATGTAGTCAAAAATGTAATCTTCCTACAGCTCCCGAATCCTCCTATGAAAGAATTATGTAAAGTTCTATGTTGAAAATGTATCCATGAGCTTTTCAGGCTGATACTCTCTTTGCATAAGTAACTAAAGTCTCCGTCAGGAGTTTTCTGGGGCTCAGTGGTTAGCAATGCTGCATTGTAGTAATGAGATCCTGGGAATGAGTCTGTCCAGGTCGTATGTTGTCCATCTGTTTCTGTGGGTTTTCTCTGGGCACTGCACCTTCCTCACATACTCCAGTGATATACTGCAGGCAACGTAGATTGTGGGGACAGTGAAACATGGCAATGTATGTAACGCTCCTCGAAATATGTTGCTGCTACATAAGAATGAGAAATAAATGCTGATACTTCTGACTGTAAGAAGAGCACAGTACGCCGTACTCACTGTCAACATGATGGAAACGTTTTCAAAACCAACCCATCCTATTATTAGTCTATCTATCTATATCTGTCAATCTATCATAATACTCACCTAGTAATCCACTTCCATCTGTACGAGGCTGAATCCCACAATCCACTGTGCCACCTGGAAGTACGCGGGAAGCCATATCGGGACACTGAAGCGATGGGTATGCCAACATGGCGACGGCTTCTACTAACCACACTCCATGGAGCACGCCTAGACGCATATCCGCACGATATGCCCAGCTGCACATCTACCCAACATGCTCAGCCGCAAATCCGACCGACACGCCAGCTACCCAATGCCCCACCATTGCACCCACCTCCATCCACCACAGCTAGGAAATGCCAAGACTCTGTTTGCAGTTTGTTCAGGAGGAGATGGGGTGCAGGCCCCCTCTGGTGGCCACAGGGGGTGTCACACTCCATCTGCTTCTGCACACACAGGTTGCACACATAGCCTCACAGTTTTCTAGCTGCCATGGGTGCACATACCCACACTCACATACACATTCACACACATATAAACATACACACAAGCACATACATATACACAAATGAACACGCATATACACATACACATACGCATATACACATACAGACATGCACATACACATGCATATACATGTACATACATGCACATACACACATACACACATGCACATACATATACACACACGCATATACATGCATACACATGTATAACAACACATACACATGCATACTCACATATTAATGCATACAGTCTCACATACACACATGCACATACAAGCGTACACATATACAGACATATACACATGCACATACACGCACACATACACACACGCACATACACGCACACACATACAGACTCATAAACACACATACGCATGCACACACATACACAAATGCGCACATGCACACACATACATACACACATGCACATACACACACATACATACATGCACACATACACATGTGCATACATGCAGACACACATACACATGCACATACAAACATGCATACACACATGCGCATACACCCACAGACATGCACATACACACATAAAGTCACATAGGCTAAGTTCACATCTAAGGGGGTTTATGTTTGCGTTTCTATGCATTTTTGCACTACAAAAACACACAGAAACGCAATGAAACACATGCGTTTTTTCCCTCTTTGATTTAAATGGGAAATGCATTGAAACCACAAGTAAAAAATGCATGTCATTTTTTGAAGATGCAAAACGCATGCTGTGGAGACACGGGGGTCAGTGGGTGCTCTCATCCGCTGGCCCAGCTGCCTTTAGAAAGATAGCCTGGACCAGGGCTCATCCCCAAACTGAATGCCAAAGCTCCTTAACCGTGGGTGGAACACTACTCAGACAACACAGGGTGAGGGAACCACAATATTAAAGCTTTATTGGATCCCCAAACAGTCAACAGCATATAACATATAACCAGCAAAAACACAACAATGTAACAGGCAACAGAGTCTCACCCTTCCGCTGGCTCACCAGGGATTAGAATATAGCACAGCAAAGTCTGTAGCCAGGTGTCTGGATTAGCCCAACCTGGGTTGCTTCCTTATGCAGTCTTTGTTACCCAGCTGAATCTGATAATTCAATGCTAAAGTCCTTGTAGTATTATAATCCAGGTTCTGATCCCCTCGTAATGCCTAGGCCTGGGGTTATGGCAGGCTAATCGGGTCCGTAGATCCTAGATTAGGTGCCTGTATCAAGTCCAGTGCACCTCTAGCCGGGACCGAAATCCCTACACTGAGGTCACTAGACAGAATCAAAATCACCCTGGTTAATCAACAGGTCTCCTTATATACCCTCAGCCCTCAATGCAGGATGTTGGGGACTTCACGATTGGTGGAATAAACTGACTTCTCATTTACTGGATCTCGAGCCTAAAACATTTCTAGTAGTATCGCAGTCCTGTCAAGGGAGAGCCACATACTGATTGACATAGCACCTAGCAAGATACATTTAGTCTGCAATCCATGACATTAAACATTGGTGGCTGAGGCCATATGCATAGAGTCAACAATCCACACAGTAATACAATGGCATTCTAACAGGATTAAGTTCATCTGACCTTCTATGACAAACAAGTGAAATAATTACATTACACATGTTAAACACTAACAGTCATCTACAAGATTTGTAGGACAATGAGTGAGCCATCACAGGGTAGATAATTACATCACCCACTTTAAATACTAGCAGGCTCCTAGAAATCTTGTGTAACTCATGAGTGGAATATTACAAGTTTGCAAACCAAAATACAATATTGTCTGGATAAATAAGAAATCCTCATAGGTTATACATTAAAGGGGTCCATTTTGTCACATACCTCCCCCTTCTTATTTAGCCATGCAGGACAGTCAGATGTGATAAGTCTCTGATCATCCTTCTCCTCTTGGCGGTATTGTCTTTTTTAATGGTGAAGACAGCAATCGAGGCTTCATTCTGTACACCTCCCCCAGATTACCTCTCCCAGGATGGGCAGACATGTTGTGGACAAGCACTAAAATGGGATTCAGGAGTTTGGCTCCCATAAACGACTTGCTATCAATTCCCCCCCCCCCCAGTCAATGGGGACCGTCTGGTTAGGTTTACTCACTGTTAATGGCTCAGAAGAGAATGATGGGGGCTGGGAACATGGATTATCCTATGAAGGTGTGGTAGCAAGATCTACATCAGGGTGCTGCTTGGCTTCTTGGATGTGGGGGATGGCTGCAACAAAGTGGATAGATAGTCCTTGTCCAGAGTCAGCACGCAAAACAACCGATATGGGGGGGCATCCATGAGCCCCAATTCAACCTCCTCAAACTTAGCCCCTGAAATAACAGGTGTGGGAAGGCTGTCCACAAATCCCACATCAACCTCTTCCTGGTCAGTCTCCACAATAACATATGTGGGGACGTGGTCTGTAAGATCCACATCGACGTCTTCCTGGTTAGTCTCCACAATAGCAGGTGTGGGGACACGGTCTATAAGCTCCACATCAACCTCTTCCTGGTCAGTATCTACAATAGCAGGCATGGGGACGCATACTTTAAGCTCCATATCAACCTTTTCCAGGTCAGTTTCCACAATAGCAGGTGTAGGGACACTGTCTATAAGCTCCACATCAACCTCTTCCGGATTAGTTCCCAAAGCAACAAGGATAGGGACTTGTCCATAAACTCCAACTTGTCCTCTCTCTGCTCAGGCTCCAAAATAACAGGTGTGGGGATGCTGTGTATAAGCTCCAACTCACCCTCTCCTTGGTGGTTCGCCCTTTTCAGCTGCACACCTTCCAGAGGGATGTCTGAGCACTGACCCTCAACCAGGGAGATGGTTAATTGGGAACATGGTACATGGTCTGGAGAAAAAATAGCTGGGCTTACCAGGGTGTTGACAGAATCAGTTTCTTGTAGTCTCGGGGCTTGGATGTCACTGACTGGACTGGCTGTGCTGGCAGATGAGCTCCAGGCATGGGGCTCTGGCATTGGTGACAATCTTTGTCCCTATGTCCTTATGTCCAAGATGTCCACACGTATAACAGCGCCGTGGATTGGACAAGTCACGGATCCTGTATGTGTACCTTGGTCCTGGTAGGGCATCTACTGGGTAGCGGAACCATCCTTCTCGAGTGGTTGGTGCTAGCAGTCGGGCAGATGGAATTCCATAAACATATCCCAGCACAGCAGCCCTCTCTTCTCTTGAGGAGTTGTGCCCCAATGCTTCCAACCACTTCTCGGCTTGGGTTGCAAGAGACAAGGTTGATTCACGATTGTCACTGGATACATGATGTGACACATAATTTAAATCCTCTGTTTCAATATCGGCAGGGTCCTTATCATCCTCCGCATCATTCTAGGCATTCCGATGGACCAATTTCTGGATCAACTCTGACTTGGTGTCGGTGCCCTTGAATTTGATACCGACACAGCTCCTCTAGTAGCTGTTCCTTCTGATGGTGGTATATTCACTCTGTTCCTCGCCCCATGGCTGAGCTGGTGGGGTTGGACATGGCAGTGTCCGAAACCTGAATCCTAGAACCTTAAATACTAGCAGGCTCCTAGAAATCTTGTGTAACCCATGAGTGACATATTTTGCATAGTTTGCAAACCAAAATACAATATAGTCTGGATAAATAAGAAATCCTAATAGGTTATACTTTAAAGGGGTTCATTTTGTCACACATGCGTTTTTGCAAATGCATGCCAAAACGTTGCAGGACACGTTTTGGGCTGCGTTTGCAAAAATGCATGAGTTTTGCGTTTGCAAAAAGTGACATGTGTTTTTACTTGCGTTTTCAATGCATTTCCCATTAAAATCAATGGGTGCAAAAATGCATGCGTTTGCAATGTGTTTTAGCACACATGCTGTCAAAAATGGATTGCAAGCCAAACAGGGGACAAATGCAGATGTTGAAAAGGCACATATACATACATGCACACACGTGCACATACTACACACATATGCACACATACACACACACAAATACACACGTGCATGCACATACGAGCACACACATGCATACACACACATACACACACATACATGTATAAACACACATACAGACATATACACACACATACATTCACATACATGCGCATGCACACACTCACACATACACCCCCACAAATACACAGGCACATACACGTGCATACACACACATACAAACATGCACATGCACACACATACACACACACATGTATACATGCACATACTGTACACGTACAGACACATACACACATATACATATGCACACACACATGCATGCGCACACATACACACACATGTACACACACAAACACATGTGGCTGACACTTGGTTATACAAAGATGGCGGTATTGTGACTCATCACATCACCCCACTGCAAGATTACAGCAATTACATGATTATGTCAGAGAGGAAATTGGTGGGAGCTAATAAAGAGGAAAACGAGGTGTCTCTGTTAGGGATGGGCGAGTCTACTCGCTAGGACGCGTTACTCGGCGAGTAGTAAGGGACTCGCAGGACTCTGTACTCGACGAGTTTCCCAGCGATTACTCGCACAGTAACGAGTCCAATGCAAGTCAATGGCAATTCTAGTTTTGTCAGAGCTTACTTTTTCTCACTCGCTAGACTCGCTATATCACATCGCTATGTAGCTTGAATCTCCCCAAACGTTTAAACAATCTCACCGCTTCACGGATACCCGCTGTCAGCAGCGAGTCTGAGCAAGTCTGAGCGAGTCTACGAATCCAAGTCCTGTATACTGTATTCGGGACTCGCGAATACAGAATCTGTTATGTTCCGACAAAGCTTCCGAGACAGCCTAGCGTGTTAGGTCAGAAAACTTGTGAAGATGGACAAGCATGTTAGCCAATCATATTCAGTAATGCCACAGCCATGTTGGTTGTGGCAGGACTATGATTGGCTTCTGTCCATCGTGATGCCTATGTCATGTATGAGAGGCGAGGCTGTATATAAGCCTTGCCACCGCCATTTCCTCCACATTCCTGTGACGATCTGAGCTAGTGCAGGGTGAGGTAGATGCTGGAGCAGATCATAGGGAGTGTCAGTCAGTGTAGGGAAACTTCAAGATTCCTTATATTTAACTCAAACAGCTCTTGTGAGAGCTACCAGGAGGACAGAGGAGTACTGTGCAGAGGACTGTAGGCAGGCAGGCAGGCAAGGAGGAGGAGCCTTTATGGTGGGTTTACACGTTGCGGTATCGGCATCCAACTCCGACCAAACTTCACGTGGTTCGTGCGTTGGACCCGATATCGTTCCTGCGTTGTGCGGTGTGAACATCCGATACAATGCAGGAACGATGGTAAACCGATATCGGGGGTCGAATGAGCATGCTATTCAACCGCCCGATATTGGATGCCGGTTGGAGTCGGATCGTCCCGTGTGACAGCCCAACTCCGATGTGTACTGCAACGTCACCCATTCACTCCCATGTTAAAGGGAACCTGTCACCCCCAAAATACCTCGCTATTAAAAGCTGTCCCTAGAGCATATTCACACTTACCCTACACTCCTTTTAGCTCCTAAATGCAGCTAGTGAAAATGAAGATAAATGTTATTACACTACCTCATTAGGGATGATAATGTGACTATGGTATTCATAGTCACCCTGGCAGGCTGTCCCTCTTCATGATATCACGCCTCAATAGGCGTGATCTTCAAATCACATTAAAATGCGCGCCTCCCCGCTCTCCTATGGCAGCCGGACCGCTGCATTGTGCGGCTGTATGACGCGAATCGCGTCATTTCCGGCGCCGGGTGACGTATGTACACCCGCGCCGCTGTTAGCTTCAAGACCCGCACTGTGCCTACGCATGCGCATGTGCAGTGCGCGTTTTGAAGCTAACAGAGCGGCGCGGGTGTACATACCGTCACCCGGCGCAGGAAATGACGCGATTCGCGTCACCCAGCCCCACTACAGGCCGGCCGACAGAGCACAGAGCGGGGAGGCACGCATTTGAATCTGATTTATAGATCATGCCTATTGAGGCGTGATATCATGAAGAGGGACAGCCTGCCAGGGTGACTATGAATACCATAGACACTAATTATCATCCTAATGAGGTAGTGTAATAACATTTATCTTCATTTTCACTTGCTGCATTTAGGAGCTAAAAGGACTGTAGGGTAAATGTTACTATGCTCTAGGGACAGCTTTTAATAGCTTTTGAGGTATTTTGGGGGTGACAGGATCCCTTTAAATGGTCGTTCCTGGGTCGGGGGGCGTTCACATCATAGGGACGTTGTATCCCGATATCGCAGCGTGTAAACCGCCGATGCGATTCAGGGAAAACCGGGCACGAAATTCGCGCTCCCGCGCCGTTGTATACGATATCGGTACGATATCGTGACGTGTAAACCCACCATTATAGTGCACACAGGACCGACCTCATAGCTTAGCTTACTCACACAGCTTTCCTAATAGCTGAAGTCAGAGGCTTAGCTGAGGTACTATTTCTTATTTTTTTGCACTTGATAGATTTTGGGTCATAATAACCGCTTCAGCTTTATTTTCTCTGTGGCAGACCAGTGCCTTGCTGCTCTCCTACCTGCAAATAGCACGTACGCCACCTGCTTGTGCGACTACTTGTGCGCACTTAATAATTTTTGCAGGGACTAGTGTGCTGCTTCACTGCCAAGTGTTAGCACACACTTAACCCGCCAAAACGGCAATGTGAGCACTTTCCGAGACGCATCTGCGATTTGTAAATCGTACATTACTCGCTATTACTCGCTACCCCATTCATTAACATTGGACTCGCTAGACTCGCAACGAGTAGCGAGTCCCGGACTCAGACTCGCTAGAGTCAAGCGATTCCGAGTAATTTAGGACTCGCCCATCACTAGTCTCTGTCTACTTTTTACGTAATAAAAAAAAACACACACAGAGAAAAATCTTCTATCTTTACTGAAAGTATTTCTAATGTCTGGCTGTCATACTGACGGTTGACATTAGCAATAGGCCTTGACATCAGCTTCCAAAAAAACTAACATTAACCCCTTTATTACTCAGTCTGCCACCACTATACAGCAGCTGGAAGAGTGGGGTAACCGCCAGTTTTGGAGTCTCTCATAGAGGCACCAATTCTGGGGCTGCTGCTGGCTGCAATTTTCACCGTGGGGGGCCCAGAAGGCTTGGGCCTTACCACGCTGAAAAGTACAGCCTCCAGCTGCTTGGGTTACCTTGGCTGGCATTAGAAAATTCTGTGAAGTCCACACCACACCAAGACATGGCCACCGCCCCCAGTGCCACACAGCCAGCCCGCACCATCGTTATGTCACTGTCCCTGATGCGATAGCATCAGGCCCACATCTAGTGTAAGAAAGCAGCGATGCACAAAACTGTAGATGTATGCTTTACAGCACCAATTCTGTGCCTTTCCACAGATAATTAAAAAATTAAAAAATGTGTGACAGCTCACCAGCGATGTGAGCGATATTGTAAGCGATTGCGCGTGCACGTGATTGCTGACAATATCGCTAGAGATATCTCAGCGTGTGACGGCTGCCTAATATGTATCTATCATGTATCTCTATCTATCTATCTATCTA
Source organism: Allobates femoralis (assembly GCA_033576535.1). Classification (NCBI taxonomy): domain Eukaryota; kingdom Metazoa; phylum Chordata; class Amphibia; order Anura; family Aromobatidae; genus Allobates; species Allobates femoralis. The sequence goes on from JARQOC010000001.1 coordinate 45,293,857, forward strand.
TCTAAACACAGAAAAAAAGGGGTTGAGCAGCGATTCTTGATTGGCATATGCCCAGTGCTTAGCAAGCCTTTAGGGTGGTGATCAACCACCAACTCCAGATAGGTAATTGTAAATAAGGCTGCAGCACACAAATCTTTAGGATGATTACAGCCTTTAATGGCTTTCTAAGGCATTGGTTTAGCAACGTTTCGGTCACCTCAGGCTGGAAGAAGGTCACTGAGGTGACCGAAACGTTGCTAAACCAATGCCTTAGAAAGCCATTAAAGGCTGTAATCATCCTAAAGATTTGTGTGCTGCAGCCTTATTTACAATTATCTATCTATCTATCTATCTATCTATCTATCTATCTATCTATCTATCTATCTATCTATCTATCTATCTGTTTTGTATTGAGGATTTATATAAATCCCTCTAGTTTCAGCCAAAGAACCACACACCACTGAACTGATGTATTTACTTGATCTATTCCATACATCTGAATGGTCTCATTTTATGGCACATGATATAGCACAGCCACTAGATGGCGCTCAAAGCTTTTTACACTTATAAAGTCTATTTAACTTAATTTTGCACAATTTTGCACAATATTCAAATCTAAATGATTGATGGCCCTTTGAGCCATAACACTTATTAATATTTTTTGAGATGCACCATTTTCTTTTAATTCCAGCACCACTGGCCCCATTTCAGATAGAAACTCATATGAAGCCTCTATAATGATGGCAATATGGTACACTTATGCATGGCCCTTTCAAATTAGGTTTTTCACACTGTATGCAGTCCATATATACCTGATTGATTTGCTAATGTCTTTTTGTATCTGTTTGTATTTTTTTAATTGTTGTCACATATTTATGCACAACCACTAATATAATATTGATGTTTCTCTGTTTTCTAATGACTCTAATCAGTTGTCAATTTAATATGCTAATGTTTGTATATATAAACTGCATTTCCTGTTGAGACACTTGTGCCTGAGGAAAAGTCTTTGTGACTTGAAACGTTGCATGTTTTTTGTGCCTGTCCTAATAAAGAAAGTTCTTTTCACACTGAGAACTTGGAGTGCTGCAAGTCTTTCTCCAGACCTGGATTTGTCTACAACCTTTAAAGATAAGGTTTGATTTGCCTGCACCAGCTTTTCAGCTGTTTATGCTGCTCCCTGACCCACTTTTTTTTTTAATCTATCTATCTATCTATCTATCTATCTATCTATCTATCTATCTATCTATCTATCTATCTATCTATCACCTGCCATATCTTTCTATTATCCCTCTATCTTCTATCTAATTCTTTCTCCAATCTGGGGTTTCTATCTTTCTATTTGTCTTTGTTCTGCAGTTAAGACTTCAGCACTTAATCTCAGGACCATATTTCTGTCTTATTCTTACTTGCTTTCCTGTGTTCTTCTGTTGTTATTTTCTACAATTTCTTTCCTTTCTTATGTAAGTACTCTGGAACACTTTCTGTAGCTTTCCATCATGTAAAATGTTGCATAATTGCAGATGAGGGTAGGAAGCTATTGTTTGTTGAAACGCTGTAAATAAAGGCCCTCATTCATCACTCCATCCTACTTGACATATAAAATCATGGTGTTTAAAATATCTGAAAGGGGATTGAAAATATTTGACTTTTGCAGCAGTTAGCAGTTGGATTTTGCATTGACAATGGTAGGGTAGAGTGATTAGGCTTTTTCTTAAATTTACATAGAGATGTCTGAAAAGCAACATGTAATCTACTGATCTGTAGCTTGTTCTTTTAATTGACATTTGTGCTGTCGTATTTCAATTACAATATGCAGCAACTAAGGCTGCTTTCACACAGCGTTTTTTTGTGATCCGTGGCTGTCCGTTGTAAAACTGACAGTCACGGATCAGATTTTGGCCCCATGTTATCCTATGGGCACGGATCACATCGGATTTGGCCTTATTGGCATCCGATTTTGGTCGGATCCGATCCTGGCCGATTTTTTGCTGTGCCCAAAATCGCAGCCTGCTGCGATTTTTGGCACAGCGGGTCAGATCGGACCGAATTGGATCCGACCTGATCCGCGCCAAATAACATGGGGCCTATGGAGCGAGGATCCGAGGAAACAGCTGATGTCTCCTCGGACCCGATGTTAGTGCACTGAGCATGCTCAGTACACTAACACCGCTCTGTGCCATCTAATATCACTTCTGCAATGTATATTCATACATTGCAGAAGTGACATCTCCTGAAAATAAAGGGTTAAAAATAAAAAAAACTTCATTCTCACCTCTCCACGATCCAGCGATGCCTCCAGCGCTCTGTGCTTCTAGGACCTGGCCTGACGTCACAGTTGAGTCACATGGCCGGTTACCGCGGTAACCGGCCATGTGACTGTGACATCACGCCAGGTCCTGTTGATCAGAAGAAGCTGGAAGCAGCGCGGGTGTCGCGGAGAGGTGAGAATGAAGATTTTTTTATTTTTTAAGCTCTGCAAACAGGGGAGCAAAGAGGGGGGAGACACAGGGGGACAAAGAGGGGAGACACAGGGGAGACACAGGGGGACAAAGAGGGGAGACACAGGGGAGACACAGGGGGACAAAGAGGGGAGACACAGGGGGACAAAGAGGGGAGACACAGGGGGACAAAGAGGGGAGACACAGGGGAGACACAGGGGGACAAAGAGGGGAGACACAGGGGGACAAAGAGGGGAGACACAGGGGGACAAAGAGGGGAGACACAGGGGGACAAAGAGGGGAGACACAGGGGGACAAAGGTGACAGGAGGGAGAGAGAAGGGGGACGAGATGACAGGAGGAGCAGGGACAGGATCCAGCTGATGCTGCAAAATATCGGGATCGGATGCCTATTTGGCATCCGATTGCAGTCATCAGTTTGGATCCGATGCTGTCCGAGGGGAGCAGCAAAAAGTCTGATCCCCTCGGACAGCACAAAAACGCTGTGTGAAAGCAGCCTAAGAAATATTTTACTAGAACAGATTCTTCTATTCTAAGTTTGGAAGTTATAGTGTTGTCTAAAATAAAGTGTAACATAACATACACTATATGTATGTAGCACATGAGGCCACATCCCCAATTCTAATCAGGATCATATGTTTTATCTATCTATCTATCTATCTATCTATCTATCTACCTATCTATCTATCTATCTATCTCTATCGTATATATGCCGGAGGCGAGCATCTGGGAGTGGACCCACTGTTTTGTGACACCGTCACCGACTAGAGGACCGAGCGTGAGAGGGCCATCAAGAATTCTCTTACGGACAAAGTCTGTTGGTTTAGGGGTGCAGCCGGATGGCTGAGGTGGGCTGGCAGCAGGACACAGTGGAATCTGGCGGGTGCAGACCTGAGTATGACAGACAGGTGCAGGCATTTGTACGGCAAGGTAGGTGTAAAGCAAGGCAGGTGCACGCAGGCATACAGCAAGGCTGGTACAGGCAAGATTCTAGGACAAGAGACAGGGTTAGCAGGTATGTGCACAGGATAATTTACACAGATATACAGGCAAAGTGTACAGGTATACAGGACGGGGGACCTGAGAACTAGCAATGCCACTAAGGGTACCTTTACACGCGGCTACATTTCTAGGGTGGCTACAGGTAACTTACTGGTTGCAGTGAAATCATGGAGAGATTATTCCATTTGTACACAGCAACAAGATAGAACCTTGTCTCCATGATTTCACTGCAACCAGTAAGTTACCTGTAGCCACCCTAGAAATGTAGTCGCGTGTAAAGGTACCCTAAGGGATAGGCCACCATGCCAAAGCACCTCCCAATGAGGGAAGGTGCCTTAAGTACCTTGCAAACCTCAGCCATAGGCTAAGAAGCGCTTTAAGGTTAGAGTGCAGTGGCCCTTTAAGAGTAGCGAGGATGCAGTGTGTGACTTCTAAGCACATTCCCAGGAGACCTGTGTTGGGAGCACTAATACTGGGAGTGGCAAAATATAGACTCAAATGGAGGGCGGACAGATGGCTCTGGACCACTGGTGGGGTGAGTATGTCATGGATGTCGGACTCCCTGCTACCGGTGTCACGGAGTTGGGCGCTACAGTTCCCCCCATTATGCCTCCCCTTCTTTAGTCAAGGAAAAAAATTCTTAAGGAGGAAATGGGCATTAATGTTCTCTTTAGGTTCTCAGGACCTCTCCTCAGGACCAAAACCCTTCCAATCAACTAAAAGAGGATACTGCCTAACCTCCTCTTCATAGCCAGGATTACATTTACCTCAAGATGTCTTCCGCACTGACCAGAGAAGGCAGAGTATCTGAATCTCTAAAGTATTGCCTCAGGAAGTTAGGTTTGAGAAGGGAGATGTGGAAGGAGATGGGTACTTGGAGGGAAATCTTCTCCAAGTGCAGCATGCCCACCTGTAGACTTACTTGCTCAGTGATGAATCAGAAAGGTTCTGGCAGATGTTTACTGTCAACAGAGGAAACAAAGATTGGTTCCCAAAGTTGTCAGAGAGGAATCTGGTACCGATCCACTAGAGCCTGCTGAATTAAGGCCCTGGTTGAACCAGAGTCCAGGAAGGCCGATTCCAAGAATCGGACGGAACTACAGGATATGTACCCAGAGACATTTAGAAATGAGGAGGACTTATGGTACCTTTACACGCCGCCACAACAGGATGGATACAACCCGCTACAGGCTACAAATGTAGCTTGTCGAGCCAATATTGCCCGTAGTAGCGGCGTCTGAAGACGGGACGACACAGCCGGCTACAGATACCTCTGTATCCGTGCACTGCCCATAAACATATGGCAACATCGCCGATTGTAGCGAGTTGTATCGGCGTGTAAAGAAGCTACAGAAGGGAACTCTGGACACCCGGCGATGTAGCTGCAATGTGGCTAAGGCGTCACCCATGCTCCGTGATACCGCGCCCCTTCAGCGATCATTGGTGGAAGATGCTGCGTTACGATTGGCCCTTGCCTCACAGCCCTCCATCTTGGATGAGCTGTCCCTTCAGCACTACACATACGCGCCGTATGCACGATCAGATAGTAGTACAATTACGCGGACACACACTTGAACGTAAAATCATAAATGGCCCATGATCTACATACAGTGTGCACATCCTATCAACATGATAACGAATAATGCGGGACACAGCGCACAAGTGTGTGTTACGTACCGCTCTGGCTTATTGCACAGCAGCTGCCGTAGAAGTGTTCCGGGTCTGGCAGTGCGCGCAGCGCGCACACAGATGCACACAATCCCATAGCACATCGGAGGAGATTACCCAGTAGACAGATCAGAGCCGTGTTGTACGGACTGCACTGTGGGTCTTCTGCAGTAGGGGCCGCATAAATGTGTCGGCCGAGTCACTGCGTGTTGGGCTACTTATAAAGGTGCGTCACCCCCACAGCGGTCGTAATGACGTCATGACGTTGGTTTCATTTTCATTCTGCCTGCAAGGTGCCAGCCCCGCCTCTGCACACACCATAGCAGTCATGGCAGCCGTGCACCGCGCCGCAACATGGGGGATGGCGGAGCTGATCATCCTCATTGATCATTGCGACCGTCGGGACTATTGGGGCCACCATCACCACCGCCACCCCAGGCTGCGCAATCGGTGCACCGTGCGGCGGATCCAGCGGGCCCTGCTCTGCCAACTGGGGGTACAGAGGACAGTCAAAGCGATCCAAAAAAAGATCGCTGACTTGAAGCACAAGTGCCCAGGTCGCATACTGGACATCCGTGCCAGGATTGCCAGGCTGCGTGGTGAGTAATTGTTGCCCCAAAACACACACCGCCACATGTGCATGTCCCACAATACACAAAAAATGATGGAAACATATGACAAGGGACAGTGTGGCCTACACAATCAAACAAATCTTCACAGTGTTGTGCTCATCCAGTCAGGCCTAAAAATGTCTCACACGCACAGTCCATGCATACAACATGAGTGTATGCATCCAGCATCACCTGGTTGATGCTAAGTAAGGCTGGGGTCACACACACAGATATCTGCCCACATATTGTTTGCACATCTCTGTTTGCAGTCAAATCATGGTCACATGTTGACATTTGGAGAGAGCCTCAAAATGGAACAATGTGTCCATGCTTTCACTGCAACCAGAGATCTGTCAACAATATCTGGCCACATATCTGTGTGTGTGACCCCAGCCTTAGCCGTCAAATACATACCCACACAAGCTCTTTGTAGGACAACAATGTGTAGGCATGATCTTATTACGTCTTTTATGTTCAAATTTCAAACTAGATGCTGAATCCTCATCAGAAGAAGGGCCCCATGCCCCACCCCCAGGTGGCCCATCAAGAACCCCACCACATCAGGCTCAAGTGGCACCCTTGTCCCCAGGGTCAACACCTTCCCCCGGGCCTCAGGAGCCAGACGTCCCGTCACCCACCGGGACAGAGGACGTGGAGGACCAGTCCGCACCTGGCAGCCCGCTGGAGTGTGACCAGCTGTCCCATCTGCCTGGCTGCTGGAGGAACACATCAACTCCCCACAGGAGGGCGAGGAGCAGCAAGTACCTGGCGGCCCAGAGGAGTCTTTGCCCCGTAGCCCAGGACCACTGTTACCCCTGAACCACATAATGTGGCCACGGAGCCCCAGCCCGGGAGTAACACCACCTCCCACTGTCTCCAGCTCAGTGGCGAGTCCTGGGGTGACCATGTCCCCACACAGTGACTATGGTGGTAAGTGTGTTATGTTGCCACAGACACCCTGCACACTGTTGCTTAAATTTCATCTGGGGCCAAACAATTTATGTAAACAAAGTAAACCATGTTGGTTCACCCTTTTTCCAGATGGTGAACGTGCGGGCTCATATGGATGGAGCTTGACCCCATCTCCCTCCCCGTCTGATGGTGAACTGGATTTGGAGGAACAGGGTAAGTGGATGGTTGCGGCCAGTCATGACTAACCATCAGCAGTGACGACTGTGTACTAAAGTTTGTGTTTACTCCCAATACAGGTGCCCCTACCATGGAGGAATTCATCCAGGCCCATCAGGCATTTGTGGCCCGTTTGACCACGGCTCTACAGCGTGGCCTGCAGGACCTTGGCCGCCTGGCTCAAATGCTGGCGGACCTACACCCACACCATGGTTCACACCCATGAATTTGAGGGATGCATTGTATCCTGGCCAAACATGGCCCCACAAACAGTTGTCCTTGTTGGACCCTAAAATTTTCACACGTTGGCTTGTTGCCTTGCAAAAGTGAAAATATTGGATTTGTTTTTTTTTTGCCCCCGTTGGGCTCTTTTCTTATAGTGTCCCACATTGGGACCATCACAAGTGTGGACTGGCTAGCCCCATCTGGCCTACAATCCCTATACTGTCCCACATTGGGACCATCACAAGTGTGGACTGGCTAGCCCCATCTGGCCTACAATCCCTATACTGTCCCACATTGGGACCATCACAAGTGTGGACTGGCTAGCCCCATCTGGCCTACAATCCCTATACTGTGCCACATTGGGACCATCACAAGTGTGGACTGGCTAGCCCCATCTGGCCTAAGCCTTCCTTGTATGATGGCAAATGTCTGTGACACATGTATGTTTACAATACAATGCTGTTCTAACTTTGTTATACGCTCCTTCATGTGACCTTACTAATATTTGGTGACCAAACCTCACCATAACCTAACTATGTGAGGCACATCACAACATCCCTTTGTGAATGTGCTAAGACATTCCAAATGAACCGATGGTGATCCTGCTGAGCGAGCACTGGCCCATATTGTGTGGCTTGGGGAAACCTATTATTGGCCACAATTACATTCACCCCCAAAAACCCACACAATCCTTATTCTGAAATGAATACACAATTGTTTTAATAAATAAAATTTATTCCAGCCTGGAATTTAAAATAAATTACAAATAATAGAATTTTAGTGGAAAAAAAATTAAAAAAAACCACTAATTTTGGCCAAAACCCAATCAACAAAATATACATATAAAACGCAATTCCTGAAATTATAAAGTCCAGACTGCCAATTCTGTGCATTGGCTACTAGTGTCCAAATTACTCCTCTTCTGTCGGCTCTGACAATGCCGCATCCCCCCTCCTCTGAGGGCAGCCCCGACCTGCCCCAGAACGTCTGGTTGAACGACGATGTGTTGAGGGGGGATGGGGTGACTGTGGCGGGGCCGGTCTTCTCACGGGCCGAGATGGGGCAGCTGGTGAAAGGGGCCACAAGGTGTGTTGCATGGGGGAGGGGACGTGGCAGCCCCATTGAAGGGCCCCATCCTCGGCAGCATCAGCGGCATTGTGGAAGACCCTCAGAAGGATCTTCTTCTGGAGCGGCTCCATCCCTCGCATTCTGTTGCTCATGCAGAGGGCGTCGGGGTCAATGTGGGTCCGTTGTTCATCCAACAACACGCGTCGGGCCCAGGTCGCCAGCTCCGTCTCAGGTGGTGCAGGACGTCGGCGGCGACGGATCCCGGAGCTGGGACCTGGGCCTGGACCCACATCACTCGCCGCGCCCTCCTGCTCAGCCCCAGATGTCATGGGCTGAGCATCATCAGCAACAGAATCCTCGGCAATGGAGCCGTCCTCTTCTGGGGCCTGTGGGTGGGGAAAAAATAAAAAAAAACAACCATTAGTGGAGGCAATATCAACTGTATACATTCACAACAGGACTCTATATACCACTCCCACACACACCAAGCCCAACTACCAGAATGGAAAATGAGGAATAACACAGTAAAGCAAATAAGGTTCAAGACCCCAACACCAGTGGTTCTCCTGTACACTCACCTCGACCATTCCAGGAGCTCAGCTAAATACATAATTAGTTGTTTGTCACGTAGCCGTAATCCAATATTAGGACATGTCACCACAACACCTTGATACTGGGGGCTGTGCTGGCCAATGACACATATTGGGCACCTTCCCATTAGGACTCCTTTATGGTGAGAATCCACCCCTCACTCAATTACCTTTAACCCACTGGCAACAAAGCCAACACACATGTGAGACAGCACCATTTACTACATGGTACTATGTGGCTGTTTGAGAACAAACCACCTGCTATCTTGAAACCCTTAAATAACTAACCTAAACATACCAAGATGTTGTGGAAGAAGCAACATTGCAATACGGCTGGAAGCATAGAATAGAAAAGTCTGGCAAGTCATGGAAGGAGGGCAGATAGATTGACACCCCAAGGTGTGCCGCAGCAAGGAGGTAAATATGCCAACACATTTGGTGTGAAGGATTTATCGAAGCACACATGTGAAGGAAACATTGTGGCCCACCACTGTCACACAATTACCCACCTCCTGTGGCGCAGGTGGTGATGCAGCCGGGCCTACATGGGACGCAGCAACGGGGCAGTTGGTGGTCGTTCGATGCGGGCGAACCTCGCCCAGGATGAATGTGAACAGGGGATAGTACCATAGGGTAGGTGATGGTACCTCCTCTGCTCCAGCCCCTGAGCGACGACGCTGGTACAGAATGTGAGCCCGCATGAACGCCGACCTCATGTTTTTGATCTTAAGTGCCACCATTTGCTGGTCCCACGTCTTGCCTACCCTTGGCTCCAAGCGATTTGCCAGAGCCACAAGACTCCTGTAGGCCTCGGCCCTCGCTGCCCGATTTTTATATTCGGGCAGCGAGCTGCGCCACAAACATTCGTGCCGCTGATACTCCGTGAGAAGCTGGGATTCCAATTCCACAGTACCCCTCGGCATCTGCCGATGAAAAATTAAAACAAAAAGAACACAGTCACAACACAAGGCATACCGACATTTCAAAACATGCCACAATCATACACATAATCATTACCTTTCTACAGTGATCATCTATGCAGCTATTTTGTGGAGTGAAACTGGCCATGAGTGTGCCATTTTCTCAATCTCAGACCGCTACTAACTCAAACACATGTATGCTGCCAATATCAAGCCCCGGATATCGGTGTCCACCTACAGATGTTTCAAACATGATTTCTGTCCCCAATGTACCTATTACAACACACCTTGACACGGTGTGTGCGTACATACCTGTAGAGGGCAACATGTGACCTAACACGTTGTGTGCTAACTAGTACCTGGCCAGTGTCCACAATGGTAAGGGGTCACTATATCAGAAAGGGTGTGTGCCAACACTGCACATACTACATGTAATGTGCACCCAGATGATCATGTAGGTGTTCCTCCAGACGTGGAAGTCCCATTTTAACACATGTACCCAACATCCCTGGAATGTCCGCCACAATTCTACCACCCCTGAAATGTTGATGTGAAGTACCAGCCAAAGATATAACACCGTGCTCTTTTACCATTGCCAAAAAGCAGAAGGTGCAATACATACTTACACTATATAACTAGAGGCACTACCTGGCTACTGGGCGACACAGAATAAGGTTCACATATTTAATATTACGTGTTCAATATTTGCATGCCGCTTCAAACATGGCCATACACACATCGCCTAAGCTGCCTGTGCCAGAACCAGCTGCGTTCAGTACATTTTCTTACAAACCGCTAAAGAGGCTTACCGTCAGAGCAACAGAAGTCAAACAGGACACTAGTAGCTCAATGCACATCGACGTCTGGACACGGAGCAGTGGCCATTGACCTGCCTTTATAGTCCGGGACACCAATCACAGCGGACACAATAATGCACATCCTGAAGGGGCACCTGGGTGCGGATTTGCCTTCCGCTAATTGGTGGAGATCGCTGAATCGTGATAGGTTGGCGGCCCTTTAAAAGTTGCCCATCCCGCCAAACATTACGCTTGCTGGCCAGACCCATTAGGTAAGTTTTTGTGGACACACATGGAATTGGCGCAGGGTGGGGTGCATATGTTGATGTTCTTGGAGAGCGCCGGAGACTGGTGTAGCGGCCGATATAGGGGTTTGTATTTTTGGGGACGACATATAGTGTAGTGTGTGGGTTAGGATACGGCATTTTGTGTGGGCCTTGACACTTTTGTTGAGATACATTGCTGTGTTTGTTTGCAGACAACATACAGGAGAATGGATGCATGACTGTAGACGGAACTGTGTCACTCATGTCGACTGGATCGATTTCTGCATACTGGTTGTGGCCAATGGAGACTGTGTTCAACGGGAATGGGATGACACAGGGCTTTGAGGTGTTGGGCGCCAGACATGGCATACATGTGTATTTAAAATGACACCTTCAAAAACCAATTACACCATGGGTAACCATCCGCAGTCATGTGCAATGTTGTTTGGTTCATGTAGCCTTCCTCAACCTTCCATATCGGGGTACGTCACATTCGTTATTCTTCTCATTTTTACTGTAATCAATTGACATTATGGGCTGTGTAATGGATTATGGGACCTGTTTGACCAACATTATTGGTGACACATGTCCCTTTCTAACTCACCTAGGTGCAGATGTGTGAATTTTGGGAGCTCCCATTGACGTTGATGTAGAGGAGGCCACTCTCAATCGCCGTGTGCCATGTTGTTTGGGGTGACTACTGGGTGTTTGCCGTCCTTGCTTCAGGGTTGTGTTTTGGGCCCACACAAGAGATCCCATCCTCTTGGCTATAGTGTGTAATGGAAAAGAGGTGTGGGTTGCTGAACCTGCTGACTTGCACACATTTTGGTCTATGTACTCATGTTGTGCTTTCACATCTACAGGTGCTGATATTGAGGATGCAGAATATCCATGACCGCAATGTTATCGTGGCTCTTGCGTTGGTGGAAGAGCAAATGTGGTATCAGGATCGGTATGAAAGGTTGATGAGGCGCAGACAGCGGCGGATGTGGACCCGTGATTGGCTTCTGAGGCGGGAAACCCGGGGCCACATGCAGCTGTTGCGGGAGCTGGAGCTTAACTGTCCTGATGATTACCGAAACTATCTCCGTATGCCCGAGGACTGTTTCACCTTCCTATTGGAGCGTGTTGGGCCAATGATAGCGCGTCAGGACACTATAATGCGCCCATCAGTATCAGCTGCTGAGCGGTTGGCGATCACTTTGCGGTTCCTGGCTACAGGGCAGTCCATGACATCCCTCACATACGTGTCACGTGTCTCCCTGCCCCTGCTGAGCCGCCTGATCCCTGAAACGTGTTGGGCCATCTGGAGAGCTCTGCAGCCAGCCTACATGAAAATGCCATTAACCGCCGCAGAATGGCTGGAAGTGGCCCAAGGGTTTGAAACCCGGTGGAACTTCCCCAACTGTGGCGGGGCATTGGATGGTAAGCACGTGAGGATTACGAAACCTGCCCACTCTGGCTCTTTGTATTACAATTACAAAGGGTATTGTAGTATAATCCTCATGGCTGTAGTGGATGCCAACTATGAGTTCCTCTACGTGGATGTTGGAATGCCTGGTCGCAACTCAGATGGGGTGTGTTTGCCCTAAGCTCCTTGGCAACACTACTAGGGAATGGTGGGCTAAACTTACCCTCAAATGAGCACACGACCGAACATCTCAACTTTGCGTTTGTGGCGGATGAAGCATTCCCACTTCAGGAACACCTACTGCGGCCATATCCCCAGAGGGCCCTTACTTCTGAGAGACGCATTTTCAACTACCGGCTATCCCGGGCCCGCCGTGTAGTTGAAAATGCGTTTGGGATAATGGCCAATAGATTCCGGATTTTTCATACACCTATACATATGAAACCGGAGTCTATTGACGCGGTAGTGGTGGCCTGCTGTGTGCTACATAACTTCCTGCGTCGTAGGGATAGGGCATCATACACGCCAGGAGGTTATGTAGATAATGCAGACGCTACAACAGGGGAGCTCCGTCCAGGGCCTTGGCGTGATGAGGCCCATGTGATTGTGCCACTCCAGCCGCAGAGCCATGGCCGCACTCGGCAGGAGGCCAGGGACAGTAGAGAAGCTTACTGCTCCTACTTCAATGGGTCTGGTGCAGTGAGCTGGCAGGACCAGGCCATATAATGTGGCTGGCTCTGGGAGTTGCTTTTTGTGGTTTCAATGAAGGTGACAGCAGGTTAGCTGCACCCCTTTAATGTTTGGTTGACCTTTTCCATTCTCTTTGTTTTCATTATGTGCATGAGTTTTCATTATGTAGTTATTTAGTTAGTTAGTTTAGGTTATTTTGGTATTTTTTTCCATGCACAGTTTGCAATGTGTGGTGATTTGCTTATCCATTGATTTTGCCTGATTAATGTCACCTGCTCTTGAATTCTACAATGTTTTTACTTTATGTATATTTTGTTTGCACAAGACAAGGTCAAGATTCATGTAATATATTAAACCTTTTTCTGTTGGATCCAACATAATCTGTGTGAGCCTGATTACTTGGTGGAGGAGGGCAATGTGATGCAGGGTTGGGTGGGGGCCTGGGATGTCATAGCCACCTATTGGCTGGGATTGTGCACACAATATGTGTGGGTAGCCATGTTTTTCTGAAAGTCTTTTGCCCAACAGTGTTTGTGGCCATTGTGCGTACATGATCCTTTATTTTGTTGTAGGCAGAGGGTCCCCTGCACACAGCACATTGATGCAGGACATATTCTTGTCAGGTGTTTGCTAATACACTGTCACACAGATCTTTGACTTGGTGCCTTGGAAGCTGATCCACTACATTCACATCTGTCAGCACATATATTAAACCCGATTCAGCCTGTATACATACACATACTTCGCCACAGTTGTCACAGATTTTTGACAGAAAACGCACATACTGTCTTTTGTAAGACGCTAATGTGTGGCACACAAACGCACCTCAGTTCAATCTGCACACGCGGCTGTCACAAGCGCTGATCGTGCGTGACACGGCAAACACTTGTACTACGCACACATAGCCCCGGACCGCTACTTTCATACACACGGGATATGTGACTGGCCACCGCTCTAGCGTGACCCATTACCATCGATTTGGATGCATTCCCAAGGCTCCGCCATGTCACAAGCGCTTATTCCGTGCCACACTCCGCTCACTAGTACGGCACGTCTCGGCCATCCGCCCTTTCCGTCGTGCCCAATCACAACTCCGTAGTGTTGGCCAATGGTTGTGGTTTGGGCGCGGCGTACAGGTCTGTGGCACGCCTATTTGTTTTACGTCCTGCCTTTGTTGCTCCCAGATCACTCTGTGGTGGCTGTGTGTAAAGCTGGTACGCTGAGCTACAGACGGCTACTTGCGACACCCGCCGATGTATGTAGCTGTATATGTAGCGTAGCGTAGCGCACCTTGTGGCGGTGTGTATAGAGGGTGCGGTTCCCGTTGGTAACCGTTCGGCCGTGCTCGTGCACGTGAAGTTGCCGTTGGTATCCATCCTGTTGTGGCGGCGTGTAAAGGTACCATTACTCTTACCAAGGGTGGCCTCTCCGATATACTGTGTGTTTGGTACTTTCCCGGATTCACAGGTCATTACAAAATCAGGTGTTTAGAACTACTACAGTAGAAGCAGTCTCGTTTTATACCAATGCTTGGTGTACTCCACGTAATCCACCTCCATTGCTTCATGGGTGGCCATTGGTTTTGTGGACCAGAGTAGCATGATTCCCTGGAAGGAGGGAACCAGGCATGAAATCCTTCTCTCTATGTTTACCTTTATGGCATAAGATAACAGGTCAAGGGTATCAGGTCATCCAAGTTGGTGGGAACATATTGATTGGCGAATTCATCCTTAATTCTTCCAGTTAGTCACTCCCAGAAAGTGGCTACTAATGTTGCATTGTTCCATTCAAGTTTAGAGGACAGGGTGTAGAATCAAATAGCATACTTCCCCATGATGAGGTTTAACTGGTGAATCCTCATGAGAGATGAAGCCGTAGAGGTGAGTCATCTAGGCTTGTTGATCATCTTGCCGAATGTAGCGAGGAAGGTAGGCAGGTGAGAGACAACTGGATCCTTTCTTATCCAAATCAGGGCTTACCAAATCAGGTGTGACATTATGAAGGTCTCCTTGAAATGGCCAGAGGCACAATGTGGGGGTGATAGCTCAAATTGCAGCGAGCCCTGGTTGGGGAATCCTCTGCATAACTTGTGGTCATCATAATAAAGTGGGGGTGCTGCCTGACAAGACCTGTATGGGGAGGCTTGTGTCACAACCAGAGTTGCGGCCACAGGAGGAGCCCGGTTCTGCATGGCAGATATGTGAGAGTCCACAAAACTCATGAAGTCTAACATGCAGGTTTAAGCCTCATAATGGTGGGTGAATTCCTCCTCCATCTTACTAAGCTGGATGAGAGGAAATGGAGATTTGCATTGCTGCCAGGAGGGAGTTCAGAGACTTCATAAAATTCATCATAATGGCTTGGTTGTCCCATTGAGTGGCTAGCTCTTGTTGCACGTTAGTCAGGTGGGTATTCTTGGAGCCACTGGGATCAATGGACTGAGCAAACTGTCTTGCATGAAGGAGGCAAGTGTCTGGGAGTGGACCCACTGGCTTGTGAAACTTTTGCTGAGGCAGGTATACAGCAATCCAGGTACAAGAAAGTATAAAGCAAGGCAGGTGCAGGCAGAATTCTAGGACGATGCATGGTTAGCAGATATAGGCACAGAATAATGGACACAGGTTTATAGCAAAGGATACAGGTATACAGGACGGAGACCTGAGAACTAGCAATGCCACTAAGGGATAGACCACATTGCTCAGGTACCTAATAATGGGAGAAGGTCCCTTAAGTACTCTGTGCTTCTCAGCCACATAAGCGCTCTCCCTGAAGATCTGTGTAATGAGTGCAGGCCCTGGAGTGGAGAGACAGAGATTGAGGGTGAACAGATGGTGTGAAACCACTGACAGAGTGAGTATGCGGCAGATGTCAGACTCCCTGACATGTGGAGACCAGCACTGTGGCAATGGGCATAACAGTATATATCTCTATTCATTTACCGTATTTTTTGGATAGTAAGACGCACTTTTGCTTCTCCAAATTGGGGGGGAAACAGGCCTGTGTCTTAAAGTCTGAATCATTATAAAAAAATAAAAAAAAATTAAAAAAAGAGTCTTACTGGGGGGAGGGATCTGCAGTCATGGTGCAGGGGTGCCTGAGGCAGGTTCCTGAGGGTAGGGTGCACATCTGCGGGACTGGAGCTGTTTGGGTCATGGCGGCACCATGCGGTGCACATAAAACATGGTGGTGTCCACAGCACTGCAGCGCCTCAACCCTCAGCAGCTCCAGTCCCGCAGCTGTGACCCCACCCTCCGAAACCTGCCTCCTGCACCCCTGATTCACGACCTCAGCCCCCCACACAAAGTAACCATGGTGGGTCCGTAGTTATGTATATTCCAGGATGGGGGCCATGTACAAAGAATGGGGGACCAAATATACAGGACGGGGGGAACATATATAGTGGGTACGGAAAGTATTCAGACCCCTTTAAATGTTTCACTGTTTCATTGCAGCCATTTGGTAAATTCAAAAAGTTCATTTTTTCTCATTAATGTACACTCTGCACCCCATCTTACTGAAAAAAATAGAAAGGTAGAAATTTTCGCAAACTTATTAAAAAAGAAAAACTGAAATATCACATGGTCATAAGTATCCAGACCCTTGTCTCAGTATTGAGTATTTGCACCTTTTGAGCTAGTACAGCCATGAGTCTTCTTGGAAATGATGCAACAAGTTTTCCCCCCTGGATTTGGGGATCCTCTGCCATTCTTCCTCTCCAATTCTGTCAGTTTGGATGGTGAATGTTGGTGGACAGCCATTTTCAGGTCTCTCCGAGATGGACAATTGAGTTTAGGTCAGGGCTGTGGCTGGGCCAGTCAAGAATGGTCACGTAGTTGTTCTGAAGGCACTGCTTTGTTATTTTAGCTGTGCGCTTAGGATAATTGTCTTGTTGTAAGGTAAACCTACAGCCAGGTCTGAGGTCAGGAGCACTCTGGAAGAGGTTTTCATCCAGGATATCTCTGTACTTGGCTGCATTCATGTTTCCTTCAATTGCAACCAGTTGTCCTGTCCCTGCAGCTGAAAAACACCCCATAGCATGATGCTGCCACCACCATGGTTCACTGTTGAGATTGTATTGGGCAGGTGATGAGTAGTGCCTGTTTTTTCTCCATACTTATCTCTTAGAATTATCACCAAGTAGATCCATCTTCATCTCATCAGACCAGAGAATCTTATTTCTCATAGTCTGGGAGTCCTTCATGTGTTTTTTTAGCAACTCTATGTAGGCTTTCAAATGTCTTGCACTAAGGAGAGGCTTCCGTCAGGCCACTCTGCCATAAAGGCCCGACTGGTGGAGGGCTGTAGTGATAGTTGACTTTGTGGAACTTTCTCCCATCTCCCTACTGCATCTCTGGAGCTCAGCCACAGTGATCTTGGGGTTCTTCTTTACCTCTTTTACCAAGTCTCTTCTCCCACGATTGCTCAATTTGCCTGGATGCCAGGTCCAGGAAGACTTCTGGTGGTCCCAAACCTCTTCCCTTTAAGGATTATGGAGGCCACTATGC
>JARQOC010000001.1:45311277-45423027 GCA_033576535.1 Allobates femoralis
GTACAAATAGGCACCTGGGGGTTGGGGGCAGCCTGTCGCTGCCTGCTGGATCCGATTGGTTACAGAAATAAGGCGAAGCCCATGTCAAATTTTTTTCTAACAAATCCATAAAACAATATAAATAAAAGGGACTGCATCTTTATTAACCCCTGGACCATGGGCGAGGGGTTAATAAAGATGCAGTCCCTTTTTTAGGATTGTTTTATTGATTTTTCAGAAAAAAATTTGACGTGGGCTTCGCCGTATTTCTGTAACCAGCGGGATCAAGCAGACGGGCTGCCCCCAACCCCCAGGTGCCTATTTGTACCTGGCCAGACACAAGAATATAGGGGAGCCTTTTTTTTTTATTATTTCATGAATTTCATGAAATAATAAAAAAAAAATGCGTGGGGCTCCACGCAATTTCTATGTCTAGCCAGGTACAGCTAGGCAGCTGGGGTCTGGAATCCGCAGCGCAGGGATGCCCAAGCTTTCTGGGCACCCCCGCTGCAAATTGCAGCCCGCAGCCGCCCCAGAAGATGGCGCGTTCATTGAAGCGCCATCCTCTGGCGCTGAACCCCGCTCTTCCAGTGGCCCTGGTGGCTGGTGGCTCACTGGGTAATAAAGGGGTTAGGGCCAGCTTTGTATTATCAGCTGGCCCTAAGCCTGAAATTTATGGCAGTCACGCCAATATTAGACATGACCGCCATGAATTTCTGGAGACTGAAAAGGAGGATTCCGGGCTCATTCTCCCCTCCTCACTAGTTTTATGCATGCCCCACTGGGCGTCATCTTTTGTTCTTCGTATCTCCTCTATTTTAAATTTGAACTGTGAAGAGCTGGACCGGAGTGTCATATCCGGCTTGGTGCATTGTGGGGCTGATGATGTGGTACAGCTCGGTTCTGGTGCATGCACAGTGTACATATTGAAGCCTACAATGCACGGATGTGATGTTCCGGCCCAGCTCTTCACTGTAGAAAATGAGGCGGCAAATTTAAAATAGAGGAAGAACGTAGAACAAATGGTGATGCCCAGCGGGGTGTGATAACACCAAGCGAGGAGGGGAAAATGGAGCCCCAGGACCAGCCTTTTCAGTCTCCAAAAGCAAACTACATGTAAGTATATAACCCATTTTCTTAATCTTTACAGTGCAGGTATAGGTGAGACAGGGATGGTTAGTAGTGATCAGCTAGGAAGGTGCAGGGGCAAAGTAGTGGTAATAGAGAGGGGTCAAACAAGGTGACAGGTTCCCTTTAATTTGTATAAGTGGGATTAAATTTTATTGGGAGTAGGCATATAATTTGTGGGGACCTGCTGAGAGGCTATGTGAATGTTTAAAAAATATTCCTTTATTATAAACACTAATTGAAGTCCTGTTGGCTTTTTCAGCCAGAGCGGGGACTTCTGTGCCTCTTCTACGTAATTTGCGTAGCTGAGCGAGCTACACCTATTCTGAAAGTTCTCTACGCACTGAACGGTGAAAAGAAATATAGATAGTGCTCAGCTGCAGAGTCCTGAGCTGGCCCTGGCTGGCTCCCCAGTGTAAAAGTCATATTTACATTAACACTCCTTAAGGGCAAAAGCACGAATTACCGTATATACTGGTGTATAAGCCGAGTTTTTCAGCCCAAAAATTGGGCTGAAAAGTCTCCCCCTCGGCTTATACACGGGTCAAAACGGTAGGCTGCTGTGGTGGGGGTTGTGTCTGGGGCTGGGGAGGCTGGAGGAGGCGGGGGAAGGCTGCTGTATGAGCGGCCCCGTCACGTGGGGACGCTCATTATATATGCACAGCTTCCCCCTGTCAATCAGCGGCAGGGGGAAGCAGTGCATATCTGGCCCCCAAATGCTGGCACTCGCCCCCCCCTCTGTGTAAGGGCCAGCCCCCCCGCTGCTTATCTTACCATCCCTGGTCTTCTGCACAGTGCCTGTCCTCGGTGCTCCGTCCTCCATGCTCCCGTCCGGCTACATCCGGGATCCCCGGCCGTCGCAGGCATATGACGTCATCGTGCGACGGCCGGGGATCCCGGATGCAGCGAGGACGGGAGCATGGAGGACAGAGCACAGAAGACCGGCGATGTGCAGAAGACCAGGGATGGTAAGTTAAGCAGCAGGGGGGGCCTTACAAGGAGGGGGGGGCGAGTGCCAGCATTTGGGGGCTGCTGTATACCCCTGGGGGCTGCTGTATACCGCTGGGGGCTGCTGTATACCGCTGGGGCTGCTGTATACCCCTGGGGGCTGCTGTATACCCCCAGGGGCTGCTGTATACCACTGGGGCTGCTGTATATACTGGTGGGGCCTGTATACCACTGGGGGTGCTGTATATACTGGTGGGGTCTGTATATACCACTGGGGAGGCTGCTGTATACCCCTGAGCTGCTGTATACCCCTGGGGCTGCTGTATACCCCTTGGGCTGCTGTATACCCCTGGGGCTGCTGTATACTCCTGGGGCTGCTGTATACCGCTGGGGCTGCTGTATACCCCCGGAGGCTGCTGTATACCCCCGGAGCTGCTGTATATACTGGTGGGGCCTGTATACCACTGGGGCTGCTGTATATACTGGTGGGGTCTGTATATACCACTGGGGCTGCTGTATTTACTGGTGGGGTCTGTATATACCACTGGGGCTGCTGTATATACTGTTGGAGTCTGTATATACCACTGGGGAAACTGCAAAAAATCAGTGCAAAAAACCGCACAGGAATCACACAAGAAAAGCTCTCTGTTAGTAATAAATGTATTTTCAATTTGTAGCAAGTGCTGACAAAAAAGTATCAAAAAACAGGGCTATTGGTCTGTACGTTTTTTGCAAAAAATATACATTAGCTGTCTCACCTTGTCACGGTTGCCCTAGCGAGACAGTCCCTAGCTAATGTGTGTATTTAAAACCTGAGTAAGTAACCGTACCTCTATCCAGGCTCCAGCCAGGACTGCACTCTGTGGGCTTATCACCTGTGAAACAGCTTATATGTGGATCACTCATTGGGGAGGGGTGGAGCACTTCCCTTCCTGCTAACAGGAGAAACATTTTACCAAATACCGCTCATTACTATTTGGTGTAATATACCACTGGGGAGGCTGCTGTATACCACTGGGGCTGCTGTATATACTGCTGGGGCCTGTATATGCCACTGGGGAGGCTGCTGTATACTACCACTGGGGGGGCCTGTATACCACACTGCTGGGGGCTGTATACCTGTGCTGGGGTCCACCCTTGGCTTATACAAGAGTCAATAGGTTTTCCCAGGTTTTGGGGGCAAAAGTAGGGGGGTCGGCTTATACAAGGGTCGGCTTATACAAGAGTCGGCTTATACACGAGTATATACGGTAAGTCTATTCATTTGCACTTTGTTTACAGCAAAAATGTGTTCATTTTGCAAAAATTGGTCGAAATAAAAATCACTCCACAAGGATCTGAAACACATTTGTTAAAAGATTTTTGCGACTTTCTGAAAAGTCACACGTGAAAACATTTGCGAACCTTAAACGCCACCCAGAGTGGCAAGCTAAATAAAAAAAAGAAGGCATAAAAAAGGGAGATGAATTTGGTGAAAAAAAATACAGTAGGACAGCAAAATCTCAATAATATACAGGCGTAAATGAAATTATTTTACAGAGGCAGCCTATTTGGTAACTATGAGAGATGGAGGATGTGGAATTCCAGGTTGACCTCTTTTCTTGGCGGAATGGTGATAACTTCATCACTGGCACTTTTTCTGTCTTATGAAGCAGTAAATTAATTCAATATTCATATATTCAGTGTTTGCATAATTTAGTGTCCTTGGAGCGCTCTCCTAAATTTTTGTGTTGTTTTCTATTACATTGGATAAACAACAATCAGCACCAGAACATTTACTTCACTTGGACACACTAAGAGCAGAAAAGTTGTTTTTTGATACTTTTTTACGTGGTTATTTGTGTAATTCTTTTGGTGGTAAATGTTTATGGAAGGGTCATATGAGTCGAGGTGTTCCGTTGCGATCCTAAACACTAGTGGGCGTTTGGGGTGGTATTTGCTGCAGATATTTTACTCTTAGGCCACACCTTGCTAGATGATGCAGGAACCCTAGATTTACTGTTTCAACAGGATGGATGCAGTCCATTTTTTAAGAATAAACTTGATTTTCTTGATGTACTGGATGAAACATATAGGCGAAGGTCTCGAAAAAGTATGAAAAATCAGTCCCATTTTCATCCAGAAAAGTGGGACTTTTTTCTCATTTGTCATCTGTATACAATGTTTTTTTTTAACTCAGAATCTATTAATCATTTACGGTTTCCTATGTTACAGAATTGCAATGTATCTGTAAGAATCAGATACTATACTGTGGCTTCGTGTGGCATCCGATTTTTCTCACACCCAAAGACTTGAATAAGTGACACTCATCTGATTTCAAGCATAAGAATAAGATGAATAATAATAACAGCTTACTGAACGTCAAGGACCTGCGGTGACGTCAGACGCATATGATACCCCTCGTGACCGGCTTCCCTGGTAACCAGGAAGGCAGATTCAATCGCGTGGTGCACGTTAGGCACCGGAGGCCTCTAAACCGGGTTATGCAGGCTGCATAACCCGGTAAGGTTAGCAATATACGGTAACTGTTTGATATCACAAAACAAATTTAAATATTAGACAAAGATAGCACAAGTAAACACAAAATGCAATTTATAAATGAAGGTCCATATTATTAAGAGAAAAAAAATCCAAACCAGCAGGACTCCATATGAAAAAGTGATTGCGCTCTCCCCTTAAAACATAAATTTACTATGGTTTGTCACATCTTTGGAAAGCTGAGTGCAATTTCCTTAGCCATTCCCAGGCCTGATTACTGCCACAGCTCTTCTCAATCAAGAAATCACTTAAATAGATCTGCCTGACAAAGTGAAGTAGGCCAAAAGATCCTTAAATGCACTTCATGCCACGATCCAAAGAAATTCAGGAACAAATAAGAAGCAAAGTAACTGAGATCTATTAGCCTGGAAAAGGTTATAAAACCATTTCTAAAGCTTTAAGTTACTTGGGAAAAGGTGTATGGCGATCCGCGCTGCCAGACTGACTCGCATCCCTGATGAAGGTGCCAGGTGGGCACCGAAACGCGTCGGTGAATAAAAGAAGGATCTGATCAACACTTCATCTCCAAGTGTCTTCTTTGATGCGAGTCAGTCTGGCAGCGCGGATCGCCATACACCTTTTCCCAAGTAACTTGATGTTCCTCCACGTCTGAGTGGTTCGGTGAAGGTCCAGCAGCAGCCATCAGGATATTATTCCTAACACGTCTTCAAACCAGTTGTGGGTGACACAACTGGATCAGGTGAGTGGACCCCTTCTGCTCACCAGGTTGCCGATTTAGTGTCTAGTGATAAGGGTACTATTGCGCCTCTTGCTCCCCCAACCCCTTTTGTATTTATTTCTAAAGCTTTGGCATTCTGTGGCACCCCATGGGTTAAAGTGCCACAGTAACATCATACGGGTTCCCTCCCCACAACACACTGACTTACACTAGCACCTCTAGGCCAGAAGGGGGAGCACAACCTGCTCTCTTAAATATTCCAGGTCCACAGGAAGTAGCTCAGTGCAGCACAGAGCAGTGCTGTGAAGAGCACAGTTTAGTGCAGAGTTCAGTTCCTGGGAGAACTGAGAGAGACTGCAGTGTCAAAGAAGCTGTGCTAAGCTTCTCTGCAGCCTGCTCACTGATTGCAGGCCTAGTGAGGGTCTGAGGAGAGGAAAACTACAAGCAGAGAGACACCTCTGGGAGCTTGAGTGCTACCACCACTCGCCCCAGAGAAGCGCACAGAATGGACACCAGATCCGGCACTGTGTCTGGCACCCACAGCACAGTGAATCCAGGAGTAGTGGAGTTTCTAGACAGCCACAGTACCAGAGCTAAGCAAGACGGCGGGGTCAGCACAGCACAGAGGACTCAAGTTGCCTAGCCAAGTGGTACCAGCAGAACAGAGAGATAGTGAGACAGTCCCAGCATCCAAGCTAGACACAGCAGCCAGGACACACACAGCGCAGCACGAGGAAGCTGATGACCCGGACAGGGTGGGAGGAAACCCGGCCCCGTACAGACTCCGTGGACAATCTGCAATAACACCGCAGTAAAGCTTTGTAAACTACAAAACGTGAGTGTGTGTTCCTTAACCTGTCTCCACTATTCACATCCATCATAGACTTTACCATCACTGCCCCGGGGAATACAGTTCTGCCCACGGGAACTATTCCATCTCTGCTGCCATCACATCATCCCCGGAGGTTCTGCCGCAGCGCCGGCCCCATTACGGACCGCATACAGTGGGTGACGTCACGACTGACATTCCCCTGTAAATACACCCTTTTATTTGCCAGGGCCCGGGACACGGTCCGGACCAGGACCACCCGTGTCTTCCCCAGTAGCAACACGGTCCGGTACCGAGTACCTCGTCCCAGTGGGTTCGCCAATTCCAGTGAACCACAGTGAGAGCCATTATCCACAAATGATGAAAATTGGAGAAGTCAACCTTCCCAGGAGTGGCCGCCCGAGCAAAATTACAACAAGAGCGTAGCGACGATTCATCCAAGAGGTCATAAAATACCCCACAACAACATCCAAAGAACTGTAGGCCTTACTTGCCTCTATTAAGTGATTGGAAGACGTGTGGCACACCGTTAATGGCGCTCAGAAGTAAATATTAAACACTATTAAGAACAATACTTCGGCACACAAAAAAGCGAAATAAAGAAAATGTTGTAATAAGGTGTGATGAGTTTTATTAAATCACTCCAAAGTAAATCCAAGTAGGTCGTATTTAAATAAGAGCCTTGTGTTAATGTTTCGGTTCACAACTCGAAACCTTTTTCAAAACTGATCTACAAAATTTGAACAAAGGGTACAGTATCAGATGAAACAAGTTATCCATACTGATCTTACATCAACAGTGATAAAAATAAGCATCAATCAGCATAACTATTCAATGTATCATATCAATACTACAATACACCCATTATGGAACTATAGTAATTCACATCTTTTTAGTAGGCAGATAGTGAAGCCCACTGTCCCTAAATAGGCTTTGTAAACTAATTATGTACATATCTACATATGTAACCATGTTGGTATAAAGAAACAAAAGATTAGCGCAATTTTCAAATTTTGAATTTTTATTCTGCTAAACCAGAAAGTTATTGTGGCGCCCCACCATGTAGGTGCCACAAAAGGGGTAATGCACACAGAAAAGCGGTGTAGTCACCCCACTGCAATTGGAACTATGGTCACTAGGTGGAACCCTAGAGCTGACACCCACACACTAGACTAGTAGGTGGGTTGGACCCCAGGAGGGGATATAGTGGCCTCTAGGGAGAACTAGTAAGCATTAAGAGAGAGAGTCGGAGAGAAGTTGGAGTAGGAGAGGGAGACCGGCAGCCAGCCTGAAGGAACAAGGAGGGCCTCCTCGGCTGAGGGGCCCAGAGAAACTAAAGAACAGATCCCAGAGAAAAGAAAGAGAGAGAAGGTAGCTCAGTCGTTAGCTCACTCTAAGAAGGGGATTGAGTAACAGAAGAGCTTGCCCCAAAAGGAAGAACCCGGGTACTGGAGCCGGCAACTGTGAGTTCCTATACGGCTCATAGAGAATCCGATGAACGGGGATATTATAGATACGGCCCCGACTCCCAAAGAGCCCAAAAGAGGGGAATCAGTTCTGCAGTCGGATCCTGCGAAGGACAAGTAAAAGGTTCACCCGACGGGTACAAGGGAAAGGAGACTAGAAAAAGCAGCAGGAGGTGAGATCATCTTTAAGAGTCAGACTTCACCGCCACTGGGCGGCAAAGGAAAGAAAGGAACAAGAAAGGTACACAAGAAGGCACCCCTCAGGCTACTCAAAACTACATTCAAGATGATTGTTAAGCCTTCAGGTGCTTCACAGGAACTTAAGCAACGTGGAAGGAAAAAAATGGACATTTTAATTTTTCTAACAAAAATGTTCTTTAGCCTCAATTCTTTCATTTTCACATAGGCAACAGGATAAAATGGATCCTAAAATGTGTTGGGCAATTTCTCCTGAGTACACTGATACCTCATATGTGGTCATAAACCATTGTTTGGGCGCATGGCAAGGCTCAGAAGGGAAGGAGCGCAATTTGAATTTTGGAGCTAATTTTCCATTCAAAAAGTGAAATGGCGCTCCTTCACTTCTGAGCCTTGCTGTGCGCCCAAACAGTGGTTTATGACCACATATGAGGTATCAATGTACTCAGGAGAAATTGCCCAACAAATTTTAGGATGCAGTTTGTCCTGTTGCCCATGTGAAAATGAAAAAAATTAGGCTAAAATAAGCTTTTTGTAAAAAAAAAGTACTTTTTCATTATTACAGATCAATTTGTGAAACATTTGGGGTTAAAAGTGCTCACCACCCATCTAGATAAGTTTCATGGGGGTCTACTTTCCAAAATGGGGTTACTTGTGGTGGAGCTCCAATGTTTAGGCACACTGCGGTTCTCCAAACGCGACATGGTGTCCGCTAACAAGTGAGATAATTTTCCATTCAAATTGTTAGTGGACACGATGTCGTGTTTGGAGAGCCCCTGTGTTCCTAAACATTGGACCCCCAGGTGCTGCACAATAGTAAATATTAAAAAAGAAAATTTGTGTAAAAAAAGTACTTTTTCCTTATTACGGATCAATTTGTGAAGCACCTGGGGGTTCAAAGTGCTCAGTATGCATCTAGATATGTTCCTTGGGGGTTCTAGCTTTCAAACAGGGGTCACTTGTGGGGGAGCTCCAATGTTCAGGCACACAGGGAAGGAATCTTCATACGCAATATGGTTTCCGCTAGCAATTGGAGCGAATTTTTCCATTGAAATTGTTAGCAGACACCATGTCGTGTATGGAGAACCTGTGTGCCACCAGCACAAGGGCAACTGGTAGAGTTGGGATACAGCACTAGAAAATGGCGCCTCTAATGAATGCGCTATTTTCTGGGGTGGTTGTGGGTTGCAATTTGCAGCGTGGGGCCCATGTTTGGATCTCTCCACGCTGAGGATTCCAGCCCCCCAGCTGCCAAGTTGTAACTGGCTGGCAACCAAAAATACAGCGAAGGCCTTTTTTTTTTATTTCTAGAACTAATTCTAGAAAAAAAAATTACATGGGGCTCCGCCATATTTTTGGTCCAGCCAGGTACAACTTGGCAGCTACGGACTGCCAGCAACCCCCAGCTGCCTCGTTGTACCTGGCTGGTAACCAAAAATACAGCAAAGCCCATTTTTTTTATTTCTAGATTTAATTCTAGAAAAAAAATGACGTGGGGCTTCGTCATATTTTTGGTCCAGCCAGGTACAACTTGGCAGCTACGGACTGCCAGCAACCCCCAGCTGCCTAGTTGTACCTGGCTGGCACTCAAAAATACAGCGAAAAAAAAATGACGTGGGGGTCCGCCATATTTTTGGCCCAGTCAGGTACAACTAGGCAGCTGGGGGCTGGAATCCTCAGCATGGAGAGGCCCAAGCGTTCTGGGCCCCCCATGCTGTGAATTGCAGCCTGTAGCTGCCCCAGAAAATGGCGCATTCATTGAAGCGCCATTTCCTGGCGCTGTACCCAGACTCTTCCAGTTGCCCTGGTGCCGGTGGCAAACTGGGTAATAAAGGGGTTAATGCCAGATAGTTGTACATGGCTGGAAACCAAAATTATGGTGAAGCACCATGTTGTTATTTTCAAAATCATTTAAAGAAATAATTAAAAAAAATGACATGGGAATTTGCTTACCAGCCAGGTACAACTAGGCAGCTGGAATTGAGTGGCAGCTCGTAGCTGCCTAGTTGTACCTGGCTGGCAACCAAAAGTATTGAAAATCCTCACATCTTTTTTTAAATTATTTAATTCATAATGTCGGGCCAATGTTAGTCCTGGCCATTAGCAATCTCTAGTAAATAGTCAAAAAAAAATACACCACACAGAGAAAAATCTTTTTATTTGAAAAAAAACACAAACAAAATTCGGACTCCATCTTTATTATAAAGATTCGACGTAGTCCACAACGAATGTCCCACAACGCTCGATCGCCTCCAACGTAGTCCAAAACGAAGGTCCCACGACGCTCGATCGCCTCTGCTCAATTCAGAGACTGCAGCAAAGGATCAAGTGTCCTCTTCCTACAGTCTCCGGGGTCAGAGTTATGGTGCACTGTATGACAATGATCTGTCATACACTGCACCATAACTATGATCCCAAGGACTACAACAAGAGGACACTTGATCCCTTGTTGCACCCATCCATCCACGCATCTATCCATCCACCCATGCACCCATCATCCACGCATGCACCCTTCATCCACGCATGCACACATCCATGCACGCATCCACGCATGCATGCATCCACGCACACACACATCCATCCATGCACACATCCACGCACGCATGCATCCATGCACACACGCATCCACACATGCACACATCCACACACGCACGCATCCACGGACGCACACATCCACGGACGCACACATTCACGGATGCACACATCCATCCATACACACATCCATCCATGCACACATCCACACATGCATGCATCCACGGACGCACACATCCATCCATGCAATATCCATGCACACATCCACGCACGCACACATCCACGGACGCACGCACACATCTATCCATGCAATGTACATGCACACATCCACGCACGCACACATCCATGGACGCACGCACACATCTATCCATGCAATGTCCATGCACACATCCACACATGCACGCATCCACGGATGCACACATCTACGGACGCACACATCCATCCATGCACACATCCACACACGCACGCATCCACAGACGCACACATTCATCCATGCAATATCCATGCACACATCCACGGACGCACGCACACATCTATCCATGCAATGTCCATGCACACATCCACGCACACATCCACGGACGCACGCACACATCTATCCATGCAATGTCCATGCACACATCCACGCATGCACACATCCACGGACGCACGCACACATCTATCCATGCAATGTCCATGCACACTTCCACCCATGCACGCATCCACGGACGCACACATCCATGGACGCACACATAAATCCATGCACACATCCACGAACACACACATCCACCCATGCACACATCCACGCATGCACACATCTATCCATGCACACATCCACACGCGCACGCATCCCTAATCTTTACTGTGGCGGGAGGAGGGGGAGGACACTTGCCAATCCGCCCCTCCAGATCTGATTGGAGAGCTCCAATCAGATCTGGAGGGGTGAATCCCTATGATTCGCTCTGATGGCAGTTTCAGTTTTAACTGCCAATCAGAGCGACTTTAGCCACTGGAGGGGCTAAGCCACCCCCCGGTCTAAAGTATAGGTTGTCACTTAGCTGCGGCTCTATTAACCCCTTAGTGACCGCGGTTAATAGAGCCGCAGCAAGGGAAACCTCCAAGGTCAGGAACGAACTTGTTTTCATGACGCATATGCTATGTCACGGGTCGGGAAGGGGTTAAAACTACACCCTCACAGAATTAATCTAGAGATGTGGTGATCACCTTGAGCCAGAAGGCGCTCCACTGAATTTTATAGCATTGAGCTGTAAATATAAAACATCAGATTCCCCACAAAAATACTGCTTTTGCCACAACTTTTTACATATTCACAAGGGTAACAGCAGAAAAAGGCAATTAAAGGGAAGAAGCATCATTTTGGCTAAAATACATTACAGATGCTGTCACATTTAAAAAGCCCTTGAACTGCCAAAACTGCAGAAACCCCCACAAATTACCCCATTTTGAAAACAGCATTCTTCAAGTAATTTATTTGGAGGTGTCATTAGCACCTTGACCCCAAAGTTGTTTCACATAATTTTATAACATTGAGTCATGAAAATGAAAAAAATTAATTTTTCCCACAAACATATTGCATTAGCCCCAAATGTTTCACTTTCTCAAGGGCAACAGTAAAAAATGGACCATGAAATTTGTTGTGCAATTTCTCTTGGGTATGCAGATACACGATATGTGGTTAAAAAAACTACTGTTAGGGCGCAGGGCAGGGTTCAGAAATGAAGGAACAATCTATGACTTATACAGCACAAACTAGGCTGGAATATATAGTGGACACCATGCCTCGTTTGCAGAGCCCCTGATATGCCTAAACAGTGGAAACCTCCAACAAGGTTCCTCATTTTGGAAACTACAATCTTGAAGGAATTTAGAGGTGCGGTGAGCAACTTGAACCCACAGGTGTATTACAGAATTTAAAAGTTGAGCCTTGGAAATGAGAAATGAAAAAATTCATGTCACACAAAAATGTTGCTTTTAGCCCCAAACTTTTCATTTTCACAAAGGTAACCTGAGAGAATGGACCATAGAGTGTATTGTACAATTTCTTCCCTGTACACTGATACCAATTATGAGGTTGAAAACTACTTTTTTGGCGCATGTCGGGGTAGGCAACGAAGGAGCACTATTTATTGCAATATATTTCTGTTTAATACATTGCAATACATTACTCCTGTCAGAGTGAAACTGACTGAATGCCTTTTAGACCATGCTCTTGACATTGTCTAACAGGCCACTATAGCTGGCAGATCTGGAGGTCATTATTTGAAATTGCATGACAACGATTGAGACCTTGTGATTACATTGTGTGGGTCCCGATCGGGAGGGAGATTGAGAGCAATCCCACTTTCAGCCTTATAAATGCTGCGATAAATATGAATTGTGGTATTTAGGAGCTTAAACAGCCAAGGGTGATGACAGCCAGAGCTCGACTATAACTTACATTGAGCTCCCGGCCGCGATTGTAAGGGCATTGGTTCTGTGCAAAAGTTATCGCCATGACATAAAGTTTTATCATTTTGGAGGAACCCCTTTCCGACAATGATGTAAAATTATGTCAAATGTCGTGAAGGGGTTAAAATTCATTGCTGGTGTCCAATAGTTAAGTCATCTCACTTGGTTCCTGTGTTATCGTCTGATTTCCCAAATTGAATGCTGATCATTCAGCTTCCTCTTCCTTCCCTTTGCTGATCAAATAGAAGATGAATCGGACTAAGCACAGCTCTCACTGTGATTCCGTAGAGCACGTTATGTCCCTATAACCGCGGCCACATATAAGAACTTTGATAACAATGTTGTACTTTCTGCATGGTTTCACTTTTTTGCCTTACATCTACAGGATTCTAATTTAATGACATTTTTTAAGTAACTATTAAAATTTATAATAAAAAAAACCCTTGAGCCTAGGTACAGAGCATTGGCAGAAAAAGTGAAATGAAGAATGAGATGATTCATTATAGCGGCCCATAGACCATCTGGTCTCTGCAGTTAGCATTAGAAATCTTAATGACTTTGGCTACTTCTCTGGCTGTATTAGGATCATTAGGCTCATTTACGTGACTTTGAGTTATACACTTCTCCAACTAAACCCTAAGGCTTTCTGTGCTAATGTGGGTTTTATACAGGTCACGATGTCAGGAAATCTTAGTGGGTTGTTGTGTTGTTCCAGTTCACCTGAGCAATTTGAACGTCAGCCGTATGGAGTAGTCGATCTTTTTTCTGCAAGCTGTTCTGAAGAGTGGACCATGTTATTACTGATTTACTCTATAAATAGACAAGATTCAAGAGGGCTGTTTTGAAAATTATCTTATGTGCTTCAAAATGTAACATACTACTGTAAGTCTGGAAAAGAAATAAAAGATATTTTAGAGATAGTCTGTACATTTGCACTATACACATTAGATGAAAAATGCCTAATCCACCAATGTTGATGGAAATGGACAGATCATTTGATGTGTATGGAGGGCTACCAAATCTTCCCAGCAGATATTGTTGGTGAATGTAAGGTTTTGACACAGTGGTATACTACCAATGACCACTATAGGGCCAATGGGTTCTGGAAACAAGCAACATAGAGGCCACCCACTAATGACATAAGCCATATATGTATGGCAGAATTCTCTCAAATTTGTATGGCATGGGTTCTTGTTCTGAGCCCACTCCATATACAGTGAGTACCAGCTCTTTTACTCAGAAAAATCCCACCTGTAACCACTGTCTGTGATGACACAGTCTTTTTCAATGCGTTGCGTGTGTTAATGTTCAGCTTCCTCTTGCTTCCCTGTGCTAATCAAATAAAAGATTAATCGGACTATGCACAGCTCTTACTGTGATTCCGCAGAGCACGTTATGTCCCTATAAC
The DNA here is from genome assembly GCA_033576535.1 of Allobates femoralis. Classification (NCBI taxonomy): domain Eukaryota; kingdom Metazoa; phylum Chordata; class Amphibia; order Anura; family Aromobatidae; genus Allobates; species Allobates femoralis. The sequence continues at coordinate 45,325,428 of JARQOC010000001.1, forward strand.
CGCGGCCACATATAAGAACTTTGATAACAATGTTGTACTTTCTGCATGGTTTCATTTTTTTGCCTTACATCTACAGGATTCTAATTTAATGACATTTTTTAACTATTAAAATGTATAAATTGACCAGATATATTGGTCTTTTGTTTAACTCATGTTTGTTAAGTCATTGTTTCTCATCAGACTACGTAGAGCCTTCATTGTCTTAGTGTGTGGATTGCTAATTAAATGTAAATTCCTCTGCCTCTTCTGTCTACATCACTCAGAGGAGAATTATGTAATCAGATTGAAATGCCCCCCAATAAGAGAACAGCCTTATCCCACCATTTCTGTAAGAACACAATATACCCTGAGGTGTAGGCTTGGGATATAAAAAGGAATGCTTCAGTCACCAGTTGTTCATATACTACGTGGCTCAGCCTAGGGACTTCGGCCCCAGCTAGAGAATCACAGCGCATCTTCATGACTTTGGCCTAGGAATTTCGGTTCAGGCTGCCAGGATCACATCATGTCTTCATACTCTGCATGGCCTTAGTTTAGAAGCTTCAGTTCTGAATAGAGGAGCACCAAAACTTGATTATATTCTGCAGGAGTTCAGCCTAGGATTATAGGATTTGGCTGGAAGATCAGATACTTCTTAAGGACAATTCAGTCACCTAGCTTCAGACTTTGCTGTGCTCGGTCAGCTTCCTAAACTTGCCACTATTCTTTTTTTTTTGGTGGGTGCCTGCTAAATCAGAGTGCTGCTGGACTGAAGTAGTTGACACTAGAAGCCCCGAAGGCACAAATACTTTAATACCTGGTGAGCCAGTGTAAGGGTGAGACTCTGTTGCTTGTTTCATTGTGTGTTCTTGCTAAGTATGTGTTATATGCCTTTGACGGTTGGGGATCCAATAGCATGTAACAATGTGTGGTTCCCTTGTCCGATGTTGTCTACGAAGTGTTCCCAAGGAGTTCACGTGTTTAGTTGGGATGAGCGCTAATCCATGCGATCTTTCTAAAAGCATCCGGGCCAGTTGACAAGAGCCCACTGACCCCATTTTCTCACACTGTCAATGGAACTAACTCAGATTAAGCAGTCCTACCTGCTTAAATGCCATGGTAAACAGCAGCCAAGGCCTCTAAGTGGTTGGATGAAAGACCATTTGTCACCACCAATAGGTTGTTTAAAAGCAGCTGAGGACCCCTGGGGTCCTATGGAGACCTTTGCTATGTGGCTCCAGGAATTTTATATATCAGTTATCACTAACTAATCAGGGATATCCTACTTGATCAGCTTAATAAAGGAAAATTGTATGACTGCTTTCCCTTTCCCATTGGTTATAGTTGTGCCTGGTACAGCAGCACATAGTTGTTAAATGGGACTGAGATTAAGTACTAGTCAAATCAAATGTATACCGATATCTGATGAAAAACCTGTGGACTATTCAGAGCATTGCCAATGGATATGCAACACCAGCGCAAGCATCACTACGCTGTCCTGCTTCCTCCACCTGGAAAGGATGCCCGTGTACTCACCATCCTGGCTAATCAGCAGTATCTTTGTTCCTCACCACAGCTTCCTGCTCCTGGGGCACGCTGCACAAGTCTCCCCGGAGTGCGTTTATAACATGCATGTGTTCTCTTTTCTCTTCTAAAAGGGGCAGTGAGCTTAATCCAAAAATGCCCTCAGTCCTTGACTGAGTGGCACTGGGTATTTTAAGCATCCTCCCCCTTTGAGAGGTGCCTGAGCAACATGTACATTCTGTCTGCTATATGTTGCTGGTTGTCAGATCCCCAATAACTTGTTCTCATCTTGTGTAAACTAAGTGGTGTTCCTGTATCCAGTACCTGTCCAGTGTTCTTAAACCAGTACCTGATATTGGCAGCACCTACCATCCTGCAAATACCTGCCGCCCTGTTAGTACTTGCCATCTGGGCTGTTTCTATCATCCTGCCGGTACACGCTGTTTACGAGCCATTTTTGCCATCCTGTCTGTACAAGCTGACCAGCCGGTTACTCTGCAAATTAGCCTGTACCAGTTTTCTTGCCAATACCAGCCATCCAGCCAGTTCCTGCAGTCCAGCCAGTACCAACTATCTTGTTGTGCCAAGCATGATCCAGATTCTGTACCTGCTCGGCTGATCCCTGGGGTCAGCTGTCACAGAGCTAGAGACTGCTCTGGAGTTGTACCTGCTGGCTACCTTCCAGCACAAGCCTAATCTCACCATCAGATGCTCTATGGAAGAGGAAATAGTCGCTTAGTTATGCTCCTCCAAGTTAAACCCAGCCCCAAGGTGCAGTGGGTCTACCCACTAGCATGACAGGATATAACAAGTCAGAAAAGGCTAAGTATGTTAAATTACACTACATGTTTCAGAGTCAGTTAGACTTCTTTCTCAGGTATAGATAGGATGTCCCCTGACCATTGTAGAGGTCAGTGATGATGTTACAGACACATCACAGTCAGAGTTACAGGCAAAAGAAACAACAATCTACTTATATAATCCGCAGTTGGGATTTCGGGCGTTGTCGCCGAATCCCAACATGCTTTGCGGGACTGCGAGTGATGACGCGCAGCGTCATCACGAGCCGCAGACCCGCACTACACTTGAAAAAAAAAAAAAATATGCTCACCTCTCCCCGAGCCCCCGCCGTCTCCCTCCAGGCTTCCTCCAGGATTCCGGTCGCTGCCGGTGGCTGCCGCAGGCTCCGAGTGTCTGCAGACCTCTTCTACTGCACTCCAGGACCTGTGGTGATGTCACAGTCACGTGACACCAGCTTACTCCATGGTAACCTGGTGTCACGTGACTGTGACATCACCACAGGTCCTGAACTCCACTAGGACAGTGCGATCCCTCAGGCACAAGTGACAACAGCCAGGGGGAGCGCCAGGAGAAAACCGGCCGCCGCCACCATCACCCGATGCCTTCCTCAATGACTCGGCCCGCCGCGGCCGCCGCCACCATCACCCGATGCCTTCCTCAATGACGCAGCCCGCCGCAGCGGATCACGGTAGGATGGCGCCGCCGCCGCACTAGCATTGTATCCTGCACGCCCCCCCATGCCCTGCAGACTCATAACAACCCGCTCCTCCACCCTCCGCTCCTCAAGTAAGGTTACAGGTGCGCCGGCCCGCACCTCTGCCCCCACATCTGCCCCTGCTTTACCCACACTCAACCACACTCCTCACTCCTCTTAACCCCCTATCTCCTCACTCACCCACACTGCCCCTCCTCACTCCTCTTACCCCCCCACTATCTCCTCACTCCCCACACTATGCCCTCAGTCCCCACACTGCCCCTGCTCACTCCTCTTACCCCCCCCCCCCCATGCCCTCACTCCCCACACTGCCCCTGTTCACTCCTCTTACCCCCCCTATCTCCTCACTCCCCACACTATGCCCTCAGTCCCCACACTGCCCCTGCTCACTCCTCTTACCCCCCCTATCTCCTCACTCCCCACACTGCCCCTGCTCACTCCTCTTACCCCCCCTATCTCCTCACTCCCCACACTGCCCCTGCTTCCCCCCCCCAATCACCCACACTGCCCCTGCTCATGCCCCCACTCTGTACCTGCTTACCCCTCTTACCTCCCCCACATGCCCCCACTCACCCACACCTCACTCACTCTGCTACCCACAGCGCCGCCTCTGGACTCTGCTACCCACAGCGCCGCCTCTGGACTCTGCTGCCCACAGCGCCGCCTCTGGACTCTGCTGCCCACAGCGCCGCCTCTGGACTCTGCTGCCCACAGCGCCGCCTCTGGACTCTGCTGCCCACAGCGCCGCCTCTGGACTCTGCTGCCCACAGCGCCGCCTCTGGACTCTGCTGCCCACAGCGCCGCCTCTGGACTCTGCTGCCCACAGCGCCGCCTCTGGACTCTGCTGCCCACAGCGCCGCCTCTGGACTCTGCTGCCCACAGCGCCGCCTCTGGACTCTGCTGCCCACAGCGCCGCCTCTGGACTCTGCTGCCCACAGCGCCGCCTCTGGACTCTGCTGCCCACAGCGCCGCCTCTGGACTCTGCTGCCCACAGCGCCGCCTCTGGACTCTGCTGCCCACAGCGCCGCCTCTGGACTCTGCTGCCCACAGCGCCGCCTCTGGACTCTGCTGCCCACAGCGCCGCCTCTGGACTCTGCTGACCACAGCGCCGCCTCTGGACTCTGCTGCCCACAGCGCCGCCTCTGGACTCTGCTGCCCACAGCGCCGCCTCTGGACTCTGCTGCCCACAGCGCCGCCTCTGGACTCTTCTGCCCACAGCGCCGCCTCTGGACTCTGCTGCCCACAGCGCCGCCTCTGGACTCTGCTGCCCACAGCGCCGCCTCTGGACTCTTCTGCCCACAGCGCCGCCTCTGGACTCTGCTGCCCACAGCGCCGCCTCTGGACTCTGCTGCCCACAGCGCCGCCTCTGGACTCTGCTGCCCACAGCGCCGCCTCTGGACTCTGCTGCCCACAGCGCCGCCTCTGGACTCTTCTGCCCACAGCGCCGCCTCTGGACTCTGCTGCCCACAGCGCCGCCTCTGGACTCTGCTGCCCACAGCGCCGCCTCTGGACTCTGCTGCCCACAGAGCCGCCTCTATACTCTGCTACCCACAGCGCCGCCTCTATACTCTGCTACCCACACAGCCGCCTCTATACTCTGCTACCCACTGACCCACCTGTATACACACAATTCATTTCACCGCGCTACCGATGCAATTGCATCGGGCCTTTTTACTAGTATGCTCAATAAATGTAAGTTAGCCCATCAATAAGCATAATGGTAATATAAAATAACATGTAAAAAGAGAATATATAAAATTCAAGTATTATCAGTTTTAGATGACTAAAGGTACCATCACACACGGCAATATGGCTTCCATATCGCCGTAAATTTCTGCATTTCGGCGATGTGGAAACCACATCGCCTGTGCGTAGTGGTGTGAGACAGGGAGAGTTTACGGCGAGAAATCATCGGTGGAGCGTCGCCTGATCGTTCTGCACTGCAGTGAAATCAGGCGATAACCACCAGGTAATTTCTGCGCATCTTGGCGTGTGACAGGGCAATAGTGATGTAGAAAGCGAGCTCAGACCATCTGATAGCAATTCCAGAGGCGTGCCTGAGCGTTCTGTTTGGCTTGCTCCGTCTGCCGCGATTGGTGGTAAGCTGGATGGTGTTGTAAGCTGGATGTTATTAATTCTCAATAAATGAACATTCTCTGTTGCTCAATGTGGACATCACGCTGATTAACGCGCTGCTAACAGCAACGCTTCTACAAATTTATCTCCCAGTGATCTTCAGTAAAGTGGTGACAATGCAGAGCATGCACAGATTCAGATCTTGGCTTAGTGATGAGCTGAAATCTCAATCTGTACATGCGTTGCCACTAATGCCATTTAATTAATGTTCACTTTAATTAATCTGTGCATATGTCACCATTCTACTGGACACCACTCAGAAATGAATGTGTGCAAGTGATGTTGGCATGCACTTTAAAAAAGTGAGGCACATACAAGCGCAAAGATGCTTCAACAGAACCAAAAACCATACCCACAATCCCATCCCCAATGCACCAAAAGCTTACTACACCTGAATCTAGATTAAACAACAACCAGGCTGCGAATTTCTTCACTACAGGTATTTACTAAATCAGTATAACAGCGCCATTATGGCCATACATTTAGTTTAAGAGACTAAATTATGATGACAGTTTATCTTTAATGCTGTCCAATTATTCTGTGGCCCCCTGCAGTCTGGTCACCACAAGGGATACTGTACCCATTCCACTGGTGTGGTATCCCTGTTCTCAGAGAAATGGGATGGTAAGTCTGAGACACCTACTAAACACCCAACACACCCGGTCCCAGGGATGGTGGGTGGACCTGATAAAGGGAGGGCTCAGTCAGGGGATAGAGGGAAGGAAAGTGTGGGGTGGGAAGTTAGTGAGTAGTTGAAGAGAGAGTGGAGAAGGAAGGAGTGAGGAGCGACAGAGGGTGAGGACCTGGAGGACTGAAGCAGCAAGGAGCTCGTCCTTGGTCGCAGAACAATAGACAGAAAGTGAGGCAGAGGGAGCCCTAGGGGCATGGGCAAAGACAGAGAGAACCACCCGTGCGCCCGAATCCAAGTTTGACCAGAGTCGGAGGGAAGGGCTGGTTGGGAACCAGGGGACTGGCCCTGAAGGAGGTGAAGAGACTTCATATTCTAGGCCACGAGATCTAGAGGAGCTGTGGCCCACACCCGACACATCCGCTGAGAAGGTAGCCGTACTAGGTCAGGGGACTTGGTACCGGCCACCTGACAGGACCTGTGGCTGCCAGATTGGTGCACTGTGTGCAAAGGCACGAGCAGGAGAGAGACAGACAGGTAGCGGTGGAAGAGCAACCCGTGAGAGGAAGGAACTTAAAGAGGTATCTTAGACAAGCTATCTTGGTTCTTTGAAGAATATCTGGACTAAGACTTGGCAAAGAACAGTACCCTACAGCATGGCTAAAGTGAATATGGGTAAACTGGGTTGAGAACTCAGAAACTGTGTGTGAGACTGTTCATTTCCACACCTGCGGAGCTGTCGACTGATAAGCCAAGCAGGCCACAGAGACCCTGCTCCAGAGGGGCCATCCGCCTCCCTCAGCCTGAAGAAGCCCGCGGCCTACCATCACCATAGACGTTTTGCCCTGGGGAACCGCTACACCCGTGGGGAGCGATAAAACCTGGCTGTGACTCCATCATCCCCACAGGTCCCGCATTGCAGTGTTTTATTTGATGCCCAGGGTCATGGAGCCGGGTCTCAACACCTGTGACTCCCCAGAAGTATTAAAGCCCAGTTCCAAGAACCCCACATGAGAAGTGACTCCTATATTTTGTTTTACAGTAAAATGTGTGGCACATGGTCAAGGTAATCAATGTAATGTGGAGGAGATCCTTTTTTTTGCTGATTGAAGTAAGTGATATTAAAGAGAGACACTCATCAAGATGGGCCCTGAAAGTTAAACACTGGGGATCCAATCTACAACAAACATTCCACCAAGGTCATGAAACTACCTTTTCTGGTACAACTACCTTTTCTGGTACAGTGTCATATTTTTGGCTATGACTGTCCTGGTACTGCAGCTCACAGCAGCAAGAATGTAGAGAAGACTCTCACTTCAGCTAATCATGCAAGAAGGGGTAGGTTGAGATACTCATTGCCTATCCTAGGAATAGTTCTTTAAAGCACCACTCCAGCATTTTTTGTTTTTCTCAATGGTGGAGTGGTGCGTTGAACCTAAGTTCCCTGCCCCAAATCTTCTACTCACCCTCTGGTATTTTCATCCTTTTTGGCACAGCCACAATCCCATGGTGCCATCTTGTGTCCACAACTTGTAACTTGTTGGAAGTCAGAAGTTATAAAGTGTAAGTCCTTTATTATTGCAGGTCCTTTAAAATCAAATGCAGGAACGGAAGATTACATAGAGCTGTATTCAGAGTACAGTGGCCATTTTGTGCATTCCTTGGGACTCTTGGAAGTGCAGGTGTTTGCATGAAATGGCGTCATCCTCTGAATACAGCTCAATGTGATCTTCCACACCTGCAAGTGATTTTAAGGGACTTGCAATAAAGGACTCTTCCATTTTACGGCAAATGGTGAGTGCCGCTTCATGATTTCTTCTTTTGGATGTACTATGGACCTGCGTCCTTAGTGAGCACCAAATTTTTGTGTTATCACCTTGCCATAATTTTACTGTTATTTATACCATGAATGAAAATGGACAGCTTTAGAATGGTATGGAACAATTCCCTTTTATTCATTGGAGCTCTCACGTTAAGTCACAAATGCTCAATACATTCCTATGACAGCCGGAAGGAGGTTCTCATAGTGTTGGATCGAGTTATGACCTCTAGTGCGTTCCATGAAACACTTGAGCTGCTGGCAGGTTAATAGTCACCAGAGAAGGACAGGAGTGATGGTGGAAAAAGATGAATTCACCGTAAGGAGGGTATAAGTCACAGGACAGGAGACTCACAATTAAAGCACCACTCCAGCGCTGATATAAAAAAAAAAACTGGAGTGGTGCTATAATATTCACTCGAAACCCCTCTAAATACGAACCTGTACCTCAACCTTGTGACAGTGCAATAGATTTACCCTTTTTTTGTTTTTGACTAGACCTTGAATTAGGAGCCTGATTTCTGCCTAATAACAGCACATCAAGATTGACATGAAGCATTAAACCATAATTGATCATTAGACCGACAACCTCTACCTTTGATCTCCAGCTTCTTAGAAGCTCATAAAATGGTTATTGTATAAACGTTCTATTGCACATTTGATGTATTTTCTCCATTAGTAATAAGTGGAGGGAGCTAAATATTAATATTTGTCACAAATCTCAGTTTTATATTCAATTGAAATCAGGCAACATTTATGTTAGAACTTTTCAGATGATGAAAAAAAAAGATTCATTTATTTGAAGAATCTGCTCTAAAGAACGTCCCCAAATCTTCAGGTATAGAACATCATAATAACGTAGAGATAACAGCTAATTTGCCAGACCTAAAGAAGAACTTTTCAATGGCATTATGATCATTTTCAAACACTGCAAATGACTTTATCACAAGCAATGATTGGAAAATAGAAGCGTAAAGATAGTGCATAATGCTAGTTTCGACAATAAATATTCCCCTAGTGCATAATGTTCCTTTCTTAGCCGTGCTGCTGTGACACCAAATGGCTGGCACTAACGCTGACAAATTTAATCTCTCTGACATTCATTCTGGTTATATTTTTTTTTTTCTATTTTGAGAATGACATTAAAAAGTAATGAGAATTCTTCCTGAATGTAAAGTTAATTTGTAATGAAGCCCTACCATATATTCTGCGCGCACAAGACCACGCTGCTTTGATTTCTATAGCAAACCAAACTCCCAAAAAGTTTTTCGTTCAAAGCCATAAAGTAAACAAGCAAAAATTCATCAAATAAAATGTTTAAAAACTTTTTAATGGTCTTATCTGAGATTTTTATAATAAAATAATGCCATAACACTATCAGGCAGGTGCCTGCCACCCGCCACCTACCTGCCTGTTGTACTCGGCATTGTTTAGCGTCATTCATCCCCGCCACAGAGAACTCACAGAATACTTCTGCCGGGTACAGCATGGCCGTGTAAACAGAGTGGGATGGGAAAGCCGACCTCATGCGTCCCGATATCTAATTGGGGGAGCCGGCTGTCAATCAGCGTGACATCACAAAGGGGTTAGACGGGTGTCACCAAAGCACGATCGACCAGTCACATGTAGAAACACAAGCACAAGAAAAGAAGAAGACGTGTGGAACTTACCGGGATCAAAAATGCATGTAAACAAGTCGAGAGGTCTCAAAAAATATGTACAAAACTTTGTTAAAGCATACAATGTTTAAGGACAAAGGCTAGGGGTCACACTTGCGTTTTTTTTTTTTTTTTTTTTAAACCTGATCCGATTTTGAGCTTTTATAAAGCTTAAAACCGGAGCAGGAAACGCTCCTCATAGGAGCCTATTATAAATACTGGATTGCTTTACAAGCAATCCGGTTACCACCTCCGGCTCTGCAGCCTGCGTGAATAATCATGCAGGCTGCTGTTTTCAGAGCGGTTCTGTGACCCACAATGCGGTAACCGGATTGCTCAGGATGTGTAATCCTGAGCAATGCGGTTACCGTATATACTTTGTTTATCCCGGCTGCCACTGGGATTAGCAAAATGTTATCACTGTTAAAAAATAATAAATCTTATTAATAATAGTAGCCATAATGTCTCTAGGGGTGCCCACCCTCCCTAGAGACATACTACCCACTCAGCTGCGCATATAATGAGTTAATTGCTGATGTACAGTAAGCCGGACTCCTGTCGGCTCTGTACATTTTTATGAATGAAGCCGCCTGCTCCCCTGTGAACAGCGCTCATACTATACGTAATGCATGTGCGCTGTCCAGTGTCCTGTAGCCATTTGCAGTAGATCTATGGGCTACATTATGGCTACAATTATTATTAAGATTTATTATTTTTAAACAGTGATAACAGTTTGCTCATCCCTGGGGCAGCAGGGATGAGCAAACTGTACGGTAACCGGATTGCTCAGGATTACACATCCTGAGCAATCCAGTTACCGCATTGCGGTTCCCTCCACACATTTTTGTTAAAAAATGTGTGGGACTGCAATTGCATTCACTGCATCCGGATCTGGATGTGCTGAACGCAATTCTATGAAAAAGTGTGACCCTAGCCAAAAAAGATTAAAAATATTTAATAAGAGGATGTGCATAGCACAGCACACACAACCCACAATTAAAGTAACAAGTTGCTCATATATAGAAACAGCACTCAATAGTACATAATATGGCTCGTTTACAAGGTATCCATGGATATACCCGTAAGGCTAGTTAAAGAGAATCTGCAGTCTGATGCTTATTAAATTTCTCCCAAAGTAAAACACTCATAAAATACCACAATATAAATTTCTTATGTGGGATGATAACAATCTATAGTCTGCAGGCAAATGCAAACAAGATATATATAACCACCTATAAAAGGAAACCAAAAACAACAGGGTCACAGGTGAGACAAGAGTTATGAGACAAGGGGATAGATATAGAATTGTGTAAATGCAACACTCATAAGATCATGCCATAGGGTAAGGCTAGGGTCACATATGCGGTTTTGTTTTCAAAACCGGATCTGGTTTTGTCCATTAAAAATGCCGAAAACTGGATCCGGATCCGCACCCATAGGCAGCAATACAAAAACCGGATCGCCTTAACTGCCTTGCATTTACCGGATCCGGTTTTCCAAATTGTGGTAAAAATCATGCAGGCAACGTTTTTCAGACAGGTTGCAAAACCGGATCCGGTTTTGATAACATGGGTATCTATGTAAACCGGATCCGGTAACGCAAGACACATATGAATGCCTGCATTACCGGATGGTCTACTGCATCCGGTACAGGATGCTACATTAAGGGCACATCCGGTACCGCATGCTTTTTTAGGGACACTTTTTCCAGTGGAAAAGTAGTCTGAAAGCACAGGGTAATACTGGATCCGGTAATGGATGCGGGTACCGGATTGTGCCTTCCAAATGTGACCCCAGTGTAAATACTTCAAAACTGTTGTAAAAACCTCTGGTTTCACACTGCAGTTTTTCTCCTGATTAGGGTTCATCAAGTTTTGTGTGCCAAAACCAGGAGTGTCTCCAAAACCCACAAGTGTCAATCTTTCAATTAGGCCCCTTTCACATCTATGCGCCAAGCATTTGCCTGCCCTCTGCTAGCGCAAGTGCATGTGCAGGTGCATTCACAGGCAAGTGCATTGGCGCATAGATGCAGAGCCCTTGCGCTTAATTCCGTGTTCACTGCCATTACCTTCTATGGCGAGCGCATGGGAGGGGAACCCGGAAGTGCAGGTCTGCGGAGGGGCACAGTCAGAGCACATGCATCACTCCAGATGCACCGGAAAGTCACACTACATGTTTCCAGTGTGTCCAGAGTTACGCATGCGCTGCGACTGTGCCCCTCTGCAGACCAGCGCTTCCGGGTCCTGCTCCCATGCACTTGCCATAATGGTGGCGAACGTGGAATCAAGCGCAAGGGCACTGCATCTACTGTATGCGCCAATGCGCATGCCTGAAGGAGCACCTGTGCTTGCACTTGCGTTAGTGCAGGGCAGGCAAACATTGGGCGCATAGATGTGAAAGGGGCCTTAGAGTTTTTCTCTGCAGGTAGCTTTTCTGGTTCCCCTCATGGTGTTGTGAAAATGAGAAATTGCGCAATAGGGTCTTATCTCCAGATAGAGAGGTGAATGAATGTGTGAGTAAAACTGCTCACCTGGTCTGGTTGTGTCACCCACAACCAGTATGATAGTCAGAAATCAATGTATTCGCCTGTAAAAGACAGCTGCTGCAAGGACCACACCTCCACGGATAACTGGGTGAAGAACCTATAGATCAAATGTCCCTGAGGAAGGAGCCAGGTGAAGGTTCTGAAACACGTCGGAAGAATAAAGACACAATTCAGCCCAGATTCTTTCTTGTCTCTGGTGATCCTTTTGACGGCAGCGCGGACACAACGACATTTTGTCCTAGAGATGTACAGGCCCCTCCTGGATTTGGCACACAAACAGGATGGAACCTGATCAGGAATAAAACTGCAGTGTGAAACCAGCCTTACAGTCAATAATTACTGCATTTGTCTAGAGACCAGTCAGAAAAAAGTTTGTTATTATTCCTGTTAGATGTCCTGAAAAAAAGGAATCATTGAGACCGCTGTGAATTGGAACACAATGAGTTAAGGAAAAAGACAAGAGAACAGTTAATGAAGGCAGGCACAGATAAGTGTGCCAACATTACTGGTAACTGAGCTGCACCATAGCTGATTAAAGATAGCTTCCACAAAGCACCATTGTATGTGCATGTAGAAAACAACAATAAGTAAGCCAAATCAGAGAAGCCCCATAAAAGGGGAGATATCACCTAAGAGCTAAAAGAGGCATCTGTTGTGGGTATAAAGAAACCCTGACATCCGACGCGTGTTGCTGTCAGAAGGCAGTTTCTTCAGGGGCAAAGAGACATCAGTGTGACGTCGGCTATGACGCCCATTGACGGAGGGGAGAAGTCGACATCAGCGGTAGTGGCAAAATCACTAACAGGAGCGGTCTACTACTCCATGTCTGCAGAAAACAGTGGTGAAAGGTGCCAGGCACAACAGGCAAGTAGGTGGCAGCTACCTACCTGTCAGTGCTTAGGAACGTTTTTTATTTTTGGCTAAATCCTGGATAACACCTTTAAGGTTTAATGCCATTTGTAGTTTTCCATTTTAGTATGTGCAATATCCGCCCTAGTACCCTATTAGTTAGGTGAAAGTGCGTCCCTCTCATAGTAATGCATACTGAGTAGAGATGAGCGAAGATATTAGAGTGAAATTGAAATCTACTGAAATTATGGAAAAAATTGCACTCCTCAAAATGTAGATTTTTTTGTCATTCATTTTCACATAGATTTAGCAATAATATGTGATGTCCCCCATTTTTCTTACCCATAAAGGACCATCAAATGTTAAAAATTAAGAAAAAGTGTACTGACCTCCCTGGTCACTGCTCCTCATCAATACTCTTTTAGTTCTCACCACATCTTTTGATCACTATGACTTGCACTGAAATCCCTGGTCCTCTTATGCTAGACTCAAACTTCTTGCGCTGACCAGATGCACACAACTGCAAGGAGGCGGTGCATGGCATAGAGACAGGGAAAAACATAGAAATCATGAAGCCCCGTAGCAAAAGATAAAATTCTCCCCCTCACAAAAAAAAAATAATAATATTTGGCTGGATCCCAAAATAGCATATGTTACAACTTTCCTGCCCTTTCAAAGTAATTCTCCTCCAATTAAAGCCCCTAGATTCTCTTGCATTGCACCCATAAGGTATGTTGACAATAAAAGTGCTTCCAAACATTGTATGATCCCCCCATAATTCCTCCACAAACACAGTATGATAACCCTACTGTACCCCCTCTATACTGCATTGGCAATGAATGGTGACCACAAGACAGTATGATCACTAACTATAACCTCCACATAGTCATCGTTACAGTGTTAAAGGGCCTACATACAGTATAATGGCCCCCACATCTCTTTACACTTTATAATGGCACCCACTAGCCCTCCAAACAGAATAAGGAACTCCATACAGCCCTTTGCACAGTATAATGGACCCCACTCAATCCTTCACACTGTATAATGCTTGCATCGAATATAACAGGGCCCAAATAGCACTCCATAAAGTATAAAGATTCCCTCATAGCCCTCCAAATATTATAATGGCCCTGGCATAGTGCTCCATATGGTATCATGAGCCCCACATAGTTATCCATATGGCAAAATCCGCTCTTCATATTCCTCAATAAAATATAATGCACCCTCCATGGTCCTTCATATATAATGCTTTCTATAGCTATCCATATAACATAATGCACCCCATAGTCCTTCAAATGGTATAATGATCATCCCATAGTCCTTCATATAGCATAATGCACAACCCATAGTCATCCATATTGTATAATGTGCCCATTAGTCCTCCATACTTTATATTGCACCCTCCACAGTCCTCCAGATAAAATGAGCACCCTATAGACCTCCATATAGTATAATGCACAGCCCAAAATCCTCCATACAGTATATTGCACATTCATATATAATGCAAATCCAATAGTGCTCAATAAAGAAAATGCACTTCCCATAGTCCTCCGTATATTATAATGCACCCTTATAGTCTTGTGGATAATTCACCTCTACATACAGTATAATTCACAGCCCATAGTTCTCCTTATAGTATAGTGCACTTCTCATAGACCTTCATATAGTATAACGTATCCCCATAGTTCTCCATGTAATATAATGCACCTCAATACAGTATAATGCACAGCCTATAGTCTTCCATGTAGTATTATGGTCATCATTTTCTCACTGATTTAAAAAATAAATAAGTAAATAAATACTCATCTTTTCCTAGTTCCCCGCTGCTTCAGTCTCAGCAGGGAGCGTTTTAAAGCTGTGTTTTCATTAATCTGCACAGCGGACATGATGAAATGACATCCTTGCACATGCTGCACTGTGCTGTCAGATCTCAGACGCAGCGGGGGAATGATGGAAGAGGGAACAGGCAGCGAACGCTCCCTCTTTCATCATTGTTTTCAACTGTATCAACATCCACAATGCCGATACAGTTGAAAGTGTGATGCCAGGTAGGGATGGCCCAATGTCGGGGCAGGCACTGGGTCCCTCCTAACTCAAAAGCCCCATGGTAGTACACCACTGATGCAAGAAATGTGATGGGGCCAAAGATGTGAGTGATGAGGTAAGTATTAGGATTTTGTTTTTTTAAATATTTTATATTTATTACCATCTGGAGTCTGGAAAAGCCCCAAAATCATAACAAGGGGCATTAAATTCATGAATAATCGTTACTCTGCAAATTCATTTTCTCAAAAAATCCAATTGAACAAGCAAATTAGATCTTTTTTCCTGATCTGCTCATATCTAATATTAAATACTTTCACTGCTTTTGAGAAGATTTAAGTTTTCAAGGAAGGTTTGGAAAGATCGCACTCAGTTCCTTCCCTAAAACCTCCTAAAAAAATCAGTTAAACCCTTAGACTAAAGCCCGGGTTACACGCTTCAATGTCCCAGCGATCCCACCAACGATCGGGACATTGAAGGCTGATCGCTGGTGAGCTGTCACACAGGCAGACTCACCAGCGATCCAGACCAGCGAGCACGCTGTTATCCAAAGAAACATCGGGTAACTAAGCACTGCGCTGCGCTTAGTTACCTGCAGTTTACCTTGGATGCCAGCTCCCAACATTCCTGTGCGGCGCTGGGAGCTCGCTGATCATTGGTCTCACGCTGTGCGTTCATCCGGTTCATAAATCTGTGATCAACGACTCATCGTTGATCGTTGATAGGTGTCACATGCAACAATGTCGTTTAGACATTGCTGCAACATCACCAATCCGGTGATGTTGCAACGATATTGTTACCGATATTTTTTATGTGTAACGGGCCCTTAAGTGCACATGGAGTTGTTTGGAGCACATCCAAAACAAAATGCTCGTTTAAAACTTCTTAAAAAACTCGTTGGCCCCTTTCACATCTAAACCTGGGCTGCATTTTGCTTTATTTGTGTTTCTATGCGTTTTTAGCGGTAAAAAACGCTTAAAAAAACATGCATTTTTGCCCCCAATGAATTCAATGGAAAACACATTAAAAACGCATTAAAAACGCATGCAAAAACACATGTGCATTTTGAAACACGCATGTGTTTTTGCAACTGCAGTCCTAGATGCAGCAGCCCAGGTTTTTGCCTGCGTTTGCAAAAACACATGCATTTTGCGTTTTTCAAAATGCACATGTGTTTTTGCATGCGTTTTTAATGCGTTTTACATTGAATTCAATGGGGGCAAAAACGCATGTTTTTTTATACGTTTTTATCTCTAAAAATGCAAATGAAGCAAAACGCAGCCCAGGCTTAGATTTGAAAGGGGTCTTAGATAACTTCACGTGAAATTTTTCACCTTTTTTCTTCTGAAATTTGAACATACACTGACGATCAAAATTAGAAAATAATACACAATTTCCTTAAAGGGATCCTGTCACCCCCAAATCACCTCCTAAGCTATTAAAAGCTGTCCCTAGAGCATAGTAACACTTACCCTACACTCCTTTTAGCTTCTAAATGCAGCAAGTGAAACTGAATCTAAACGTTATAAAAGTACCTCATTACTGATGATAATGAGTGACTATGGTATTCATAGTTACTCAGCCAGGCTGCCCCTCTTCATACTATCACGCCTCAATAAGCGTGATCCTCATGATACATTCAAATGCGCGCCTCCCTGCACGCCTCCCCGCTCTCCTCTCGGCCTGGCGCTGCTGTGTGGGGGCTGTATGACGCGATTCGCGTCATTTCCGGCGCCGGGTGACGTATTTACACCCGCGCCGCTGTCGCGAATCGCGTCATACAGCCCCACACAGCAGCGGTCCGGAATAGAAGAGCGGGGAGGCGCGCAGGGAGGCGCGCATTTCAATGTATCATGAAGATCACGCCTATTGAGGCGTGATAGTATGAAGAGGGGCAGCCTGGCTGAGTAACTATGAATACCATAGTCACTCATTATCATCAGTAATGAGGTACTTTTTTAACGTTTAGATTCAGTTTCACTTGCTGCATTTAGGAGCTAAAAGGAGTGTAGGGTAAGTGTTACTATGCTCTAGGGACAGCTTTTAATAGCTTAGGAGGTGATTTGGGGGTGACAGGATCCCTTTAATGTTAAGGTCATTGTGTTGTCCTATGTGAAAACATTATAAGGCTACGTTCACACATTTGTGTATTTTGCTGCGCTTTTTTGTGCGCGCTTTTTGCCGCATTTTTCGGCCGCGCAAAAAAGCGCAGCAAAATACGCAGGGGCTTTCACACACTGCGCTTTCTTTCCCCCAGAAAGCGCAGTGATGTCACAGAGGGAGGAAGAATCCTGCTTCCTCCTCCCCTCTGTGGCCGCCCCATTAGATTTCGCAGTGTATTAATATACACTGTGAAATCTAAATTAAACAAAAGCAAGTGAATGAAAAATAAAAAAGAATCAATACTTACCTTCCGACGCCTTCTGCCGCTGTGCGATCCCCGGTTCCAAGTCAGATCTCTTCTGACAGGACCTGTGATGACGTCAGAGGGGGGCGTTCCCGGGGCGGTCCCATCGCTGATTGGCTGCTCGCGGTCATGTGATATCACATGACCGCGAGTGCCCAGGAACGCCCCCCCCTCTGACGTCACCACAGGTCTTGTCAGAAGAGATCTGACTTAAACCGGGGATCGCACAGCGGCAGAAGGCGTCGGAGAGGTGATGTATTGATTCTTTTTTATTTTTCACACACTTGCTTTTGTTTAATTTAGATTTCACAGTGTAGATTAATACACTGTGAAGTCTAATGGGCGTCCACAGCTGTCACAGAGGGGAGGAGGAAGCAGGATTCTTCCTCCCCTCTGTGAGAATACGCAGAAGTAGCTGCGTATACAATTGACATATCAATTGTTTACGCAGCTGCGTTTTCTCCCGGAAAACGCACTGCGTATTTTTACGCAATGTCTGCACTGCAAAGTGAATTTCCCATTCACTTTGCAGGCAGACAAAAGGCACATTGCGTATTTTGAAAAGCGTGCGTAAAAAAACGCGGCAAAATACGCAATGTGTGAACGCAGCCTTAATGAGCAAAATAGCAGCATTTTAAGCCTATTTCATAAATTGAATACAGTGCCTTGTGAAAGTATTTGGCCCCCTTGAACTTTTCAACCTTTTGCCACATTTCAGGCATCAAACATAAAGATATAAATTCTAATTTTTTTGTGAAGAATCAACAAGTGGGACACAATCGTGAAGTGGAACGAAATTTATTGGATACTAAACTTTTTTAACAAATAAAAAACTGAAAAGTGGGGCGTGCAATATTATTCGGCCACTTTACTTTCAGTGCAGCAAACTCACTCCAGAAGTTCAGTGAGGATCTCTGAATGATCCAATGTTGTCCTAAATGACTGGTAATGATAAATAGAATCCACCTGTGTGTAATCAAGTCTCTGTATGAATGCACCTGCTCTGTGATAGTATCAGGGTTTTGTTTCAAGTGCAGAGAGCATCATGAAGACCAAGGAACACACCAGGCAGGTCCGAGATACTGTTGTGGTGAAGTTTAAAGCCGGATTTGGATACTAAATGATTTCCCAAGTCTTAAACATCTTAAGGAGCACTGTGCAAGTGATCATATTAAAATGAAAGGAGTATCAGACCACTGCAAATGTACCAAGAGCCAGCCGTTCCTCTAAACTTTAATCTCAAACAAGGAGAAGACTGATCAGAGATGCAACCAAAAGGCCCATGATCACTCTGGATGAAATGCAGAGATCTACAGCTGAGGTGGGAGAGTCTGTCCATAGGACAACAATCAGTCGTACACTGCACAAATCTGGCCTTTATGGAAGAGTGGCAAGAAGAAAGCCATTTCTCAAAGATATCCATAAAAGTCTTGTTTGAAGTTTGCCACAAGCCACCTGGGAGACACCAAACATGTGGAATAAGGTGCTCTGGTCAGATGAAGCCAAAATCAAACTTTTTGGCCACAATGCAAAATGATATGTTTGGTGTAAAAGCAACACAGCTCATCACCCTCAAAACACCATCCCCACTGTCAAACATGGTGGTGGCAGCATCATGGTTTGTGGCTGCTTCTCTGCAGCAGGGTCAGGTAAGATGGTTAAAATTGATGGGAAGATGGATGGAGCCAAATACAGGACCATTCTGGAAGAAAACCTGTTGGAGTCTGCAAAAGACCTGAGACTGGGACGGAGATTTATCTTCCAATAAGACAATGATCCCAAACATAAAGCAAAATCTACAATGGAATGGTTCAAAAATAAACGTATCCAGGTGTTAGAATGGCCAAGTCACAGTACAGACCTGAATCCAATCGAGAATCTGTGGAAAGAGCTGAAAACTGCTGTTCACATACGCTCTCCATCCAACCTCACTGAACTCCAGCTGTTTTGCAAGGAAGAATGGGCAAGAATTTCAGTCTCTCAATGTGCAAAACTGATAGAGACATTCCCCAAGAGACTGCAGCTGTAATCGCAGCAAAAGGTGGAGCTACAAGTATTAACTCAAGGGGGCCAAATAATATTGCACGCCCCACTTTTCAGTTTTTTATTTGTTAAAAAAAGTTTAAAATATCCAATAAATTTCATTCCACTTCACGATTGTGTCCCACTTGTTGTTGATTCTTCACAAAAAAATTAGAATTTATATCTTTATGTTTGAAGCCTGAAATGTGGCAAAAGGTTGAAAAGTTCAAGGGGGCCGAATACTTTCACAAGGCACTGTATATTCTAAAGCACAGAATACAAATATAACTGAGATAAATGAAAAAGAACATTGATCTAAATTAGAGAACACTTTCACATATCTTCAAGTTATTGGTGTTAATCTGGCACCTGGTGCTAATTTCCTTAATTATCTGACAAACCCCTTGTAACTGGCAGCCTAACTTTCCAGTCTGCTCTCACTTTGCAAAAATGGTGTGCCCTTCAAAAGTGATGAAACCCTTCAGCAGCAGGTTGCTCAGATGAAGGCCAAAGGGGACACCCTATCACCTGCAGCTAGAGAGGTTTGTTATTCCAAGTGTGATTTCTTTATCATCACAAACTGTTTCAAGTCCCCAAAGAAGGATGATCGCCCTCAAAAATGCAAGAGAGGAGAGGATAATGTGGAGAATCTTCATAATTTATCGTTTCAACACTGCAGCTGGAATAGCTCGCCAGTTCAGCAAGTGTAAGGATACGTCTGGTCATTCAATGTAATAATGTTTAAAAGCATTTGGACTGAAAGCCTACTCTGCAGCAACCAAACCTCTCATTAGCAGACAGAATGAAAGGCTAGACTTACTTCTGGTGAGGAGCATGTTGTGTGGACAGAGGAGAAGTAAACCCAATAGAAAACCTCTGGAAAATCCCTGGTGGCAAAGTTATGGCCAGCTGAAGGTTGGAAGAAAGTATCAAAAACAAAGCATACAAACCATAAAAAGGCAAAAACTGTATATATGTTAAGAGATTTTTAGATTTTTATTGTACATAAATCATAACGTTGTAAATAAAACTGAGATTTTTGTTTTCTGTAAAGGAGGTTTTATAAGAAGTCAGTATCCTTTCTTAGTATTAGTTAGTGTTATTAATTTTAAACCATGATTACATTAAACTAATCAAAGAAAGTGCAGGCCTAAATGGTGGAATCATTAAAGTATAACGCAGCCCTTTTGCCTATTACATATCAATCATACTTCATTAGTGGAGTAAGGAGAACACTCTTGAGTCTCTAATTACAGATTTCGGTAAGTACAGGGTACTAATGCGGAGCTTTGATCTAAATGCTGTTGATCTTTAATTACAGCCTCACTAGGTTTGTTTTGCAGTTTTTGCATTGTACATGTATATAGTTAGGTTTATACTATTGGTTGCATATTCTTTCTGATAGTTATATACATGAAAAAACTTTTATGAGTTCAAGTAATTGAAAATATTTTATGGAAATCAAATTTGTGTTCAATTCTGTACAATTTGCAAGCCAAAATTCTATCTACTAGTGCATCTTAATGAATTAGAATATCATCAAAAATCAATGTAGTATTGTTATGTTTCAGGGCATTTATGGGAACCCTGAAACGCGTTGAGTGATAAATCAATATTATATTCACCCCTTGATGACTCCTAGAGTATAGCATCATGGTTTTAACCCTTCATCCTCCCTACTTTAATTTTCTGAGATAATGACCTTTGGATTTTCATTGGCTGTAATCCATAATCATCAACATTTACAGAAATAAACACTTGAAATAGATCACTCTGTGTGTAATGACTCTAAATATGTGTTTCATTTTTTGTATTGAATTACTGAAATAAATTAACTTTTTGATGATATTCTAATTCATTGAGATGCACTAGTATTGTTGATGGGGCTATTGGGGTGAATTCAGATCTATATATATAAAATCTCCCAGATTCTCAGCTAGAAAAGTTGAAGTGTGTCATGCATTATTTTCCTCACCTAGCATCTGTATCAACATGGGTTTACGAGGGACCGTTCCTGCCAAACTAATCTGATAAGCTTCTATGAAGATGTAAATTCCAGACTGGACCAAGGAAATGCAGTGGATGTGGTGTTTATGGACTTTTCAAAAGCTTTTGATATGGTGCCACATAAAAGGTTGGCAAATAAAATGAGAATAATGGGAATATGGGAAGATATACTGGATTAACAACTTTCTCAGTGATAAGAAAAAGGGTGGTTATTAATGGAACACACTTAGACTGGGTCACATTTAACAGTGGAGTACTACAGGGGTCAGTATTGGACCCTCTTTTTTTTAACATATTTATTAATAAGCTTGGAAGGGGCATACAAGTAGAATTTCCAGATTTCAGATAATGCTAATCAATATAGAGGAGGATAATTTAATATTACAGGAGAATTTATGTAAGTTTGAGGCAAGGGCTGAGAAATGGAAATTAAAGTTTAAAGTAATAAATGTAAGATCATGCATTTGGGCTGAGGAAATAAAATATATACTGTAATTATGTTGTTAATTGTAAAACACTGGGCAAAACTATCACTGAAGAAGACTTGAGTGAATAGGTGGACGACAAACTCAACTTTTCTGACCAGTGTCAGGCAGCTGCTGCCAAGGCAAATAAAATAATGTCATGCATTAATAGAGGCATAGAAGCTCATGAGGTTATAATTCTACCTCTATACAAGTCACTAGTGCGACCACACTTAGAATACTGTGTACAATTCTGGTCTCCGATGCATAAGAAAGACATAGCTGAACTAGAGCGGGTGCAGAGAAGAGCGACCAAGGTTATTAGAGGACTGGGAGTGGGGGGTGAAATACCAAGACAGGTTATTAATCTAGGGGATATACAGTTTGGAAAAATGAAGGGTTGGGGGTGATCTTAATGTACTAACTCTTTCATCCCTGGTTGATTTTTCGTTTTTTTTTTGTTCTTCCCTCCTCTTCTTCCAAGAGCCATAGCTTTTTAATTTTCCTGTCAATATAGACATATTAGAGCTTTTTTTTTGTTGTATGAGTTGTCCTTTTGAATGACATCATTTATTTGAAAATATAGTGTAATGGAAAATGGGAAACAATTCCAAGTGTGGTGAAGTTGCAAAAAAAAAGTGCAATTATATGATTTTTTGTGTTTATTATTCATTATGTTAACTATTTTGTAAAACTGATATGTCGGTATGATGCCTTGGGTTGGTACAAAATCGTAGATACCAAACACGTATACTTTTACTGGTTTCTGTAAAGAAATAAATAGAATGAGACGGCACTCACCGCTGGTGTGATGTCATTTGGCTTCCTTATTTATTCATTCGTGTGGGTTACAGACAGGAGTGGAGGGAGGTGGTGCAGAGGTGGACGACGGGCGCACCGTTTTGCACTGGATGTGCTTCAACGGGTCCAACACCAGCGGTGAGTGCCGTCTCATTCTATTGTCATGATGTTCTACATTCAAGGAAATCAACATGAATAACATTATTTGCATCTCAAAGCACTGATGTCATGATTTTTTCAGCTGAGGGCTGTCTTGAATTTCTTTTTCTGTGGCGAGTCTTTTTGTTGATTTTCCTTGGACTGACATTGGCAAATTTTAGGTCTGTGCACTTTCATTTCAGTTGTCAGCATCTTGGGTAACCATCGTGCACAGATCTTCAGATAACCAAGCAAAGCAATAATGTGACCTACACATTCTTGTGAAATACTGATTATGCTTGCAGTTTCTCTCTGAGTGATACGACGATCATCCTGAATCAGTCTGTCAAAGTTTTGCATGTTTAACTCAGTAGTTGCTGTCAGAGGACATCTTTCTTTGTCGCGCAAGTCAGACATTCATGCCTCACCATCTTTCAACTTACTGACCCAATGACGACAGAGTGCTCACATCAACACAATTACCACAGTTGTATTCTCTCGTGAATTTCCTTTGGTGTGACACCTTCTGCTGTCAAGAATTCAATGGACAGCACATTGCTTAAATTGCTTTGGCCAACCATCTGCTCAGTGTTCCATTCTTTACACTGTAACAACACACCCATTCATTGCTACGTTTTCCTGCCAAATGGAGCTGTAGAGGAGAGTCTACTGAACAGGAAAGTACCTGCCGCATACCAGTGCTCCCATCAGCTAAGGGGTTACAAAGGTGGAGGCATTACATTTCATTCAGCCCTTTTAACATCACCGATTTGTGCATACTTAGACAATGGTCCACAGCAAGTATATAAAGTATATATAAAGTTAGCATATAAGCAAAGTTTTGCAAGAGGATTGAAAATAAACAACACCCTCTTACAAAAAAATGTATAAATAAATTGTGCTTTACAATGCATTGGTGAAGTTTTCTAAAGGGAACGTGACATGCACCACCTTATTTTAAAATATGTACCAATTGTAATGTGGTATTCAGCTGTAATATAAAATGGCCACTATTTATTGCAGAGGCGTTTTTTCTCTGCAATGTGATCTTCCTGTAAATTTGGGACTTGTAGTCCCACACAGAGAGTTACAGAGGTTACCCAGGATATGTAAAAAAATTTTTTGCCTAAGCACTAACAGGCAGGTAGTTGGCACCTACCCGCCTGTTGTGCCTGGCACCGTTTACTGCCACCCGGAGCCGTCTTAGACCACTCCCATCAGTGATTTTTTGGCTTCCGCAGACATCAGGACTGCAAAGGGGAGGAATCCTCCACTCTGTTGATGAGCGTCAAAACCGACTTCATGCTGCTTTAAAGCCAGTTCCCTCAAATAGGTAGCGGGGAGCCAGCTGTCAATCAGCATGACATCAGCTACCCTGCCCACTTCAGCAGAGCAGAGTGGAAAAGCCACCTCTGCTCTGTTTACCCCGCCATTCTATCCCCGACTGGAGTGGTTTGTGCCCACTCTGTGCCAGGTGTGAATACTAGGGACTGGTGCTGGCAACAACAGTCAGGGAGGTGCAGCTACCTGGCTATTGGTGCTTAGGCAATTTTTTATATATCTATATATATTCTTTAAGGCATTTTAGAAGATGTTTGTATGCTGAGAAGAGTTAATGCATGCTGTGAAGGGTTAATGCATGCAGGTTTGCGTGTCTGACTAGACACACCTCTCCACCTGTAGGTGTATCTCAGATGTTAAAATAAAGGATATTTGTTTGCCAGATGAAGAGGAGTGTGAGGCAAAAAGCCATGGTGTGAGACGCAATAATATGGAGATACAAAAAAGGAGACAGAGGGGAGCACGTAGTGTGACTGTGGCACCCCTACCGTCTGGTCGCCACAGAGGGGAACTGCACCCAATCCACGGGTAGTATTACTGTTCTCAGTAAATGGGATGGTAAGTCCGGACACCCACAAAAGCACCCAACACACCTGGTCCCAGGGACAGCGGGTGGATCCGATAGTGGGAGGGCCCATTTAGTCAGGGAGATGGCGGGGAGAGAGGTGGATGGTGGGAAGCAGTCTGGCAGAAGAAAAGGAAAGAGAACAGGAAGTAGTCAGTCAATGTTTGGCAGAGGGGAAGAGTGGAGACAGTCAGGAGGGAGAGACGAATGTGGGAGCAGTGAAAGGAGAAGGTCCCGGAAGACTTAAGCAGAGATGAGGCTCGTCCTGGCTTCTGGAACAGCAGACTGCAGAGAGATGGAAGGAGTCCTAGGGGCAAGGACAGTGAGCGATCCACTCGTGTGCCTGAATCTGAAGTGAAGCAGAAGGGCAGGTTGAGAACCAGGGGACCAGCCCTGATGGTGGTGAGGAGACTCTACGCTCCAACCATGGAACTGGAGACCATGAGATCTAGAGGAGCTGTGGCCAACTCCCGACACATCTGCTAAGAAGGTAGCCGTACTAGTGTCCGGGGATTTGGTACCGGTCGCCTGACAGGACCCGTGGCTGCTGGATTGGGGCACTGTGTGCGGAGGCGCAAGCAGGAGTTAGGCAAACAGGCAGCGCTGAGAGAGAGAACAACCCGATAAGCTAGGAACACAAAAGGAGGTGTCTTGGACAAGCTATCAAGGTTGCTGAGGACTATCCGGACTGCAACTGAACCAGAACTGTACCCCGTGGTGCTAGCAGAGTAAAAGCTAAGTAAACCGGGTTTAGAATTCAGAACTGTGTGTGAGATTGTTCATTTCCCACCTGAGGAGTGGTAGACTAATAAGCCGCACAAGCCGCGGGGACCTGCCTGCATAGCACTCCGATCCCTCTCTCTAGCCAGGTCAGCCTCACTGGTCCTCCATCACCAATACCTCTACTCCGGATGCCCTCGGGAACCTCTCCACCCATGGAGAGGAAACCATCAAGGCTGCCATCCCATCAACCCCAGAGGTACCACACCACAGCGTCAGCCATCCATAGCGAAACACCACGGGTGGCGTCATGACAACCACCCCTAAATCCCTATATTTTCCCTATTTCATGAACTTTATCCCTTTCTATTAACTGCCCTAGGACCATGGACCGGGTCACGCCACCGTGACATCCCATTCCCCGATGACATCGTCAGGCCTGGCTCCGTATAAGTGTAAGATGGAGCATCTGAACATGGTCATGGTAGTGGCTGACAGGACGTCAGTGTGTGAACATGGCCAAAGCCTACAGTGAGGAAGGAGAGAGTCTGTAAACCGCTTGTCCACTGACTGAAGATGGTGAATGAACTCTGTGAGTATGCTACGGGGACTCTTGTGAATACTCAATTGAAACGTGTGAAGTCTCCACTGGGACATTTGTGAAGAAGTGTACTTGAACTTGTATGGGAGGACCCGTGAGTGAGATTAACGGTCTGTATACCGTAAATGGACATTTGTGTTGTTTATATCCATGGATAGACTTATGTTTTATGTTTCCCCTTGTTGGTTTATGGAATAATGAATAAACCAGAGGAACTTAAATGAAGAATCGTGTCCTGTGGCTACCTCTATGACCAGCAACCAGCAAGTGAGCGAGTACCCCCTGTTAGAGTGAACTGTCATGCCATGTATGAACCTCTTCTCTATTATGGAAAATAATAGAGAAAACCATATATTATAAGAGAAAAGAAGCTTATCCAAATCTTCAAATACAATGCATTTGCGTTCCTTTTGTTATATGCACAAGAAGACACATCTCGTAAAATATGACAGCCATTTATCTCATGTCATTAATCCATATCCCATTCATCTCATATCAATAAATTCTCATTTTTAGTTTTCTCTTACAAAAGCAAGCCAGTATTCCTACGCGGACAGCATCCCATCTATTTTACTCCCGGTAAACATCTCCACGTCTGAATAATGCCATACGCTGACGTTACATTGTCCATCTTTCCATTGCGCTATGTGATTTATCTTAGCATAAGCCCTCATGAAATATGTTATGTACAGTAAGTAGTGGAATATATCATGAGAAAAGTAACTGTGAAATGTTAATGCTGATATAAAAGTCTTTTAAAACATCATCCCCTGCTGTTACCAAATGGTCCTTCTCTCAGCCGGCTGCTGAAATGGCTTTACAAGTAAATAGACGTCTGCAAAATGGTAAGGCCATTAGATTGCTGGCTTCCCGTTATTAGCGGCATTATACATAGTCTGTGGCATTTTACATCCACACTTTTATGCTTGTACATTTGTAATGAAAATAAAGCACAAATCAGGTAATGAATACTTGTGTTGTATGGTTTATGCGGATAAATGCATTTATTATGCTCACTTTCTGTTCCAAAAATGCCTTTTATGAGCTAACATTGAGTACATTGTACAGAAAGAAAGCTGAAAAATAAGTAAGTCATACTGTTTAGGTTTTCCCTTTTTGTGAGTGCTACTAATTAGGAAGGTAAAGCTCAGGGTTCGTACTGAACACTTAGTGCTTGGGCACAGACCTCAGATGCGGACTTCCCTTAGAAGTCTGTGTTGCGGTTGGGGTTTGCATTTGTCAGTGACCTGTAAAAATAAGCAAATACTGACTAAACTTCATCTATTACTTACAGTGTCCGCGCGCTTGTACTTCAGGGGCCACTCATTAACTTCTGAAGTATTCACTGGTAATGCACACAACAGCCAATCACAGCTGCTGTCATAGAGAGCGGGCATCTGTGCTTGACTGTAACCTGGAAACAGCCCATACATTTTAGCATCAACCGTGCTGGGTAGATGCTAAATTTTGAGGTCTGGTCTGCCTAACTCGAACAACGGCGGGTTTGCCCATCACTACTCCTGATACAATTTGATGGGTAAAATGGATAACTGAAGTCTGGGCCAATTTTAGGTGTCCTTTTTGTTTTGATTCCATATGTTTCTGCTGCACCTGAAAGGTAAAATCTGCACAAGATCTTCCCCACCCATCCCCCATTTGATACGTTCCATTTATAAGACTTCAGTAGAAGAAAAATTAGATGATCCAGCAAAGAGAAACTCTTTCATAGAGATCGATTAACATTTCCCATTTATTGGGACATTACATTTCAAATGTACTCACATGGATGCAGGGGAGGACTGGCCCAGGTGGCAGGGGGGCATGTGCCCCCCAGGCTGGTGGTATTGTCCTCCTCATCTAGGGCCGCCCTCTTTAAAGAAACGGGCCGGCAGGCCTTGCTTTGCGGCCGCAGCTGCTAGTATGATAGAAGGCAGCGTGGTGAGTCACAGTGGGCTGCGAGTCTGCTCACAGAACCCCGCCCCTCACCTGCCCAAGTCCGATAGCACAACCGCTCCTCCCCTGCCCATGTCCGATAGCTCCCGCCCCCCCACCCCCGCTCCTCATATACTCCAAGGGCTGGCAGAATCACTTGCCTCCCGGGGCAAGGTGCACCAGCCAGCCCCTGCATGGATCTATCCAAAACCAAGGCGTGTTAACTAAAACAATGCCTTATAAAAAAATGTTCTTACAGAGATGTATCCAAAACTAACACATTTCGGCTACAACTAAGCCTCAATCATGATTAAGGCTTTGTTTTCGCCAAAGCGCATTAATTGTGGTTACATCCCTGTGAGTAAATTTTTTTATGGCAAAGGCTGACCACCAATTTTTGTAAAGCAAAAAATAAACAAATGTAATGTCCCAATAAATATGACATTTTAATCTAAATCTATGAGTTTCTCTTTGCTGGATCTTCTATTTTTTCTTCTACTGAACTGTTGTGGAAACTGCCCATTTGCGATCTGCGCTGAGACTTGGAAACCAAGGAAGTGGGGACACAGGGGAGCAGCCATGCTGTGTTTTCTTTTTGTATATTTATAAATCTTGGGTCTTGTCACTGGGGGGAAAAGAGAGTCAGGTAGCAGAATAGTAAGATGGGAAAAAGGAGAACAGGGGAACTAGTCTGACCATTACACTGGGGATCCCTTGCTCACCCTTTTTCCCGAATTACCTCTGAAGGTGAGGATGTCTGGGCCATCACCCTTGCCCTTTTCTCCAGATCATCCCTAGGCTAAGTCCCCTCACCACCACACATGGATCGGGTTGCACAGCAACTCCCACAAAAGGAAAACTCAAGGCAGCAACAGCAGGAAGGCATCAGCACACACTGCACTACCTCCTTATACCACACGGTCTTGGCAGTGACTAAAAGTCTATCAGTGGCATCTTCTGGTAGAAGAGAGAACTATTTAAAGGCTAGGGAAGTGGACCTACGTCAGCTGACACACCCAGCAGAGCACCTCACCTCTGCCTGGAGAGCCGTAAACCTATACACCGCAGCAGCCTCTGACATTAACACTGATTGTGCCAAAGGGAATTTACTCCCATTTAAACTACTGCAGAGCTTTTCAGATGGACTGCAGAGCAGTCAACACATGACAGGTCTTCTCTTGTTGTAGAAGAGTCAATGGGGCCCATCAAATACCAGGGACACATCAGGCATTATTACATTGCACCATTTGTGTAAACAATCAAAAATCTTGTCTCGCAAAAATAAAGAAAAAATCTGTAGCCACAACAGCTGTCCTAAACTGTATGTGGTCTTGACTTGGTGGTGTCTGCTACCTCCCCACTTATAAATAGAATAATTTATCATAGCTTGCTCGTGAGAGAATCTTACAAGAAGAACTTTGACATCTTTATGAAAGGCACCAAGATGTATTAACTAAGAAATGTCCACCGCAGGAGCAGTCATGATGGCATCCTGGTGTCTTACTATGAACTATTATAGCCAGGCAAGGTTTCCCCCATTTTAGTCTTGAATACCTTTTGAGTTAGCTCATGACGAGTTCAAGCTGTGGGCTACAACATCCAATAAAATTACAATTGCTTAAAGGGAACCTGTCAGTTTGTTTTTACCCCCTATCCTACCACTACATGTCCCTGTACCTTTTACTTGTATGTTACCTCCCCATTTTTGTGGATGTTGAAAAATAAAAGTATATCCCTGTTTGCATTCAACTATTGTCCTCAAGTTTTATATTATGCAGATAGTTGTGCAGTTTCTCAGAAAAGAGCCTTTCTCTAGCAGATGCTTGAGGAGGTCCCTTCCGCATTGTGTTTTCTCTGCGTTTTTGCATAAAACGCGGAAAAATGTTTTTACAGGGTTTTCTTGCAAAAAACACAGTGAAAAACACAATGTGTTCAAAATACAGCAAAAATACAGCTGGTTTCACACTGGCATTTTTTGGCATCAATGTATATACTACTTAAACTGGATGCACTTGCATCAGTTTTCAGCTCCTTTGACCTTCAATGGGGCCATGTGAACTTGCTGGTGCATCCAGTTCTTTACTTTTTTTGCTGATCCAGGTGTCTCCGTTTTTCTTCACTGAGACCAAAAATGCATTTTGGTGCATTTTTGGTCTCCGTGATAAAACCTAGAAGCACCAGGATCTGGGGCACCGCAAGTTAAATCAGAATGTGCCCAATGGAACCCAGATCTGGCGGGCTCTGGATCCCTCTAGATCTGGATGCTGGATACAGGTTTTACAACTGCGCATGCCCAGAATGCAGTTGTAAATGTCACACCCCATAGGAGGCATGTCACTTGTCACTGGACACGGTAGAAACAGGTAATCTACTGAATGCAACGGGATGCTCCTGCAGTGGTATTATCACTCATCCATGAGACAGATCAGTGAAAATACCGGTGCGGGTGCATCTAGTTGCATCCTGAAAAAACACTTGCGAGGAGATTCGGTAGAATAGGGAGAATGCAGGCTTTACCCGCATTCCCCCAGATTTAAAAAAATGCCAGCGTGAAACTAGCCTAAAAAAGAATCAAATTACATTTTTGGTGAGCATATTATAATTTATACCAGAAAGAGATAACAATTAGAGCTCTTAACAATTTTTTGAAGATTTCTCTGTTCTCTTTGAAAAGTAAAATGCTTCATTGCTTGCTGCATTTGTTATAAAATGTGCAGTGCCGGAGTATGTAAAACTCTTTGGATCATCAGTTGTTCAAGTGTTAAGGTACCGTCGCACACTTCAACGTTGTAACGATGTCGGCAACGATCTTGGGTGCGCGTGGTCGTTGCCGACATCGTTGATGAGATGTCACACGTATAGATATCCTGGGCAACTCAGCAACAATGTTGTGAGCAGGGATCGTTCGCAAACACCGCGAACGATCCCTGCTCACTGCTGTGAATGGGCGAAGTCGGTCGTGACATCGCTATTACGTTGTCACACCGAACGATGCCGCAGGTTGCTTAAGTTGAAGTTGACAGGTCTTCCTGCATGCAGGAAAACCTGTCAACTCCGACTTGAACAACTATCGTTGTTGAATCGTGTGTTTACACGCAACGACGCAACAATGATGTTGTTTTAACATTGTTCCTGATGTGAATTTTGAACGATATCGGGAACGATGTTGAATTGTGTAACGGTGCCTTTAAGGTACCTTTATACGCCACAACTATGGTGTAGAAACTGAGAGGCAATCCGGAGTCTCTTCACCGTTGCCATGAAATCGCTACGAAATTGCGGCGTGTAATTGTGAACCCGGTGGTGATTTTGAAAGTTGCTCCTGGTTGCTTTTTCAAAGCAGTTTTCAAAAACCAGACGCAACCCTGAAGGTGAATTTCCCTGGTTTCGGCGTGTGAAGGGGCGATAGGGATGGAATCAGCATCGCCTACTGATTTCCTGGAGGCGTACTACAGCGTGCTGGAGACCGCCCCCCCAGTGATGATTGGTGGTGGCTACTGTGTTTCCATTGGCTGTCCCTTCACAGGGCGCCATATTTGAAGAGCTGTCCATTCACAATACACAATTACAATGGCGTCATGTATTAGCCAGCCTTCCAGCGTAGGCTGGCCAATCATGACGCTATTGTGTTGTCTAATCAGCATGTTTGGGGCACGGAATACAACAGTGTGTCACGCCTATGTTCTTGCGGCGCTGATCATGTACGCCCACATTCCTTTGGGGATTGCGGCATGTGAAGCGGCATCAGGAGTCAACCGGATGTTTCCCAATGTTGGTGTGGGAACTTCCCGGACTACACATCACCTTAGGTTGAGGGCGCAATTGCGGCGTGTAAGTGTCCGTTTGGTGTTCGGAGGCAACCGTGAAAAACGTGCACGCGCACGTTCGGTTGCGTCCGATCGCAGCCAAAAGTTGCGGCGTGTAAAGGTACCTTTAGAGAGATTTTTGTGTTAGCCACGAGCTCTGATGATTCTAATTTGATATGTGACATTCTGACATAATATGCAATATATCACCAAGTTAAAGAATAATGGGTAGACGAAATATATCAGAGGCATCATAGACTTTTACTGTCTCCTACATTAATTACTGTGAATAGTAATATAAAAACCTTATAGATGACTGGGTTGCCCAGTTTAGAAAACCCACTCTCACATATCTTATTAGGTAATTATGAGTTAATGGAAGAGCTTCCCTCTGCCGGATCTCCATATCTTGACCAAAGGACAGATTGGTTAAAAGAGTGTCTCTCTCTCTCTCTCTCTATCTTTGGGAGATTTGTCCTGTTCTCTGTTTGGTTCCTTTCACATCTCAGTGTAATTTTTGGCAGATCCGGTAGATGTCACTGCATTTGCCAGATCTGCTGCGTAATGGCCGACTTGCGTCACCGATCTGGCAGGCCCCATTCATTCTCTATGGGGCTTGCGGTCAGGTGCGGCAATTGCGGTTTTGCCGGATGCAGCATATCCGGCACCGCAAAAATACTACTGCTAACAGCGTTTTTTTCCGGTGTAGCAAGTGTCGAAAGTGCTAGGCCTGGCAAAACATAGAGCTGTGTAAAGCACCGACATGCTTGACTACCCTTCTATTCAAAGCTCATTCTAACCTTACCCCGGTAGGTCCGGGTGCCTAATTCTAGTGATGAGGGGTGCTCCACTAAATAGATAATAAATGTTTTCTACTTAAATATCCCTTTAAATATCAAAAGTGGTTAAGGACAATATCATTCTATTTGTTCATAGACCCTTAACACCATTTTTAAGATCGTTCCATCAAACATGCTACCAATATTCCGTATATTAAAAATATAGTGGCCCCAATAGGGAGTTGGGTGAAGTTACTACACTTAAAAGAAATTTATCAACAATAAAATATCATTTAAAATGAGCATTTTCTCATATAGGTGAATATAAAATATATCCTTTATTGTGTAAGAAAACACTCTTTATTCCTATTGCAAATTAGAGTAATTGATGCAGCTTCGTGCAGTCGAGAAGCAAGGTGCAGATATCCACTTCCTGAATTTGGATCCGTCCATGTCTCTCTGGTGATTGACAGCTCTGTCTCAGGAGCAAGCTTGTGCCTGCACTTGTAGTGGAGTAGCTGCAGCAAAAAGGAGGGAGCTGTGGTCACATGCGTACTAATCCAAGAACACTGAAGGTGCGTGCACATGATCAGTAATAGCAGCGTATTTCCGCTGCATCCAAAACTCTGCATTCAACAATACAAGCACAGTAGATGGGATTCCTAGAAATCCCATGCCTACTGTACTTCTTTTGTATGCAACATTATTTAATCTGCATTGCGGGTTGCCACACTTGCGCATCTTTGCTTCCGCATGTTAATTTATTGCTGCAGAGTCAGAGTTGATGTCGGAGGATGAATCCAGGAGAAAACCGTCCTGCTTCCATTGCTGATCATGGGCACAGGGCGGCAGCATTTACCCTGCATTCACCTGCGGTTTCCTCAGGTCTAAGACACCTCATTCATTATGCAGTTTACCCTGACAAAGAGCAAACGCAGACACCAGCTTTATCCTGAGACGTCATGGACATTGGGCAAGACAGAGCTGTCAATCCTCAAATGATGAGGTGGAGGAATACAATACAACTCTGTACCCTTCCATTGAATTGAATTTGAGCTGAACTGGAGTATGGCCCCTGCACAGTGTGGTGTTCTACCTCCTTACATGGTATACTTGCAGTGGTACTGAGACTTATGCACACCATATCAGTAAAGTACTCCGGATTTTGTACTGCCACTGATCTGAATAATAACTATCCTAAGGTTAGCAGGTCAATATCTTAGTTGTAGACAATTTCTGTACTGCTAGATACACATATCATTTAACACTAGGTTCAGTGGCTCCATTGGAGTTTATGTCCAAATTAAAGCAAAATGGGATTTTGGCACATGAGACAATGGGACTATTGGTTATAATAATGTCGACGGAATCACAGTGAGCTCTTTTGTGCATCATTTTCAGCCATATATATCTAGCTGAGGCAGATAGTCATCTATGTCTTGCTGTCCGACTCCAATACGCATTTTAAGGACAAAAAAATATTTACGACAGAGGTCACTATGACTCCATCAACATTACTATAATCAATGGCCTCAATGGCGAGTATGCGTGAATCCCATTTTGCAAGGGTGCAGTGGTAAACCCATACAAAGCCAATGAACGTAGTGTTAAAGGCTATTTGAACTTGCTGTTGGCGTGTCAAACCTTGGGTGCATCTAGTGCTGGGAGTAAGGGGAATTCCAACAAGTCATTTTGCTTTGGCTTTAGAATTTACACATAGAGAGTAAGGGCAGGAGATTGAACCTTTTAATCCAGATGGACAAAGCCTAGAGACAACTATGGTAAAACATTGTGAAGTTGTCCAGCATGAATATAATTGATCATTTCTTTTTGATAACAAAAGTTTTTGTCACTTGGAGAAAATAAAAAGTTTTCAAGAAAAGTTGTTTCTTCATTATTTTAGCCTCCAAAGGTTTCCCAGCCACAGGACTTGCTAACTAAACACCTTGCTTTGTGTAGATACCTTGTAATTGGCTTCAGTGGTGACATGAATTTCGCGATGTGCCTGTACTGGTCTGTTTTTAGTCCTTTAAAACGGCAGAAGTGAAGATTTTTAGGTGTTTTTGCATCTTAGTTGTTACAGCATTTCATCTACAGGCTTAGTTCAGCACTTGATAAATGGGCGCAAGCCTTTGCCAAGGAAAATCCCTTTCTTTATTGTACTTTTCTGTGTTTCAGCAACAGCGCTCCGCTTAGCTCTGCTTGACTTCAGCACAAGAAAACATGAAATGTTCTCGCAGATAGCAGCTGCTTGTTCCAGATCCTCTGATCTTTACCTCCTTTATTTAAAACCTCTGGCCGTGTCACATGCTGGTGCGAATTCTGTGATCACATTTCTCGAGCAGTACATTTTGCAAAAATAAAAAATAAAGGGAGAGCGCGAACATATTCCCTAAGAATCAATGCCTAAAATGCCAAGTGTTGGCATTGCTTGACAAGTAATTTAGTAAATCAGAACAGACACATTATCCATTCTGTCCGTCTCATGGTATCACTATTACTGACTAGCTGTCTGAATTTAATATGGAATTACACAGAATGTATTACTGTCAGGACCGTCGTCTTGACCCAAGCTTACTGAGTTTTCCCACTCCAGAGTCTTAACATTTGGTTCTGCAGTGTTTCTCTAATATAAATGGCCCAAAGTTTGATAACATTACAAACCGTCAAACTACAAAATTGGGGGCTAAACATTGGGCCAAAAAGATGCGAAAAAATAAATAACTTAAAGTGTAACTGCCATTTACATTTTTATTTATCAATAATGTAGAGCAAGTGGTTATATTAAACATTCAAATATACTTCATAAGTGAAATCTGGAAGAAAACCTTTCAAAAATCTTTCAGAAGATGTCCCCACTAGGCTGTTTCTAAACCTGACAAATGCTAGTTGTCAAGGAAATCCGTCTTCAGCTCCACAAACTGAATACAGCCATATAAGGGTGTGGGTTGGGCCTACAGAGCATTCACAGCTGATCAGTGTATCAGTTTACCTCAGGCAGAGACAGTGCTGAGCTCAGCCTGTCAGCACACAGCTCATTTGATCTTATCTGATTCCTCTCCATTAACATCGGCTCTGCTCTGTTCAATCAGCTGAAGGTCTACACACTGTTCCTCAGCTGATTGCACATAGCAGAGCGATACGAATGGAGAGGAGTTAGAAAAGATCACAGGAACTGTGTGCTGACAGCCTGAGCACAGCACCGTCCCTGCCTGAGGTACTCTAAATCTCTGATCAGCTGTAGTGTGAATGCTGTGTAGACCCTACCCTCCTTATATGGCCGTATTCAGTGTGTGGAGCTTAAGATGGATTTGCCTGACAACCAGCATATGTTAGGTTTAGAGACAGCCTAGTGATGAAATCTTCTGGCAAATTTTTGAAAGTTTTTCTTCAAGATTTCACTCTACATTATTATTAAATAAAAATGTAAAAGCAGGTTACACTTTAATACTAAATCAGGCTGGTCATAAAATAGCCAGAAAACCAAAAAGAACAATAAATATGACCACACATAAAAAATATATATTTTATGAATGATTAACATGAACAAAATACAAAGAATAATTTAAAAAATGGGAAACATATAAAAAAAATACATCCAATGTACAAAAGAAGGCACCATATCAAATAACTATAACCCACAAAAGATAAATATATTAATATAATTTATGAATTAATAAATAAGTGGCAAAGTAAAAAATGCTAAGTCTATGTATAGGTAGCCTGACAAAAGAAAGAATTTAATGCTTATGGAGGAGAAATATTAAAAATAATAAATTTGTTCACCTAATGGATAAATATCAATATGACAAAAATATAACACAGAATGGATGAATAAATCTAATATATAAAGCTGTGTGTGTATGTATGTATCATAGCCCCGCTCACTCTACATAGCCCTGCCCCTGGACTATCTGGAGGAGTAGAGCTATGAGTGTGTGTAAACACGGCCTCCTCCACATAGCCACACCCATTCCATATAGCCCCACCCCTTCACATAGCCATGTCCATGCCGTGTAGCTCCATACCTCCACATAGCACTGCCCCGGGGACTATGTGGAGGGTGAAGCTATGAATGGGCAGGGCTATATGTAGGGGCAGAGCTATGAAGGGGTGCGGCTACCAGAAGGGGCAAAGTTAGGAAGAGGAGGGGCTATGTGTAAGGGCAGAGCTATGAAGGGGTGGGGCTACCAGGAGGGGATACATACGGTACATACACACATATATAAATTACCATATATGAGTGATAATACCACATATGGATGATATTACTATATATAGGCATTACGATCATATATGGTCATTACGCCTGGGCAACGCCAGGCTCTTCAGCTTGTATTAATCTAAATATAAGATTTTCAATAGAAAGTGCTGGGTCCAAAATTATATGTCTGAATCGGCCTCCACTGAGCTGGGGTGTAACGGCAGCCAACTGTCATGTTGGTCTCTCCCGCTGGCAGGTCGTCCTTGGCAGAATTCTTTAAGTCCTTTTGAAGTGTTACCAGTTTACAGCTCTGCATCAATAATTACAATCCTCTTTCTGGATCTCATCTATAGACTTAAACATTCTTATACAAATAGAATTTTTTCCACAAATTTCCGATGTATATTTATCATTAAGGTCTTGCAGCATCTGTCTTATTGACTATCTACTATTCGATACCTGTATGGCTCATTAAAATCTATATATAGTGTATATGTGTTTCTTTGATACCATTTTGAAAAAAATATTAATTATTTCCAGGTGTAGACCTCTGAAGAACCCAAAAGGGGAAACATCTTGGATCAATGGATTGGGACACTATTTTTCCTTGATATAAGGTATCACTTTATATCCACAACTGACACATGTAACCATATTTGGTGTACTAATCTCCTCCTTGGGTGCTTTCTGTGTTTCCCCTCTACCTGCCTCATACTTATCTATTCCTCTTTGCTTTTTAGCCATTGCCTTACCCCCTTAATGGTCAGGGTCATATAGGGTAAGTAGGGTCAGTCAACGTTGAGTAGGGGCACCAGAGATGTTGGATTCTAGGGTGCCGACCCAAACTGTTAGGCATGCATTCAGCAAGTGAACACTTAATAGGGAGCGTCTATTTGTATTATCTGTTTCTACGTAGCTTTTATATGTTGTTAGTGTGGCAACCCCTGCAGGGGATTGCCACAGGATCCACTGGTGCAAGGAGGGAATTACACCTTGGTTCATACAGCACACCACACCTTCCACCTCAGACCTGAAGGGGGAGCCTTACTGGCTGCCTTAAGTCAGTTCCCCTTTAAAACATCCAGACCTGAGGGGAGGAGTCAGTCAGTCCCAAGAGTTAGTCTGCAGTGAGCAGAGGAGAGAGCTGGAGTGAGGAGCTGGTCGCTGGAAAGGATCCAGGCCCAGGACCAGGGACCATTGACCACTGTGTTGCACCCTAGGGAAAGGGTCAGAGGCAAGCGGAAGAAACAGGGAATCAAGAAAGGGAATCGGTTACTATAGCCCTTTAGTACACCCGGACAACGGAGTCCGACGCTGCCAGCATTTAGTGCAACAGCAAAAACCCGGAAGACTAGGAGGAGTTCATCCCTGAAAGAGACAAAGTAAGAGACGCTGAAACTGACCAAGTACAGGACCAGGGGCCATATGAGAAACAGAGACCCCCTAGAAGGACCTCATAGTCAGTTTAGAGCAAAGCCAAGGAGGGAGAAGAAGCGGTGGGTTCAGGCTCAAGCAGGACTCATCCCACACCACAGAGCACAAAGACAGAGGAGGCCTCATAACTTTCTAAGGTGAAAGTCCCAAGTTGCACCGGGGACCTGGTTATTTCTCTGGACTGTACCTGTTACCCTGTCACCGGTAAAAGGTACCAAAACAACCATCACTGTGTGTGTGCCTGCTTAAATGCCACAATTCACCGCCTTGTTTGCAAAGACGCAACTACTACTCCCCTTATCCATCCCCGCTGCCCTGAGGTAAAGCTCCACCTGTGGGGAGCTGTACCACACTCTGCTGCACCCACCATCACCTCAGTGGCTGGCTGCAGCACTAATATACCTGTTACCAGGTACCATAGGTGGCATCACATTTGCGATCTCCCTTATCCCCCACCATTCCCCGCCATTGAGGGTCCAGGGCATGGGACCGGGGATTGACGAGCCTTGATCCCCCATCAAAGCCGCCATCAGCCCCGGCACCCGAGTACCCCATACCCTGTCGACCACCTCAATCCTGGCGTCACGAACAGGATCCAGTGCCCGATAAAACCGGGTACTGTGTGCCAAGAACTGAACTTTATAAACTGTTTATGAACCGTATAACTGGGCCGCCATTACAGAAATTGAACTGCGCCACAGCACGGGTAGAAAAGAGGGGGAAGATAAGCCCCGCCCCTTCACTCTGCCAGAGATTCGCGAAGTGCAGCTCCCAGTTCCGGAAATACCTGAGGTGCTCCACTCCCTCTGCAGAGCCGCCGACGACCTGAAAAGTTTGTTTCATCTCACCGGTTGGCAGCGATTAACTAGGGGGGACCCATCATGACTCGGATGATGCACAGGTCCCTAACGGGGGAGATGCCCGGAACACAGCACCCGAAGCAGTGGCCCAAATAATGCCGATAGCCTTGCTGTATATACCGGGTGCTAAATGGTTACCAACATATGAAGGCAAACCCGGCACCTTAGCAGCCTTTAAGCAAAAGATGTGTGCAATGCTAGACATGTATACGATGACAGAAAAGCAGTGAGCCACCGATGTGCTGGGACAATTAAAAGGCGCAGCGGAGCTGGAGGTTGAGTCCAGGAGTGATACTGACAGGGACTCTGCTGCTAATGTGTTTGATAAGATAAAACTTGTTTTTGAAAAACGCACACAGTCTGAGTTGAGGATGCTGTTCTACCAGTGTAAACAGAGACCGCAGGATTAGGGATGGGCGAATCTACTCGCTAGGACTCGTTACTCGGCGAGTAGTAAGGGACTCGCAGGACTCGGTACTCTGCGAGTTTCCCAGCGATTTCTCGCACAGTAAACGAGTCCAATGCAAATCAATATCAATCCTAGTTTTGTCAGAGACTCTGACAAAACTAGGATTGCCATTGACATGCATTGGTCTGATTACTGTGCAAGTAATCGCAGGGAAACTCGCAAAGTAACTGCTGTTACTTTGCGAGCCGAGTCCAGCTATCTGCTCTGTGCAGGCTGCCGCAGCTCCAGGGTCCTAGAGCCCGCCTGCTCACAGAGATGATGTAGCAGAGCTGAGATTGTTCTCAGTCTGCTCATTCCTTGTGCATAGAAATCTATATCTATGCACAGGGATGTAGCAGAGAGGACATCGCGTTTTGGACTACGTCGGACGGAAGAGGATTTTTTTAATTAAAGATGGAGTCCCTAATGGCTTTTTTTTTTTATTTCTAATAAAAATTTTTCTCTGTGTTGTGTTTTTTTAACCCTTTATTGGAGATTCTTAGTGGCTGGGTCAAACGTCGCCTGACATTAAGAATCTCGGGCTTAATACCAGCTTGTATAACAAAGCTGGTATTAACCCCTTTATTACCCAGCGTGCCACCGCCACCAGGGCCGCTGGAAGAGCGGGGTTCAGCGCCAGAGGATGGCGCTTCAATGAACGCGCCATCTTCTGGGGCGGCTGCGGGCTGTAATTTGCAGCGGGGGGTGCCCAGAAAGCTTGGGCATCCCTGCGCTGCGGATTCCAGCCCCCAGCTGCTTAGCTGTACCTGGCTAGACATAGAAATTGCGCGGAGCCCCACACATTTTTTTTTATTATTTCATGAAATTCATGAAATAATTAAAAAAAAAGGGCTCCCATATATTCTTGTGTCCGGCCAGGTACAAATAGGCACCTGGGGATTGGGGGCAGCCCGTCGCTGCCTGCTGGATACGGCTGGTTCCAGAAATACGGCGAAGCCCACGTGAAATTTTTTTCTGACAAATCCATAAAACAATGTTAATAAAAGGGACTGCATCTTCATTAACCCCTGGACCATGGGCGAGGGGTTAATAAAGATGCAGTCCCTTTTTTAGGATTGTTTTATTGATTTTTCAGAAAAAAAATGACATGGGCTTCGCCGTATTTCTGGAACCAGCCGTATCCAGCAGGCAGCGACGGGCTGCCCCCAACCCCCAGGTGCCTATTTGTACCTGGCCAGACACAAGAATATAGGGGAGCCCTTTTTTTTATTATTTCATGAATTTCATGAAATAATTAAAAAAAAATGCGTGGGGCTCCGCGCAATTTCTATGTCTAGCCAGGTACAGCTAAGCAGCTGGGGGCTGGAATCTGCAGCGCAGGGATGCCCAAGGTTTCTGGGCACCCCCGCTGCAAATTGCAGCCCGCAGCCGCCCCAGAAGATGGCGCATTCATTGAAGCGCCATCCTCTGGCGCTGAACCCCGATCTTCCAGCGGCCCTGGTGGCAGTGGCACGCTGGGCAATAAAGAGGTTAGGGCCAGCTTTGTATTATCAGCTGGCCCTAAGCCCGAAATTTATGGCGGTCACGCCAATATTAGACATGACCGCCATGAATTTCTATTAAATTGTTTTAAAAAAACACAACACAGAAAATTTTTTATTAGAAATAAAAAAAAGCCATTAGGGACTCCATCTTTAATTAAAAAAATCCTCTTCCGTCCGACGTAGTCCAAAACGCGATGTCCTCTCTGCTACATCCCCTGTACATAGATATAGATGTCTATGCACAGGGATGAGCAGACTGAGAACAATCTAAGCTCTGCTACACACAGGAAGAGCAGGCGGGCTCTAGGACCCTGGAGCTGCGGCAGCCAGCACAGAGCAGACAGCCTGACTCCTTACTGTGTGAGTTTCCCTGTGATTACTTGCACAGTAAACGAGTCCAATGCAAGCCAATGCCAATCCTAGTTTTGTTAGAGTCTCTGACAAAACTAGGATTGCTTCAGGCTGAAGCTTCCGAGACACATCTGCGATTTGTAAATCGCACACTACTCACTATTACTCGCTTCCCCATTCATTAACATTGGACTCGCTAGATTCGCAACGAGTAGCGAGTGTCGGGCTCGGACTCGCTAGAGTCAAGCGATTCCGAGTAATTTAGGACTCGCCCATCACTACGCAGGATACCATCAGAGACTATGCCCTCCGTTTACAAGGGGCACTCCGGTCCTTAAAACAGGTAGACTCGGCAAGTGTATTGGAAGAGGATAAAATGATTGCGGAACAGTTTACAGAGAGATTGAGGTCAGACTACCATCGCCAGCAGGTACATATGTGGGTATTGGATCACCCAACTGTGAACTTTAATGACTTAAAAGATCGTGCTATAACTGTGTTAAGGGATCCAGTGTCTGCAGAGCCTGCAATACAATCCTGGCAGGTTAACACCTCTCCCATAGACTTTAAACCCGTTCCTACAGATCCTGCAAAAGTAGAAAGACAAGCTGTAGCAGATAACTCAGATGATGACATGTGTAACCAGGTGCTACAGTTAACCAAAAACATGGACTATGTACTAAGGCTCTTGCAAACTATGCCTGGAGCACCACCATCAAGCAAAATCCAACTAGCTAATAGCCCTGAGGATGTCCCATGGATGCAGAGGAAGACCAAGTCGCCCGTGCAAGGAACCAACGCACCATTCCAATGTTTACCCATGTCGCCCATGGAGGGGACCAACAAGTCGCCCGTTCAGGGGACAGACGCACCATTCCAATGCAGAGTCAGGGACTACACGGAAACTTCATGACAACCCATCTGCCTGCGATGCAACAAACCAGGCCACTTTGCAAGAGGATGTCCTTTAAACACGAGGTTCTGGGCCTGAGGGCCAGACCCCAGGAGTAGAGCAGCTGGACCTGAATGACTGGCGTAAACGGTATGTGGGAGGCCGTCCGTACCTCAACATTACGCTAGAGGGAATCCCAATGTCGGCCCTACTGGACACCGGGTTGCAGGTTACCACCATCCTTTACAAACAATTTTGGTCTGATGACGATCTTGAACCCCCAAACCCCAATATTTATATTATTGCAGCTAATGGACAACCACAAAAACAGGTGGGGTTCAGAGCAGCTACAATAAAGTTGGGGAGGGAGGAATTAAAAGGCCAAGGATTATGTGTGGTAGAAGAAAATCCTAATGAAAAATACCCCTACATGGTAATTGGTACAAATGTCATTGAAATCTGCTTTGGAGAAGTGTTGTTTTTACTCCGACAGATTTCTCAGACTGCTGGTTATGGGCGGACGAGAGTCATCCAACAAGAAATCCGAGCCCTCATCCACAAGCAACAGGTAAATCTGTCTGGGAGAGAAATTGGCAGTGTGCGGGTAACAGACCCAGTTCCCATTGTATTACCACCAAAAAGCGAGATGATGATACGGTGTCGAGCAGCGATAGGTCGCCGAGGACAGGAATACCAGGCAATACTAGAAAATGTAAATCCTCTATAGTTGCTAGGAATCTATTGTTTATTATATCTGTATTTATTTTACATATTTTTTTCAATTATTAATCTTGCGGTACCTACACATCTTTGAGCGTTCCGTATATTCATTACATTTGCACTTTGAGAGAATTATTAGCAGTGATGTCGCATTCAATGAAATGAGTCTACAAACACAGATAATCCAGGATATAAAAAGGAAAGGTGGAGATTTGTTTTCATCTGCATCATAAAGGAATCAAAAGCTTTGTGCTTTAAAGAATCGTCTAACTAACCAGTTTATGCCCCATTATTCAGTGAATGCCAGGGCAGGCGGTGACATGGATTTTAATGATATACCGCTGCCTGGCTGTATGCTGATGATTCAGGTTTATGAGTTTCCAGCTTCGGCCGCATTGGTTTTGATTTGCTACATAGATTTTCAGAACAATAATATTCCAGGAGCAAACTCATCGTGACCTCGGCTGCGGAATGGAACGAGGCTTTAAGATGAAAATGTTTTCTTCAGTCGCTCAGAGGCAAAGGTACAGGTCAGTAGACAGCACAGGCGGAGGGACGGCCATTGCTCACTGATAACCCTCGGGGTGGAAGAGCAGCTTAGTATGTTCTTCATGTGTCTTGAATATTTCCAGAAGCACAATCCTGAAATCACCGTGTAATAAAAATGATGTTCTAAATAACAGATACTGTATACATGGCAAACATGGGGGGCTATCTATCTATCTATCTATCTATCTATCTATCTATCTATCTATCTATCTATCTATCTATCTATCTATCTATCTATCGATCTATCGATCTGTCTATCTATCCGTCTATCTATCTATCTATCTATCTGTCTGTCTGTCTGTCTGTCTGTCTGTCTATCTATCTATCTATCTATCTGTCTGTCTGTCTGTCTATCTATCTATCTATCTATCTATCTATCTATCTATCTATCTATCTATATGTTTATCTAGCTCATTATCTATCTATGTATTTATCTACCTATTTATTATCTATCCATCTATTATCTATTACACTGGGGAACAATTTGAAAAAAAAATTTCTGTTGAGTTAGGTTTTTGAGCTGATTTACACTAAAATTGGCATGCTGATTCCAAAAATGTAGTCAGTTTTTTTCTAGCACGTCAAGTTTTTCCTCCACAACTTACCTGCCAGAGATGCACAATTGCACTGATATCTGTAATAAGACTTGTTATCTGATTACAATTCGATATATATCCTTTGTAAAACACATGATAGTGTTAAAAAAACATATTTGTCATGCCTATTTCTTATATATTTCATTTTTTGTTTATATTTGTACTATTAAAAAAAACAAAACACTTTTTAGGTACAGTAGTTTACATATTTTTGAGAAGACAAAAATCCTATAGTTCAAAAACTTGACGTGATAGAGAAAAACTGAGATCATTTCTGGATTCAGCATCCAAAAATTAATTAAGAACAGTTGTCTGACCTAACTCCTAAAAAATTGTGTTGCCCAGTGTTATATCTCTATCCTATCTACCCATCTATCTACTGTATTAGTCTATCTATCTATCTATCTATCTATCTATCTATCTATCTATCTATCTATCTATCTATCTATCTATTATTTATTTAACTATCTCATTATCTATCAATCTAGCTAGCTAGCTATGTAAGGCCTTGTTCACACATACCTGCGTTTTTGGCACTCTCTGTGTTTTTTTTCAGTTTTTCAAAAACATAGATGCGTTAACGCATGGTACATTTAAGTGTACATGCGTTTTTTAGATACACTCGCGTTTTTTTCCCCCATTCCAAAAACGCTGCATGCAGAGTCTTTGGGTGCTGTAAAAAAAGCATGCGTTTTTTTAACATGGGGCCCTATGGGAAACGCATGCGTTAACGCATGCGTTTTTACATGCGTTTTTGGTGAAAAAATGACTAAGTCCAAAAACTTCAAAAACACTTTC
Source organism: Allobates femoralis (assembly GCA_033576535.1). NCBI lineage: Eukaryota > Metazoa > Chordata > Amphibia > Anura > Aromobatidae > Allobates > Allobates femoralis. The sequence goes on from JARQOC010000001.1 coordinate 45,370,065, forward strand.
AGACCTACAGGGGACACCATTTGGCACTCTTAGAAAAACTGATCCGTTTTTCTAAGTGCTAAAAAACATAGGTGTGTGTGAACAAGGCCTAACATATTTTTAAGCAGCACACTGAAATAGGAAAATGGGTCCAAGTTCTCTTCAAACAATCTTCAATTGGGCATCACATACAGACCAAAATAAATGGAAAACAGCCCTCCTTCGTAAAGTGAAATTTCTAGCCTTTATTGGCCATCAAGTGTATCAGGGCGACGTTTCAGACATAGTTTATCCACTATTTCTCTGAACATAGCTGTCAAACTCCACCAGACCCAAAAGCTCTACAGAGATTGGCTGGAGGCCACTTACTCCACTCTTCTCTACTCCATATTTCCTTAAGATGTCTGGACCATCATTGTAAATAAGCACCTGTAGTTTGTGTCACCCCCACCTCATTGTAGATTGTAAGCTCTTACGAGCAGCATCATTATTTTTTGCATGAATTATTGTATTTTCCACAACTGTTTTTTATGACTGTTTGTATATGAATCTCTGGTCTGTAAAGTGCTGCAAAATATGTTGGCGCTATAAGAATAAAAATTATTATCAGGGGTGTATCGTATATACTCGCTTATAAGCCGAGTTTTTCAGCCCAAAAATTGGGCTGAAAAGTCCCCCCTCGGCTTATACGCGACTCACTGTATACTGTATGCAATGTATACATTATACAGTGCCCCCCCCATATCAGTATACAGGCCCCAGCATCTTCCGTCTTCTTTCGGCTTCCTCCGGTGGGCGCAGGCAATGACGTCATTGTCTACGCGCCAGAGGAGGAAGCCGGAAGAAGACGGAAGACGCTGGATGAAGACGGAAGAGCGCGATGGCGGCGGCGGGACAGCGGCAGCGGAACAGCGGAGGGATAAGTATACTAATCTCTTCCTTTACAGGATTACTACCCAAGGGGGGCCTGTATACTGATATGGGGGGCTGCTGTATATACCTATGGGGCTGTATATACCTTTGGGGCTGCATATACCTCTGGGGCTGCATATACCTCTGGGGCTGTATATACCTCTGGGGCTGCTGTATACTACCTAAGGGCTGCTGTATACTACCACTGGGGCTGCTGTATATACCTCTGGGGCTGCTGTATACCTCTGGGGCTGCTGTATACCTCTGGGGCTGTATATACCTCTGGGGCTGTATATACCTCTGGGGCTGTATATACCACTGGGGCTGCTGTATACTACCTAAGGGCTGCTGTATACTACTTCTGGGGCTGCTGTATATACCTCTGGGGCTGCTGTATATACCTCTGGGGCTGTATATACTTCTGTTGCTGCTGTATACTACCACTGGGGATGCTGTATACTACCTATGGGACTGCTGTATACTACCACTGGGGCTGCTGCTGTATATACGACTGGGGCTGCTGCTGTATACTACCACTGGGGCTGCTGCTGTATACTACCACTGGGGCTGCTGTATATACCTCCGGGGCTGCTGTATACTACCACTGGGGCTGCTGTATATACCTCTGGGGCTGCTGTATACTACCACTGGGGCTGCTGCTGTATACTACCACTGGGGCTGCTGCTGTATACTACCAATGGGGCTGCTGCTGTATACTACCACTGGGGCTGCTGTATATACCTCTGGGGCTGCTGTATACTACCACTGGGGCTGCTGCTGTATATACCTCTGGGGCTGCTGTATACTACCACTGGGGCTGCTGTATATACCTCTGGGGCTGCTGTATACTACCACTGGAGATGCTGCTGTATACTACCACTGGGGCTGCTGCTGTATACTACCAATGGGGCTGCTGCTGTATACTACCACTGGGGCTGCTGTATATACCTCTGGGGCTGCTGTATACTACCACTGGGGCTGCTGCTGTATATACCACTGGGGCTGCTGCTGTATACTACCACTGGGGAGGCTGCTGTATACCACACTGCTGGGGGCTGTATACTTGTGCTGGGGTCCACCCTCGGCTTATACGCGAGTCAATAGGTTTTCCCAGGTTTTGGGGGCAAAAGTGGGGTCGGCTTATACACGGGTCGGCTTATACACGAGTATATACGGTAACTAGAATAGGTGCAGGGGTTGCAATCACACCCGTACCCTGGAACCTAGGAGGCCCCAAAAGTTATTGCTATCAAATATTTGCAATAATTGGTGGCCCCAATGGAGCTTTTGCGTAGGGGCCCATGAGCTTCAAGTTACTCCAAACAATTCGTTCCATGGCCGCCTTTAAAGTAGATTTCTCTGAAACCCCAAAGTGTTTTAAAGTAAATATACCTTCCTGAAATCATGCAGCCAATGTCTGATACAGGCTGCCCTCAGACTGGGCGTCACGTATCAGCTGTCAGATTCCCCTTAAGATCTACACTGCTGTTGTGTTCTGACACATAGAGGGGCATGTCAATGAATTAGAAGATCATCAAAAAGTTAATTTATTTCAGTAATTCAATACAAAAAGTGAAACACATATATTATATAGAGTCATTACACACAGAGGGATCTATTTCAAGTGATTATTTCTGTAAATGTTGATGATTATGGCTTACAGAAAATGAAAACCCAAAATTCATTATCTCAGAAAATTAAAGTAGGGTCTGAAAGATATAATCTGACCTAAATAGGTATCAGAGGCTTCACCTTGTGTGGTTGTGAGAGTCACAACCACTATAAAAGCAGATCAAGCTGCTGCAGTCTCCAGCGTGGTATATATAGAATAGGGAGGATGTAGGGTTAAAAACTGCGCTGTCGCATTCCATGAGGTATTAAAGGGTGAATATAATATTGATTTATTCAACACGTTTCAGGGCTCCCTTGCCTCTTCCTCAGGACTAATCAATGTCGTATTGCTATGTTTCTGGGGCCCTGAAACACGTTAATAAATCAATATTATATTCAACCTTTGATGTCTCATGGAATACGGCAGTGCGGTTTTTAACCCCTCATCCTCTCTACTTTCATTTTTCGAGACCTTCGGGTTTTCATTGGCTGTAAGCCATAATCATCAACATTAGCAAATAAACACTTGAAATAGATTACTCTGTGTGTAATGACTCTATATTATATCCGGTTTAACGAAACATAGAGATGAAGCCGCACTCTTCCGGGTCTTCCGGGTTTACTTTATTTAATCGAATGGACATCAGTTTTTTTACAGCGGGGGTTGCGGGTGGGAGAATGGGGGATTCCAAACACGACGGCCGCTTCGTGCCACCTAGTGACACTTTAACAGGTAACAACGGGTGGATTGCTAGCTGTTGAAGCGCCACTAGGTGGCGCAAAATGCCCATCTTATTTGGAATCCCTCCTCCCCCCACCCTCAACCCCTGCTGTAAAAAAACTGATGTTTGTTTGATTAAATAAAGTAAGTAAACCCGGAAGACGAGTGCGACTTCATCTCTATGTTCCGTTAAACCGGATGTGATGTTCTTCATACCGGAAGTGTGCACCGCGGTAACCGAGCGGTGGAGAAGCGCAGACGCTGGAGACAAGTCCCAGGCCCCCCACAGATCAGATGAATGCTGTCTGCCCCGAAGCTGGAGTAAAAGGAGTATATACACGGTGGTAGTGCTGGACAACTCCATAATCGTGAGCTATATAATATATGTGTTTCACTTTATGTATTGAATTAGTGAAATAAATTAACTTTCTGATGATATTCTAATTTATTGAGATGCATCTGTATGTGACAACGGAATGTTCAGTTTGGATTGTTGCAAAATTAATATTAGGTGAGCGTCAGATTCATGTAAATTTAAAAAGTAAATAGACTTTTAATAATGGTTTTTAACCTTTTTGAGCAGTAGATCTGTACAAGTCTGGAGCTTAAGACCCCGTGCTCAAAAAATGGCTGAAGAGTGTGGAGCTTGGGAGGCAGGAAGGCACAGCTGAGCGAGGACATACTCTTTCCTGTGTGCTCGCTCAGGCAGGCGTTATTTTCTCCATCCTTATATGATAAACACTTTTGAACAGCTGGTGGGGGCTGAGAATCTGAACCTCCTCCGATAGCAGACCTGGAAAGAGCCTATAAAGTTTTTTTAAGTATATAAAATGTTTAGTTATTCTTTAAAAAACCCAATTAGATAGAACTTTTCAATCATTTGAAAATGAAATGGTGCATGATATAACTTTCGATAAAACCTCCAGCTGCAGGTGCAGCTCAGTCTTCGTACAGGTCCAAACCTCATTTTTCTTTGTTTACATTTACATTATTAAAAAATGAAGAGACTCTTAAGAACAGTAACGAAAGATGAATTGAGATGATTGAATTTCACAATCTACAAGAAGGAATTCACATGTTTTTGCCATCTGGGGAAATTGCTTTTGGTTCAATTTCATCTGTGTCCTGAGTCCTCAGCAGGGATCTAACTACATGATAACTCTTTCCAACTGAAATTGACTCACAAACTGGAGAAATTGACCAGTTGCCTTGGGCGAATAGTCTTTTACAGATCAGTACACTGAGCTGTTGTATTCAGGCAGGGGTGCACACAGTAATGGTATGTTATGGTCTGAACAGCCTCAAGCAGCTCCTTTAGATTCTCCAGTGATTGGCTTTATTTGTATTCAATGCCATAATATAAAAGCATCCAAAGCTATATAAAGGATTATCTTACTATTTGTCCATTTTGTCAAAAATTAATAATAAATTTTATCTGAAAAAATAAGAATAATCTAAAAGCCACTAAATTCAAGAAGTACCGTATATACTCGTGTATAAGCCGACCCGTGTATAAGCCGACCCCCTACTTTTGCCCCCAAAACCTGGGAAAACCTATTGACTCGTGTATAAGCCGAGGGTGGACTCCAGCACAGGTATACAGCCCCCAGCAGTGTGGTATACAGGCCCCCCAATGGTAGTATACAGCAGCCTCCCCAGTGGTAGTATACAGCAGCAGCCCCAGTGGTATATACAGCAGCAGCTCCAGTAGTTAGTATACAGCAGCCCCAGAGGTATATACAGCCCCAGTGGTAGTATACAGCATCCCCAGAGGTATATACAGCCCCAGTGGTAGTATACAGCATATACAGAGGTAGTATACAGCAGCCCCAGAGGTAGTATACAGCAGCCCCAGAGGTAGTATACAGCAGCCCCAAAGGTATATACAGCAGCCCCAGTGGTAGTATACAGCAGCCCCAGAGGTAGTATACAGCCTCAGTGGTAGTATACAGCAGCCCCAGAGGTATATACAGCCCCAGTGGTAGTATACAGCAGCCCCACAGGTATATACAGCCCCAGTGGTAGTATACAGCAGCCCCAGAGGTATATACAGCCCCAGTGGTAGTATACAGCAGCCCCAGAGGTATATACAGCCCCAGTGTAGTATACAGCAGCCCCAGAGGTATATACAGCCCCAGTGTAGTATACAGCAGCCCCACAGGTATATACAGCCCCAGTGGTAGTATACAGCAGCCCCACAGGTATATACAGCCCCAGTGGTAGTATACAGCAGCCCCAGAGGTATATACAGCCCCAGTGGTAGTATACAGCAGCCCCAGAGGTATATACAGCAGCCCCACAGGTATATACAGCCCCAGTAGTTAGTATACAGCAGCCCCAGAGGTATATACAGCCCCAGTGGTAGTATACAGCAGCCCCAGAGGTATATACAGCCCCAGTGTAGTATACAGCAGCCCCAGAGGTATATACAGCCCCAGTGGTAGTATACAGCAGCCCAAGAGGTATATACAGCCCCAGTGTAGTATACAGCAGCCCCACAGGTATATACAGCCCCAGTGGTAGTATATAGCAGCCCCAGTGGTATATACAGCCCCAGTGGTAGTATACAGCAGCCCCAGAGGTATATACAGCCCCAGTGGTAGTATACAGCAGCCCCAGAGGTATATACAGCCCCAGTGTAGTATCCAGCAGCCCCAGTGGTAGTACACAGCCCCCCCTCCTTAATATGCGCCCCCCAGTAGTAATAAACAGCCCCCCCCTCCTTATCATCTCCCCCCCGGCTGCGGCAGCTGTGAAAATAACAAACACTTTATACATCACCTTCCGGCGCAGCTCTCCGCTCCTCCGGTCCTCAGCATCTCCGCTCACCGGCTTCTTCTTCCTTGTTGTGCCGGCTTGTGACCGCGCGCAGGAAATGACGTCATCTCCTGCGCCCGGTCACATGACACCGGCACAACAAGGAAGAAGAAGCCGGCGAGCGGAGATGCTGAGGACCGGAGGAGCGGAGTGCTGCGCCGGAAGGTGATGTATAAAGTGTTTGTTATTTTCACAGCTGCCGCAGCCGGGGGGGACATGATAAGGAGGGGGGGGCTGTTTATTACTACTGGGGGACGCATATTAAGGAGAGGGGGCTGTGTAGTGCAATATGCACGGCATCCCCCCGCCGCTGATGGACGGGGGGATGCCGTGCATATTCATTACACTAATGAGGCGGCCCCACGTGACCGCCTGCGGTCACCGCGGCCCCCTCCTGCCTCCTCCAGCCCGTGGTCACAGCTCCCCCCCCCCACAGCATACCGTATTGACCCGTGTATAAGCCGAGGGGGGGACTTTTCAGCCCAATTTTTGGGCTGAAAAACTCGGCTTATACACGAGTATATACGGTATCTAAAAGCCGCTAAAAAAAGGAATAATCTAAAAGCCACTAAAAAATATTTAAAAAACTTTCTGAAAATGTATTCTCCAAAAAGTCTCCTAGATAATCTCAGGCTTTTAAAATACACGAGTCATATCTCCACCAGAGCTTGTTTATTGATTCTTCTCCTGCCGGATGGTTTTGTACCTTGTTGGCCTTTTGGTTTTTACCTGGCTACCTTACTATCCTTCTGGCCCAGCTTGTGCCGCTAAACAGCAGCTTATTCTCTGGCCCTTGTTCAGTGAGCCCTCTGTAAATCCAGATCCTTGTAAAGTAATTACAGGGTGAAGGCCAGGGCAACTACCGGGATCTTGGGAATGAAGTAGCCTGTGCCAAGCCTATTTGTGTCTGCAGTCAATTTTAGAACTGTCTGGCCCATCAAATTATGTATCCTTCTAAATGGTGATGAATCAAATAAAAGACCTAGTCCTTTCAGTCCAAGGTCTTGTAGAGGGGATTCAATATCAGGATTCCACTCAGGCCTAAGCCCCTACAGCAACTCCCTTGTTTTTTTCAGAGCCCGAGGGTTAACCTCCTTGACCATTTTTCAAATGCTTGAAATATTTTTTACATCCAGATTTTAGACCCAGTGTGTACGACTCATCAAATCTCTGCTGCAGGGTGACCCCCAGGCTTGGGCCTTCTCTGCACCAACTAACGCTCCAAAACTAACCATTGTAGACTCATTTTTTGAGGTCTTAAGACTCCTATTTGATGACCTGGACCAAGAAGTTTTTGCTCAAACTGCGCTCCATCAGGGGCAATGTCCAGCTGAGGATTATTGTACTGACTTTCAGCTTCGGCATTGGGCCACAGATGCACAGTAGAATGAGCAGGTCCTTCCCTATCAGTTTTGCTTCTCTGACCAAATTAAGGACAGGTTGGTTCAGTTCCCTATTCCTGACTCTTGATACTGCCATGTCCTTGGCAATCCTTCTATATCGCCATTTGCATGAACACAGACAGAAAAGCACTGAACAAGCTGCACTTTCTAAGATTCGTGCACCTATTACACTTATTGTGGAGTCCATGCAGATTGAGAGAACTCCCTCCAATCAACTTCAATGGTTAAAGTAACATAAGCCATTTTTTGGTAACCACTGTGGAGAGTCTGGACATCAGAGGTCTTCCTTCCCAAGATATCTGCCACCAGAGAAATGTTAGTGTCTGAGTGGTCCGGAGGATGCCCACCTGGGTGCAAAGGTATTTACCTGTGATTCTGTACAATTATTGGTACCACAGTCATTTGGACTATACACTGGAGTTAGTCTCTGAGGGTACAAAATATAGAGTGTGTTGCTGCTAAAAGGCTGCGAGGGGATTACCATGTTATATCCCCCCTAAAAGTTGTACAAATGATTAGTTAAAGGAGCCCAGCACTAACTTATGACCCTCTGGCAATGGCTTATACTCCCCAGTAATACTAATCAGACCACTATTCTTGATTGACCGTCAACCCGATGTTTGTTCAGTATAAAAAGGTTGTTCTGTATACTGAAATAATAAAAGGTAATTTTGTATACTGAAATTTAAAAATGTATGTAATACATAATGCTATAAAAATATATTAAAAAGAAATGTAATTTAAAAATAAATGTATATTAAAAATAAATGTATATTTAAACATAATTTTTATACACAGTCCAGTCTTCTCCTTTGTATAGATTCTACAATATCCTTGATTTCTTCCTGTATATCAATCATTTTAATCTTATGTCTTGCGATTTTTTGTTTGATGGATCAATGTCTTTTTATCCTTAAACGGGGTCCTACAAGGATATACCGTATGAGGATTTTGTTTATAATTTTATTCCTGGGCTTGGATTATATTTTCTCCTTACCTATAGGAAATTTCCCTTCTTTTGTGCTTCTTGCTTCTGTATTTCCTCTCTTTGTGTCCTGTAGCTATTAGGGATATTTATACATTAGCTATGTATTTGAGGTTGCTAGTACCTCATCATTCGCTCACATCTCTTTATTGTACATGTGGTGGTACCTGTATCAGGTTGTTGGAGACCTTTCTTTGGTGTTAATTAATAGAGATGAGCGATGTTCGATTCGAAATGTTCACCAATCTCAAATTGAGCTGTTTTGGGTGATGTTCGAGTCATTCGACGAATGCAAACAATTAGCTTCAAATTTGGCAGTTTGAGGTTATGTTCGATAAAAGTTAGTTCACCAAAAGGACCTTATAAAGTGGTCTGGGGGCAGAGGAAAAGGCTGAAATGGTTGCATGATTGTTTAAAAGCCGGCAGTAAAAAGCCACCAGCTTTTAAACAATCATTCAGCCTGATCCACTGCCCTCCACAGACTCCTATCCACATCCTCTGCTCAGCAGATCCAGGGAGCAGGGAGGGGACATCAGTGAGCGGGGAGCGCAGCACAGAGCAGGAAAGCCGGCGGTGAAGTGCTCTTCTCACCGCCGGCTTCCACACCTGTGTCTTTCGCTCCCCGCATCCGGTGCTGCGCTCCCCCCTCCCTGTAGTTGCTCCCCCCGCCCAGTACTAACATTAAAACATATTTTACATTAATTTTCAATGGTGTTCGACGGTGTTCGACGAACATTCGGTGAACATTCGATGAACACACAGCAAATTCGACATATCAAATCGAATTTGAACATCGGGGTGGTGGCTCATCTCTATTAATCTCCAAAAAACCATGCCAGCAGGAGGAAGAGGATTAACACCAAAGAAAGGTCTCCAACAGCCTGATACAGGTACCACCACATGTACAATAAAGAGAAGTGAAAGAATGATGAGGTACTAGCAACCACAAATACATAGCTAATGTATAAATATCCCTAATAGCTACAGGACACAAAGAGAGGAAATACAGAAGCAAGAAGCACAAAAGAAAGGACATTTCCTATAGGTAAGGAGAAAATATAATCCAAGCCCAGGAATAAAATTATAAACAAAATCCTCATACGGTATATCCTTGTAGGACCCCGTTTAAGAATAGAATGACATTGATCCATCAAACAAGAAAACCCAAGACAGAAGATTAAACTGATTGATGTACAGGAAGAAATCAAGGATATTGTAGAATCTATACAAAGGAGAAGACTGGACTGTATAGGAAAATTATTTTTGAATATACATTTATTTTAAATATACATTTATTTTTAAATTACATTTATTTTTAATCTAGATTTTTTATAGCATTATGTATTACATACATTTTTAAATGTTAGTATACAAAATTACCTTTTAATAATTCAGTATACAGAACAACCTTTTTATATTAAACATCCGGTTGATGGTCAATCAAGAATAGTGGTCTGATTAATATTACTGGGGAGTATAAGCCATTGCCAGAGGGTCATAAGCTAGCGCTGGGCTCCTTTAACTAATCAATTATTGGTACCAGTTTCTTTATCTTACCTAGAAAAGTCTGTGTGCAGCGTCATTGCCTTCGTTAATTGTCATTGTGCAGCAAATTTTATTGATGCCAAGGTGGTTAAACCATAATTTACCCTTGCTAAAATGATGTTTCCCAATGAAGTTCACTGCAATTGATGATAGACCTCTCACCCAGGGTGTGGTGAAATACATCACTCAGGACGTTCCCCTGCTTCTTGGAGCATTACATTTTGAAACTGTAATATTTTGTCCTTAAAAACATATCAATGTGTGTGGTCTTCAGCATGCCATGGTTACTTAATCATAACCCAATCACTGACTGACACCAAGGCTGGAGTCCTGAAAGTCAAAACAAATGTATGTATTTATCTGTGTATTTATTTAAAGTCATATGGGATGGTTTACATCATGTGTTCAGATATTTTACTGATGTGTCTTCTGTGTACGAATCTGAAAAATTGCCTCTACACAGAGTCCCACTGATCTGGTACCAAACTCCTTTCTCCCCAAGGGTAAAATGCAGTGAAAAGCAAAAGGGTACTACTGTTTTGAACTGCAGAAACAAGCAAAAGGGTACCAATGTTTTGAACTTTGGACTTTCGGGCTCCATATCTCACCAGCCACTACAGCTTTGAGAATGATACTACCTTCATTTTATAGAAAATCATCTTGGCTATCTCATGTATAAATTTGACTTGAAACTATTTAGCATATGATTAGTTATACAGATTCATGTCATGTCACTTTATTGTTCCTGTTTTGGTCCTAAAAATCTAAATTTTATTTTTCATTATTTTGTTAGTATTTTATAAATCCACCTTTGCCTTTCAACACTTCCTGAATCCTTCTGGGGAAGCACTCTATCAAATACAAGCATGTCTCGGTCATAATCAGATCCCAGATCTTCCCAATGTTGGTACATAATGGTCAACTCATTTGGATATGTATATAGCTTTTCTTTCAACAAGTGTTTGATTGGTTTGAGGTCTGGTGACTGTGAGGACCAATCCAGCACCTCTACTTCATTGTCAATGAACCATTTCTTTGCCAATCTCAACATATTCTTCAGGTCATTGTCCTTCTGGAACACTGTTATACCTTTTCATATTAATAGCACATGAGTGTACAAAGTGCACTCTGTCTTGCGCTCTCACTGTGATCTCCAGCGATGTTCTTTCATCCCAGAGACTGCAGAACACAAAAGAGCTCTCTTGAGGACTTGGCACTGCACCATGTGGCTGAGTGACATCATCTGGTCACACAATCAGGGTTCTATAGGCACCAATCATTGCAGCCTCCGAGATGAGAACATTGCAGGAGATCACCGTGGGAGCATGCAGAGGTGAGTAAATAGCGCAGCCTTCACCCACACAATGCTGCATTTTGTGATAATCCGTTCTTGGTGCAGCCAAAATGCTGTGTGCGAATGTAGCCATATAATAAGCAGTGGGGATGCTGTTGTCATAGCAAAAGCGGTTAATATAGTAACGATAACCTCATTGTTTATATGACAACACTGAGACCTGCGTTTTACCGCTTTACTATAGCGCAGGTCTCAGTGATCAGAGGCCACAGGAGCGGATGTGTTTTCCTCCCAGTGGTCTCTGATGTAGCAGAGCTGAGTCTATCCAGAAAGAGAGAAGAAGAGAATCATGGAGAGGTACAAGGGTAGAGGGGGGTAATAAAGATGGAGTGACTAAGTGTCTCTGTGTTTTTTTTTTTATAAACTAATTTTTGTCTGTGATGTGTCTTTTTTACTATTTATTTGAGATTCTTAATGCCTGGGTCTCACTTGGCCTGACATTAAGAATCTCAGGGCTTAATACAAAGCTGGTGTTAACCTCTTATTACCCACTACCAGTGCCGCTGGAGGAGCTTGGTAAAGTGCCTGGAAATGGCTGCTATTTTTAAGAGTGAGGGGCCCTAAAAGAAAGGGCCTTCACCCCGCTGAGGATACCAGCCCTCAGCTGCCTAGTTTTACTTTGGCTGGCAACTAGAATTAGAGCAAAGCCCACACATTTTTTTTGCCACCCAAGGTAAAGGTTTGCAGCTGACGGTGGAGGCACTGTTGGCTTTTACTGGGCTAGACTTAAAAATACTGCGAAGCCCAACACGTTCTTTTAAAAATTTTTATTTAACACCCTATGACGGAAGGTTCGTTGTCATACACTAATGTGTATGCCAATCAAGCACAATCACCATCCTGATTGTGGAAATGCACTCTGACTACAACAGTGATTGGCTGTTTGTTGATCAGTGCCGTGAATATGCAAGTAGCCTAATTGGTGGCCCTGGAAGTGATTCAGCAGGAGTGGGAGACTGAGCTGTCCTGGGAATATCAGTGGGAGTCTGGTAAGCCCAATCTACCTGTTCTTCTATCTATCTATCTTCACTTGGTTCTGTCACTCAGAGCAGACAGCTTATGACAGAACAGTATGCAGACAGTGTACATTGTGCCTGTATACTGTTCCCATGCAGTTTGTGTATGTTCTCATCCCTTTCTGCCTTTTTACACCCCCACCCCCAAACCTTACCGCTACTTTGTTAAAGCATCTTTTTTTTCTTTGGTTCTACTCTGCCTGCCAATCACAGTAATGCCATTATCAAAGATGAATATGGCATTTCTATGACTGGCAAGCAATCCCAGCATGTTTACCGGCTGAAAATGAGTAAGTAAACATGCTTTTCAGCTGACTCAAATATCACAAGTAAAATCCAAAACACTCGCAGAGTACCGTGTATCACGAATACCGTACTATCCGTTTGAGTAGCAAATAGTAACACGTACAGTTAGGGCCAGAAATATTTGGACAGTGACACAATTTTCGCGAGTTGGGCTCTGCATGTCACCACTTTGGATTTGAAATGAAACCTCTACAACAGAATTCAAGTGCAGATTGTAACGTTTAATTTGAAGGGTTGAACAAAAATATAAGATAGAAAATGTAGGAATTGTACACATTTCTTTACAAACACTCCACATTTTAGGAGGTCAAAAGTAATTGGACAAATAAACATATCCCAAACAAAATATTTTTATTTTCAATATTTTGTTGCGAATCCTTTGGAGGCAATCACTGCCTTAAGTCTGGAACCCATGGACATCACCAAACGCTGGGTTTCCTCCTTCTTAATGCTTTGCCAGGCCCTTATAGCCGCAGCCTTCAGGTCTTGCTTGTTTGTGGGTCTTTCCGTCTTAAGTCTGGATTTGAGCAAGTGAAATGCATGCTCAATTGGGTTAAGATCTGGTGATTGACTTGGCCATTGCAGAATGTTCCACTTTTTTGCACTCATGAACTCCTGGGTAGCTTTGGTTGTATGCTTGGGGTCATTGTCCATCTGTACTATGAAGCGCCGTCCAATCAACTTTGCAGCATTTGGCTGAATCTGGGCTGAAAGTATATCCCGGTACACTTCAGAATTCATCCAGCTACTCTTGTCTGCTGTTATGTCATCAATAAACACAAGTGACCCAGTGCCATTGAAAGCCATGCATGCCCATGCCATCACGTTGCCTCCACCATGTTTTACAGAGGATGTGGTGTGCTTTGGATCATGTGCCGTTCCCTTTCTTCTCCAAACTTTTTTCTTCCCATCATTCTGGTACAGGTTGATCTTTGTCTCATCTGTCCATAGAATACTTTTCCAGAACTGAGCTGGCTTCTTGAGGTGTTTTTCTGCAAATTTAACTCTGGCCTGTCTATTTTTGGAATTGATGAATGGTTTGCATCTAGATGTGAACCCTTTGTATTTACTGTCATGGAGTCTTCTCTTTACTGTTGACTTAGAGACAGATACACCTACTTCACTGAGAGTGTTCTGGACTTCAGTTGATGTTGTGAACGGGTTCTTATTCACCAAATAAAGTATGCGGCGATCATCCACCACTGTTGTCATCCGTGGACGCCCAAGCCTTTTAGAGTTCCCAAGCTCACCAGTCAATTCCTTTTTTCTCAGAATGTACCCAACTGTTGATTTTGCTACTCCAAGCATGTCTGCTATCTCTCTGATGGATTTTTTCTTTTTTTTCAGCCTCAGTATGTTCTGCTTCACCTCAATTGAGAGTTCCTTTGACCGCATGTTGTCTGGTCACAGCAACAGCTTCCAAATGCAAAACCACACACCTGGAATCCACCCCTGACCTTTTAACTACTTCATTGATTACAGGTTAACGAGGGAGACGCCTTCAGAGTTAATTGCAGCCCTTAGAGTCCATTGTCCAATTACTTTTGGTCCCTTGAAAAAGAGGAGGCTATGCATTACAGAGCTATGATTCCTAAACCCTTTCTCCTATTTGGATGTGGAAACTCTCATATTGCAGCTGGGAGTGTGCACTTTCAGCCCATATTATATATATAATTGTATTTCTGAACATGTTTTTGTAAACTGCTAAAATAACAAAACTTGTGTCACTGTCCAAATATTTCTGGCCCTAACTATACTCGCTCAGCACTATTTACAATTTGTATAAGAGAATAGGGCATTCTGCAAATTTGTTTTGCACGGATACTCAGTCCATGTGCAAAATCTGTTATCTGAACATTGAACAGCATTAGCTATTGTGCTCTCAATCTGCTCGTTCAAATAAGCATATTATACGAACTTGTGATACCCGAGTTAAAATTGTTAGCACATGGACCAATGTTATTGGATACGACTGTCAATGAAGACATTCGGTTCGTGAGAAAAAAAATCACAATTTCCCTATATTGGATGACAATTGCCTGGTCAAGTCTGTGGATCACCCATATAGAATCCATTTTTTACAGATACACAACCAGTATTAACATCGGAAACTGTATTTGATTCTGTAAAGTTTAAACTGATCATGTATAAATACAAACTTAAACATTGATTTCACAAAAATGTTTACAGACACACGGATGACATATAAATGACAAATAAAAATCATCTGAGTTTTATGGATTAAAATCAGACAATTTTTCATCCACTCAGTCAGCGCATATAATATATGCTCGACTGAACGAGTTCTTATTCTTATAAAAAAAATTATACATCTCAGGTTTTCTACATATTTTGCCTTTATGTTGGAATTGTACTTTGATAGTATGGTTGCGTAGCGCAAGCGCACTATGGTGCTTTTGCCATTTGCGAAGCATGGCCACTCTACATTCAAGGTGAGGGATTGGCCACTCTACATTAAAGGTAAGAGATTGGCCACTCTACATTTAAGGTAAAGGATTGGCCATTCTAAATTCAAGATAAGGGATTGGCCACTTTACATACAAGGTAAGAGATTGGCCACTTTACATACAAGGTAAGAGATTGGCCATTCTACATTTAAGGTAAGGGATTGGCCACTTTACATTCAAGGTAAGGGATTGGCCACTCTAAATCAAGGTAAGGTATTGGCTACTCTACATTTAAGGTAAGCGATTGGCCACTCTACATTTAAAGTAAGGGATTGGCCACTCTACATTCAAGGTAAGGGATTGGCCATTCTAAATTCAAGATAAGGGATTGGCCACTTTACATACAAGGTAAGAGATTGGCCACTTTACATGCAAGGTAAGAGATTGGCCATTCTACATTTAAGGTAAGGGATTGGCCACTTTACATTCAAGGTAAGGGATTGGCCACTCTAAATTCAAGGTAAGGGATTGGCCACTCTAAATTCAAGGTAAGGGATTGGCCGTTCTACATTCAAGGTAAGGGATTGGCCACTCTACATTCAAGGTAAGAGATTGGCTACTCTACATTCAAGGTAAGGGATTGGCCGTTCTACATTCAAGGTAAGAGATTGGCCACTCTACATTCAAGGTAACGGATCGGCCACTCTACATTCAAGGTAAGAGATTTGCCACTCTACATTCCAGGTAACGGATCGGCCACTCTACATTCAAGGTAAGGGATTGGCCACTCTACATACAACATTTTTCAGTCAAGCTATTGGCACTTGCAACATTTCTAGATAAACATAGTCTACAAATAAAAAAAAAAATGCCACAGAATACCAACTTTTATGGGTGAATGTGTAGCGTCCTATGGTCATGTTCTGGTTCAGCGCATGCGCCAAAAGGTTTCCAGACATATGTACTAAAAATGTTACCGGAGTGTAATGTGGACACAACCTCAAAATACAGTAATTCTTATAAAAATCTACAACGTTCTAATTATTCTTACACAAAATGCATCTTTATAAAATGTAGAAGTGCTGCCAAAAGTCTTTGCAGTCAGTTGAACAATATCCAGAGTGTCTTTTTCTCAAGTTGTCAATAGACTGTGTTAATTATCTTCAGATATTTAGAAAGCTGCACAAACAACCCAACACTTTAATGTTACAATCGACTATTGTCATCAACGTGCTCCTTAAACAGAAGGCATTCAAGGTCCTTAATTTTATTTAAAAGCTCATTCATATGCAAGCATCAGTCATTAACTAGTTTGTTGCTAATGATGAATTAATGCCTTTGATTTGACATTAATAAATTGGAATCATTTTGAGAGGTATTCAGATGTAAAATTCTGAGGATCGTTAACTGAATTATATTTGATGGTAGCCGCATTTTGGCTCCTGAAAGCAGCTCAGTTTAGCAGTTTGTTGCACAGGATTTCTGGCACGTTTCCATTAAGGTGTTATTTAGTATTTTCCTGAAATACAAAAGAGACCAAAAAAATATATAAATAAGTGTTCCGAACCTTTTACAAAATGTCATTGTAGATAAGAAAATTCTGAAGTCAAAGACGAAAAACTGACGTGAATTCTACCAAAATATATTTAAAAGAAATACCGAACAAAGGCTGTTTTTGAAGTTAGCGTGTACCTAAGAAAGGAAGAATAAAAGCTATTATATGTTATATTTCTACAAAAGGACGTATAATTTGCATCTATTAACAGAAAAACTGCTTGAATAAAAACAGCAGTGTCCAACTTTATGCGATTTGCATATTTTCAGAGTAGTTTTAGAGAATTTAGCAGCTACAGATAACATTAAATCAGTGCCCACGACACACTTGCATTAGACTTAATTGTAGCAGAATAATCTGTCACGTAAAGGAGTAGTAAGTAATTTTTAAAAGAGTGTACACTGAAGATAAATCATTTTTGGATTATTGATGGTATAAAACCAAAGAGGAAATGAGTTTATCAAGGTTTCTTTGGCTCTGGATTTACTAAAGGGATTGTCCAGGACTTAGATATTGATGGCTTTAGTACATTAATATTAGATAACAAACCAAAAAACAACAAATGAGTAAATGCCCTAAAAATGCAAAAAAGTGAAAAAGCTATAGTGCAAAAAACATAATTAGGGTACTTAGTGACATAGATATGATCATATAAATGCGTAAGCTGTCCCACCAGCGACAAGGTAACCCTATCGGGACAGTACCTGCCTAACAATAGTACTAATACCTACCCATCTGTCAACGATGTTCACTGACAAAGACAGGATCCCGATAGAGTCACCTTGTCGCTGGAGGGACAGCTTACGCATTTATATGATCATATCTATGTCACTAAGTACCCTAATTATGTTTTTTGCACTATAGCTCTTTTACTTTTTTCATTTTTAGGGTATTTGCTCATTTTTTGTTTTTTTGTTGTGCTTTCTATTTTGAGGTCAGTGTGAACTCGCGCCACTGCAGAGTATCACCTTAATTCCAGCCCCGGTTTTATTTATTCATGTTTTGTTGCAGACCTGCAATCATAGGTGAGGCCTACCTTTGAGCTGGACATAATATAATGTGTTGCGTCCCATGGCATGGTGTTCTATGTTGTTACCCAGTTCTGCTTCACACTGTCCTTGTCAATTCACATTGCTGACAGATGGCAAGGTATTAGTACTATTGTTAGGCAGGTACTGTCCCGATAGGTCATCTTGTTGCTGGTGGGACAGCTAATTCGTTTATATGATCATATCTATGTCACTAAGTACCCTAATTATGTTTTTTGCACTATAGTTTTTTCTTTTTTAAGGTAATTGCTCATTTGTAGTTTTTTTGTTGTGTTCTATTTTAAGGCCAGTGTGAACTTGCGCCACTGCAGAGTATCACCTTAGTTCCAGCCCTGGCATTATGTACTAATATTAGATAAGTAGAGTTTTGGCATATGCTGCCCCACTATCACCGCTTACCATGTCCGATGTCTGTTGACGGTACACTATGCACAGAACAGGAATAGCACACTTCTGTGCAATGTGTATTGGCCAATCTCAAAGACTAGAGCTCAAATCCTATTCAAATGAATGGTAGCTCAGCTGGATAATCTCAGAACCATCATCTACACAATGTACAGTGCTTTGCTATTCCTATGGTAATAGGTAGTGATGGGCAAACCCAAACTGTAAAGTTCATTGTCTGTACCGAACAATTAGTGTTTGGGCATGGACGTTGAACATGGACTTCCCTGAGAAGTGTGTGTTACTGTTCCAGTTTGGCTGGGGGGTGTAAAAATAAGCAAAAAATTAATCAAACATCAGCATCATACTTACTGAGGACCATGCACTTGTATTTCGGGGCAGCTCATTAACTCCTGATTTATCATTGCACTGTCTCTAAGAGCCAATCACAGATGCCCAATCTCTGTGACAGCATCTGTGATTGGCTGTTGCACCCCTCAGCCATTGTGGTGGAGTCTGTTATTGGTTGCCTTAGTAGTCCGCAGCCACACCAGAAATTGGTGCATTCATTAGAAGAGCCAATTCATGGCACTTTATCTGTCTATTCCTGATGCCCTGGTGTGGTAGCATCAAGGTGATAAAAAAGGGTTAATGACAACTGAGTATTGACAGCTTATCCATGGTGGATCTCAGAAAAAAATGGCACTCCTGTGTAATTGTGCAGCCAGTCAGACTTTATTCTGGTGCTGTAGAAATGCCAGACAACCATGAAATGGCCCCTTGTCTTCCGTCCTCCACCCCCTCCCTGATGACTGTTAAAACGTTACTGAAATAAATTCTGACTAGCTGCACTTTTTTGTTATCCTCCATCTGTTAAACTAGTTAAACTCCAACTAGTTTAAGTGAACACACCTGCGTGCATTTGTACATGGTCTGTACTGAGGCGCTCTATAAAGAAGCTCGTGGTCTGCCATGGTGCCTGACTCTTCTTACATTGTGGATTGACAGCTTGTCGTTATGCTCTAGATTGATAATGCTTAGGCTTCTATGAGACTGGACCATTATCATTCCTGTGAACAAATAGTTAAAAAACACATATAAAGAAAAATCATTTATTTGAAATAAAACACACAGACAACTCTCATTTTCCCATTTATTAACCCCAAACGTACCCTCCGAAAATAATCCAGAATGATGTCCCATGAAGCACACAATCTTGGCTGTGCTACATCCACAAATTTCAGTAATGGAACAAACATCCTATCTCTACAGTATCTGGGATCACACTGACGGCCACTGGGAGCAGTGACATCACTCACTCAGTGACTGAGGGCTCACCATGGCCATGAGCTCTGTTAAATCTGCTGCCAGATTGCCAGTCAGCTGTGTCACCATGTCCTGCAATCTGCCTGCGGGGTCACCTGTGTTTTCTAACTGCCACTTTGACCCCTGAGTGACTCAGTGAGTGATGTCACCGCTCGGTGCGGTATTCAGTGTGATCACAGAGACTGCAGTGATAGGATGCTTGTTCCAACACTACAGTCTTTGGATGTAGCAGAGCCAAGATCATGTGCAACGTGGAACATCATTGTTGATTACCGTCAGAAGGTGTGTTTGGGATTAATAAATTGGAAAATTGTCTTTTTTTTTTAATAAATGATTTTTATCTGTCAGTGTGTTTTTTAGCTTTTCTAAAGGGTGCATCAATTTCTTGGACAGATGCGGGCTGCTATTCTGTAGCCTGAAGGGCCTAATAACTATGAGCCTCATCACACTGACAATACCAGCCCTCGGCTGGCTGGTTTTTACCTTGGCTGGCAATTAAAAATAGGGCAAACCCCACAATTTTTATGACTCATTTATTTAACTAATTTAAAAAAAATTTACTCCCCAGAATTTTTGATTGCCAGCCAAGGTAAAGACAGGCAGCTTGGGGTGGCAGCCTGTAGCTATTCACTTTATCTGTCCTGAAAATCAAAAATATGGTGAAGTCCTATATATATATTTTTTTAATTATTTATTTTTACAACCCCTTGACAGATGGTACCTTGCCAATGGCAATCAATCACAGACGCCTGCACAATTGGTGAAAGGTGTAACAGCCAATCACAGATGATGTCAAAGAGAGTGGGCATCTGTGATTGGCTGTTGGAACCAGTGCAGTGAATAATCAGGAAGCAACTGAGCAGCCTTTAAATACAATCACATGGTTCTCGGTGAGTATGATACTGATGTTTGATCAATGTTTTGCTTATTTTAACAGCTACCCCCCCTACCCACCATTTCATAACTTTAAAATCTGGATTTGGGCTCAAGTTCAGGTCAAGTCCAATCCTGAACTTAGACTTTAAAAAATGTTTGGTCACATCTACCGAACCCTGACATTGGTGGATTTACCCATCTCTTGGAATAAGACTTGGTAACAGCTGTAATTGGGGGTACAAAGTGTTGAACCCCCATTCATCTTGGATCTCTATGGATATTTTATGAATATCTAATTTCTGGAAATTAGAGGTTTTAGGCTAGGCAGTTTCATACATTTACCATGTCTTGCATGTAAAAAATGGCTACAACTGAGTATGCAAAAAATATACAATGTACATTGGACTGTTACAGCACATAAAGAGGTTGTCATACTCATGTGGAAATCATGGTGTGAACTAAACCAATAAACATACCGTAGAAGCACATTGATAGCACTAGTGATGTGCAGAGGACTTAATCTCTGATTGCATCATTCTCTTCTTCTTCTATTTGTTCAAATTATTGTGTTGGTTGTTAGGGTACGGACACACTGGCGTGAAACTCGGAGGACTGCAATGCGAGTTTTTCTCACATTGCAATTGGACCAATGTTATTTATCGTCTGAGCGGGCATTTGCGAGTGTCAGGCGTTTTTTTCTCATCCAATAAACGGACGAGAAAGCAGTCGCAACATGCTGCGACAGTATGCGATTCATGCGCTAGACTCGCCAATGCAAGTCTATGGGTCTGCCAAAATCATGGACCACACACGGACCATCCGAGAGGCATCCAATTTTTCACTGATACATTATCATCCTGTAGCTCAGACAACTGTAAAAATTGTTCCTGTAAATAATTATACAGTAAATAGCTGCTGAGAAAAAAAAAACAGGACAGCACACGGAAGCCACACTGATCAAGAAACGGACGACACTCGTAAGACTCTCGGGAATGACAATGGGTCCGTGTTTTTTCTCCCCAGTGCGTTTCCACCCTTAGAGTCTACAATTCGACACTCCAAACTTGAACATCCTTGCCCTCCTCCAGTTTTTTTCTTTTTTATCCACACAGGTCTTCTAATTCTGAGGTAAGGATTACCGTAGTTGTAGTTTTCACCTAATATCTTTTAATTTCTTCCCTTTTAACAGACCATATCACATCATCTAGTTTTGCAGAACATCCATGATCCCCAGTTAGTTAAACCCTTCACTAGTCACAAAGATCCTATGGAATGAATTGAGCAATGACTAATGATGTTGCTAAGTAGAGATGAGCGAACTTTCCCTGAACATTTTCACTCATTTCAAATTCGGCACAAACATTGCAGATTCTGTTCATGATTGGAAACCCAAGGAATTTACCAAAAAATGGGCGACTGCGGTTTTGTTCGGGAAAAAAATTTGAAATTTAAAATAATCCTAAAACATTCTCTGATTGCTTGGAGCCAAAAGGCTCGCCGAAGACCTTACCGTTAGGACTGTTCCCACCATCGGGTCAACCGGCTTGCATCCAGCTGTAAAACGTTTTGGAGCTGTGAATGAAATTTTGTAAGCTTCCTATTTGATGAACATATGCCTGTATAACTAACCGACACTATGCATCATATGTACCAGTGTGACTGACGTCCTGTTGTAACAATGTGTCTACAAATACCACCAATCACCTCCTTGATAGCATGGTTGGTCGCTGGTGCCACAATTGCCCCCATTGCTTGGGTTGCAGGAGATTGAGCATCGGTGTTCAGACACTTGTGTTGCCTCTCAGTGGAGGTGGCAGCTTCCTGCTAGGTGAAATGGATTTTAACATGGCTATTTTTCAGTGAGTTTTTTCGAACGATGAATAGAGCCACATCCAAACCACAAAAAGATTCAGTCATCTCTTTGTTGAGTTCAGGTTTTGGCTATAGGTACCGTCACACGTGGCAATATTGCATGCAATTTCACTGGCAATTTGCTGGTTGCAGTGAAATCATGGACACCTTGTTTTATTTTGTTGCCGTGTACAAATGGAACAATGATTTCACTGAAACCAGCAAATTGCAAGTGAAATTGCTAGCAAAATTGCCGCGTGTAACGGTACTATGAGTGATATACAACTTTTGATGACCCTTAGGGTACCACTACACGTCGCAACTTACTGGTTGCAGTGAAATCATGGACACATTGTTCCATTTTGTACACAGCAACAAAATAGAATAATGTGTCCATGATTTCACTGCAACCAGCAAATTGCCAGTGAAATTGCATGCAATGTTGCGACATGTAATGGTACCCTAACTTGTAATCCCACAGCTTTCAGTGTGAACAGACTGAAAAACTGACCCAAATGTTTGTAAATGCATATGATGGGTAGGGTCACATTGAAAACATAAATTGCATTCACCGCATCCGGATCCGGATGCGGTGAATGCAATGCCGGTCGCACACAGTTTTTTTCAAAACTGTGTGCTGAATACCGCACTGCGGTCATCGGATGGCTCAGGATGTGTAATCCTGAGCCATCCGGTAACTGCAGAGTTTGCGGATCCCGGCTATTGCCGGGATCAGCAAACTTAATAAAGAGTTGAATAGCTGAGCTAAATGACTGTTTGAGGTCTGTAGGGGAACTTAGACCCCCCTACAGACTGGCCGCCCACTTCTATAGTGTTCTTCTACAATTTCTCACTGTGCACGGGCTCCTCGGAGCCCGTGCATGTCACCCAAAGTTGCCCCTACCCCCCCATATCACTATAGAGGGGTGCATACACCCCTCTATTACAATTATGCTTTAATTATGTGATATATACAATGAATTATCCAAATCGCAAAGTAAGTATATATTTACATGTGTCCGGAGGCAGAGTGAAGGGATTTCCATGGGCGGGGCTGTGTGCAGTAGCCTCCGCCCGCTCCTTCTTGATGGCCGCCCCCTCTGGCCGTAATCCAGTCTTGTGAGGGCGGGCACGTCGTTAAAGGGGCGTGGCTAACTAAGTGCCGCGGTTAGCCACGCCCCTTTAACGACGTGCCCGCCCTCACAAGACTGGATTACGGCCAGAGGGGGCGGCCATCAAGAAGGAGCGGGCGGAGGCTACTGCACACAGCCCCGCCCATGGAAATCCCTTCACTCTGCCTCCGGACACATGTAAATATATACTTACTTTGCGATTTGGATAATTCATTGTATATATCACATAATTAAAGCATAATTGTAATAGAGGGGTGTAGGCACCCCTCTATAGTGATACGGGGGGGTAGGGGCAACTTTGGGTGACATGCACGGGCTCCGAGGAGCCAGTGCACAGTGAGAAATTGTAGAAGAACACTATAGAAGTGGGCGGCCGGTCTGTAGGGGGGTCTAAGCCCCCCTACAGACCTCAAACAGTCATTTAGCTCAGCTATTCAACTCTTTATTAAGTTTGCTGATCCCGGCAATAGCCGGGATCCGCAAACTCTGCAGTTACCGGATGGCTCAGGATTACACATCCTGAGCCATCCGGTTACCGCAGTGCGGTCCCTGGAAACGCTGCGAAAACTGCTGCCTGCATGATTTTTAACGCAGGCAGCAGTGCCGGATCCGGCCACCGGATGGCTTGTGAAGCCATCCGGTGTTTTGCATTGGCTCCTATGAGGAGCGTTTCCTGGTCCGGTTTTGAGCTTTTTGAAAGCTCAAAACCGGATCAGGATTTTGTAAAAAAAAACGGAAATGTGACCCTAGCCTACGACACTGGATTCTCGTAATAGAAGGTGTTCAGAAAGAAGCATACATAGTTACGAAATTCTGATTTGGAAATATCAAACTAATGAGTTTTGAATATGTGACAAATTTCAGAGAACTTCCAGCTGTTGGAAACAGCTGATCGGCAAGGTAACCAGGTATGGCACCAAACCGGTCAGATATTGATGACCTATCATAAAGATACTAAGAAAATATTTGCTGCGACACTGAACATAATAAGTGTGAACTAGCTACATGGCTATGAAACAGGGCTATGTACAACTAAGATAATGCATATATGACAGAGAAACACAGCAAATACTACTCTGGATTATAGAGAAAATAGAGAGGCTTAGTTTCAACAATGGCCATTGCGGAAGAGCCCGGTAACTGCGACAAGATGCTCTCATCTTACCAGGTCCTAACACTATTTCACTACAGGCGGTATGCAATTGCTCGTATGGGTTTTTATGTCTGTGAACTGCAATTAAAACCTGCTGGTTTGGTATATCTCTGGACCTGGACTACAGTAAGATGGAGGGATAGGTGAGGCGACTGAGCTGGAGGAGGGAGCTCGGTCAAAAATAGTCATACAACTCTATATATTAGATAATGACCCGCATCACCTGCATGTAAAGGTGCAAGCAAAAAATACATACACTAAGGCCTTGTTCACATCTAGGGCTGGGTTGCGTTTGCCTGTGTTTGCATTTGTGTGTGTTTTTACTGCTAAAAACGCATCCAAACGCATGCGTTAATGCACCCATAGGCTGCAATGCAAAACGCATTGCAAACATATGCAAAAACACATATCATTTTCCAAAAATGCAAAACCCATGTGTTTTTGCAAATGCAGCCCTAGATGAAGCAGCCCATGTTTTTGGCTGCATTTGCAAAAAAGCATGCATTTTGCCTTTTTGCAAAATGATATGCGTGTTTGCATTCGTTTTGCAATGCGTTTTGCATTGTAGCCTATGGGTGCGTTAACGCATGCATTTGGATGCGTTTTTAGCTGTAAAAATGCACAGAAACGCAGGTAAATGCAGCCCAAAGCCAGATGTGAAAAGGCCCTAAGAGGATATTTGCTGCGATACTAAACATGATGAGTGTGAACTAGCTACATGACTATGAAACAGGGCTATGTACAACTAAGATAATGCATATATGACAGAAACACAGCAAATACTGCTCTGAATTATAAGAAAAATAGAGAGACTTCATTTCAACAATGGCCACTGAGGAAGAGTCCGGTTAGGCCAGGGTCACACATAACAATCCGCTTTTTTGAGGCTTTAGAAAAACGGATCCGTTAAATTGAGGGTGCCAATAGTGTCTCCTGAGCTCCTGGCCATTTTTTGACTTAGTCATTTTTTCACCAAAAACGCATATGCTTTAGCGCATGGTGCCTATATGTACCATGCGTTAACGCATGTGTTTCCCGTAGGGCCCCATGTTAAAAAATCGCATGCTTTTTTTTACTGCACCCAAAACCATTTAGCAGCATTTTTTTGGGATGCTGAACAAAAATGCATACGTTTTTGAAAAACGCAATGACACTTAAGTGCGCCATCCGTTAACGGATATGCGTTTTTGGACTTAGAAAATAAAGTCCAAAAACTGATTCTAAAAACGGATCCAGGGCAAAATGGAGGTCATGTGTGACCTTGGCCTAAGTGCAACAAGGTGCTCCATCTTACCGGGTCTTAACGCTATGTCACTAAATGCAGTATGCAATTGCTAGAATGAGTTTTTAATCCTGTGAAATGCAATTGAAGCCTGCTGTTTTTTTATTGAAGCTAACTCTCTCTATTTTCTATATAATCCAGAGCAGTATTTGTTGTGTTTCTCTGTCATATATGCATTATCTTAGTTGTGCATAGCCCTGTTTCATAGCCATATAGCTGTTAGGTCTCCTGGCACCTCTCCTGGGTCGGCATCCTCTGCCCCCCTGCCGACCGGGCATCCAGCGTCCAGGTGTACTGTGTCTCGGAGCCATCACCGAGTTCCCTTCCTGTCAGCTGACCACCGGGCTCACACATAAGCACATTACAATGGTCGTATTCATGTGACCAATCAGCGGCGCACTAGGTGCACTCCTCCCCTGTGACTCTAGGGGCTGGCATGGCCCAACCTGACACTCCCCTCGACCAATAGCTGCTCTTCCTCTGGTATATCAGGCCACCTCCACTGATGGGAGGTGCCTGATTATTAAGTCAGTTTGCGTCTGCCTTGCTGACTGTTGGTCAGGCCTTCCTTGTACTCTCCTCCGTTAGAGCCATTCCTGTTCTTCCAGCCTTGTACTCTGTTTCCTGGAGCCCTTGCTGTGCTCTTACCCAGTAGCACCATTCCTGCTCTCCTAGCTACGTACCCAGTTATTCTGGAATCCTTAGCTGTGCGGTAGCATAGGATGACCTTACAAGTCGCCCCCCTGGTACTAGCAGCTGTGGTATTTAGACCCCCTGGGCTTGCCCCTGACAATCCCTGTATAGGGGCTGGTTAAACAAGGACCTGCTCACCCAGGGGAGTTCGGTACCACGGCCCACTCTAGGGCGCCTCCTCCCGAAAGCGTGACAATAGTTAGTTCACACTCACCATGTTTAGTGTCGCAGCAAATATTCTTTTAGTGTATGTATTTTTTGCTTGCACTTTTACATGTAGGTGATGCCGGTCATTATCTAATATATACTATCATGAAGATAGGCTATCAACAATAATAAGTAGTGGCCAACCTCTGTAAGAGTCGCTGGATTCAATTTATTTGGATTCCCATCCCTTAGCCACTTGTTAGTGAACATTACTATATTAAAGAGGTTTTCCACTACTGTGAGACCCTTTTGTTATCCTAACTATTCCTAACACTTTCCCAATATACATCTGCTACCTACCCTGCTCCTATAAGCTGATCTCTCTGAGATGCACAAATACTTTTCATGTTGTTGTAGCTTTGATCCTTCCAAACCGGAGACTGGATTCAGTCCAACTGACTAGAGAACATCACTGGTGGGTTCAGGGCTGCCTCTCTATGAGTGACAGCAGACTGGGTATGAATGCACAAATCACTCTTAACTCTCTTATCAGCCCCCATCATTGACGTTCTCCGCTCAGTTTGTCCAAATCCGGTCTCCAGACTGGAAGGATCAAAGCTAGAACAATAAAGCTATTTACAAGCCTCTTAGAGCTATGTTTACAGGAGCAGGGTAGGTAGAAAAAGTATATTGGGAAAGAGTTAGGAATAGTTAGGATAAATGAAAAGTGGTCAAATTAGTAGTGGAAAATCTTTCTAAGGTCCTAGGTAAGCCAAAATTACACAAAAGATACACCAAAATTTTTGAAAAACAATGGAAGAAATTCCGGGCACCACAGCATGGAGCAGCAGCTGACACTGCACGTTGCTCAGGGGGCGGCAGCCGCACTGAGCCAGGAAACCCAGCAGTGCACCCTCACACAGAAGATTGCAGTGTAAGACCATACAAGGTAGATGGAACAGAGGGGCACTCACCGGTTGGTTTCTTAGGGCATATTTATTGAACACACGGTGCAGAAATTGTTCAAAGGTGCAGCACGGGTGGGGAGGGGAGCTCGAGACACAGGACGACAGCGCTGTTTCGCACTAAACTGAGCTGTCCTGTGTCTCCAGCTACCCATCCGTGAGGCACCATTGAACAATTTCTCCACCGTGTGTTCAATAAATATGCCTGAAGAAACCGACCGGCGAGTGCCCGTCTGTTCCGTCTACCTTGTATGGTCTTACACCAAAATTCTTGGCCAGTTGGAATAAAGCAAAAAGTGTATTAATCTGTATAGAAATACTGGAAGAAAAATGTATACATTCTTTGAAGATTACGTTTCAGAGATAGGGAGCACACCTCACAATTAACAGCAATTACGATGTTTGCAATTATAGTCATTGTTGTGATGAGCCAGTTGTATTTTGCATTCTGTACGGTGGAGGAAGAACATCTTCAAAAGACTGAATTGTCTGGTTCCAGCAGAGCGATATCTGAAGTGACATTTCTGAAGCAGTGAGTGATAATGAAAACACATTTGACAATGTTTTATTATGATTAGGTATATTTCAAGAGCTTTGCGAAAGATCCTGATTCATATCTCTACGTGAAAGATTGAGTTGATACCTCGGCACAACAATGCGGAAAAAAGCAAAACAAACAAACTACGTTAAGATGATGATATGCAGCAAGTCTGACACCAAGTATAACACATGCCACTTTGTAATTACGTTTTCATATCTGATGCACAGGTTTTTCTTTAACACATCTTAATGCTTTCGAATACATTTTAAGGAAATCTATTTTTATAAATTCATTGGATTTTACAATGTTTTGGGCTTTAGGCATTCTTTTAAAATCACTTGGATGTTAACCAGTTCAGAACTGGGCCATTTTAGTACAGTTTTTTCATAATTGCCAATTAAAAAGCTGCAAAATAGTTTTAGCGTCAGTTCTATGATTTTATGATTTATTGAACCAATTTTCTCATAGTTATTTTTTGGCCGATATTAGTGTTATGAGTGGGAAATTGAATAAAATACATGTATTTGTCACATTTTTAAATTTATTCCCCTTTCCAGAACATGTTAACATTTCTTTAAAATTTATTTAACACATTTTATTTTTTACACGATGAGGCTAGTAATAACGATTTGCCGGTAATTTATTCTTAATTCTCAATTTTTTTACCTACTTTTTATTTACATTTTTTCATTTAATTCATATAATGTGCTCCAATAAAATCAGAAAAGATCTTTGGGGGCATTTCAACAATTAAACATGTTTTTTAATTTGATTTCCCCTTTACTTAGGGCTAGAATTAGGGATGGGCGAATCTACTCGCTAGGACTCGTTACTCGGCGAGTAGTAAGGGACTCGCAGGACTCGGTACTCTGCGAGTTTCCCAGCGTTTACTCGCACGATTCCAATGCAAATCAACGGCAATCCTAGTTTTGTCAGAGACGCTGACAAAACTAGGATTGCCATTGTCTTGCATTGGACTCGCTACAGTGCCAGTGATAGCAGGGAAACTCGCAGAGTAAGAGCTGTCTGCTCTGTGCAGCTCCAGGGTCCTAGAGCCCGCCTGCTCACAGAGATGATGTAGCAGTGCTGAGATTGTTCTCAGTCTGCTCATTCCCTGTGCATAGACATCTATATCTATGCACAGGGGATGTAGCAGAGAGGACATCCCGTTTTGGACTACGTCGGACGGAAGAGGATTTTTTCATTAAAGATGGAGTCCCTAATGGCTTTTTTTTTTATTTCTAATAAAAAATTTTCTCTGTGTGGTGTTTTTTTTAACCCTTTATTGGAGATTCTTAGTGGCCGGGTCAAACCTGGCCTGACATTAAGAATCCCGGGCTTAATACCAGCTTGTATAACAAAGCTGGTATTAACCCCTTTATTACCCAGCGCGCCACCGCCACCAGGGCCGCTGGAAGAGCAGGGTTTAGCGCCAGAGGATGGCGCTTCAATGAACGCGCCATCTTCTGGGGCGGCTGCGGGCTGCAATTTGCAGCGGGGGGTGCCCAGAAAGCTTGGGCCTCCCTGCGCTGCGGATTCCAGCCCCCAGCTGCTTAGCTGTACCTGGCTAGACATAGAAATTGCGTGGAGCCCCACGCATTTTTTTTTTATTATTTCATGAAATAATAAAAAAAAGGGCTCCCATATATTCTTGTGTCTGGCCAGGTACAAATAGGCACCTGGGGGTTGGGGGCAGCCCGTCGCTGCCTGCTGGATCCGGCTGGTTCCAGAAATACGGCGAAGCCCACGTCAAATTTTTTTCTGACAAATCCATAAAACAATGTAAATAAAAGGGACTGCATCTTTATTAACCCCTGGACCATGGGTTAATAAAGATGCAGTCCCTTTTTTAGGATTGTTTTATTGATTTTTCAGAAAAAAAATGACGTAGGCTTTGCCGTATTTCTGGAACCAGCCGGATCCAGCAGGCAGCGACGGGCTGCCCCAACCCCCAGGTGCCTATATGTACCTGGCCGGACACAAGAATATAGGCGAGCCCTCTTTTTTTTATTATTTCATGAATTTCATGAAATAATAAAAAAAAAATGCGTGGGGCTCCCCGCAATTTCTATGTCTAGCCAGGTACAGCTAAGCAGCTGGGGGCTGGAATCCGCAGCGCAGGGAGGCCCAAGCTTTCTGGGCACCCCCCGCTGCAAATTGCAGCCCGCAGCCGCCCCAGAAGATGGCGCGTTCATTGAAGCGCCATCCTCTGGCGCTGAACCCCGCTCTTCCAGCGGCCCTGGTGGCGGTGGCACGCTGGGTAATAAAGGGGTTAATACCAGCTTTGTTATACAAGCTGGTATTAAGCCCGAGATTCTTAATATCAGGCCAGGTTTGACCCGGCCACTAAGAATCTCCAATAAAGGGTTAAAAAAAACACAACACAGAGAAAGTTTTTTATTAGAAATAAAAAAAAAAGCCATTAGGGACTCCATCTTTAATTAAAAAAATCCTCTTCCGTCCGACGTAGTCCAAAACGCGATGTCCTCTCTGCTACATCCCCTGTGCATAGATATAGATGTCTATGCACAGGGAATGAGCAGACTGAGAACAATCTCAGCTCTGCTACATCAGGCAGCAGGCGGGCTCTAGGACCCTGGAGCTGCACAGAGCAGACAGCTCTTACTCTGCGAGTTTCCCTGCTATCACTGGTACAGTAGCGAGTCCAATGCAAGACAATGGCAATCCTAGTTTTGTCAGCGTCTCTGACAAAACTAGGATTGCCATTGATTTGCATTGGACTCGTGCGAGTAAACACTGGGAAACTCGCAGAGTAACGAGTCCTAGCAGATAGAGCCTGAAGCTTCCGAGACACATCTGCAATTTGTAAATCGCACATTACTCGCTATTACTCGCTTCCCCATTCATTAACATTGGACTCGCTAGACTCGCAATGAGTAGCGAGTCCCGGGCTCAGACTCGCTAGAGTCAAGCGATTCCGAGTAATTTAGGACTCACCCATCACTAGCTAGAATATTAGCCCCAGTTACAGTTGAAATGCAACCTCCTAGCTGCATACCACATATGCAAGTCTGACCGAAGTCAGAAAAACAATGCACAAAATTCCAAAATATAACACAAAAAAAGCTTTAATGAGGATACATTTAAATAGGAATAAGACAAATGGCATGAAGAAAACGAACCCACAAAAACAAGCACCCTCCTGCAAATTAGTGTAGTAATATTTATGGTTTATGGAATTGGTTCAGAATGCACACTTAACTAGGAATAGTGCAAAGAGGTATGATTCTATATCAATGCGCTGTGGTGGTTGAATGCTCCAGCTTACACACAGTGCAAGGTATATATAACACACGTTGTGCTGGTTCCGTAGACAACAAACACCAACACAAGGAGAAATATATTTGTAAGCACTAACACCTATAGTTGTAACTGACTGACCATATAATGACCCAAGGTTCTAGTTAATAAATGGAACAAGGTATGATAGATAAACTGCAGAAACCTAATAAGCAAACAGCTAGATATATAACCTGGGAATCTAGTACGCGTATATACCCATTAAGACTCCATACCCACAACATATATAGCTAAGTCCAGTAAAATTACCAGCAACAATAAAGTGCATAGTGCAGATTGAATGTACTGTATTAATACAAGTAAGAACTGTCACTATAATTCCAGAGAAACAGGGTAACAAATTGTCAAAAGGAACTGAAAATGAACAGAAACAACCATAGATGGCGACCTTATGGTATATAGAATGATAGGTACAGGGCCCATGCTAAGCCCCTATATGTGTTTCACAGCCACTTGATCAGTAGGCCATGGTAAAATGAGGTGAATAAGCCTGGTATATATATGATTGCAGTAACGTGGAGGGGGATGAGGAGAAGGAGAGCAAAAAAGAGTGCCAAACTAAGAGAAGTCACATAAATCACGCTACTTCCAGGTTCACCATGATGGCGCAAACCGCGCTGCTCTAGTGGGAATAGATTTCTCTGTCCCTCTACTGGCAGGCAGGGTGAGTGGGCGAGCCCCGTCATCATGAAAATGCGATACTAAAGAAGACTTGGTATGCACACAGCACCAGGTTCTCGTACTAGTAGACTTGAGAATTCCCCTTATACACAACTGCACGTGCTCACTGTGATACCCAAAGGTGGGGATTATATATGAAGAATCCAAGCACTCATACAGCCTTTTGATGACTAGTTTTACAACCCGTATTAGTATTCTAAACAAGTATTGACAGGGTTCCATTGTAAATATTGTATATATATTAATCTTACTTTGTATGTTCACTGTACTTATAGTATATCCATTATTTATGCATAGTGGTGTTGTGATCAAGGCCCAGTGGTGGCCGAAACGTTGACCTGCCTGTCACCTTCTACAACTGTGTTTTTTTAAATAAATCACTTTGAAGCAACCAAAAAAAACTGTATGAGTGCTTGGATTCTTCATATATGATATTGAGGATTACTAATCCTTTCCTACAGCACCATCAACCATTCCAAAAGTTTGAGTGCTGGTCATCAACCTACTTTGATCCAAGGTGGGAATTAGACTGCAGGAGTGAAAGGAGCAGACAGGGAATATTCTAGTCCCTGGTGAGCCAGGGAAGGGTGAGACTTTGTTGCCTGCTAGACTCTGTGTTCTTGCTGAGTTTGTGTTATATGCCTTTGAGTGTTGGGGATCCAATAAAGTCTAACCAATGTGTGGATCCCTCACCATGTGTTGTCTGCGTAGTGTTCTGCCCACAGATAAAGAGTTTGGCCATTCAGTTGGATAAGCCCTTGTCCATGCAGTCTTTCTAAAGGCGGCTGGGCCAGCAGACGAGAGCACCCACTGACTCGTGTCTCAACACTCCCCTTACTCCTCACACTGTTCCGCACCCATTTCTTGACCCGCTCTCTATACTGTGTCTGTACCCATGTCCTTCAGTCTTAATACTCTGTTTGCACCCATCCCCCTTGCTAACCATACTGTGCCAGCACTGATCCCCCTCACTCTCCATACTTTGACCACATCCATCCTGTTCACTTACACCCCATGCTGTCATCAAATTCCCCCCTCACTCTGCATTCTAAAATTTTTTCCACACCCATTTGCTCCCCTTACACTACCACCCTCGCTCTCTATACTATGTCCACATACATTACCTCCCCTCGTTGCTCATACTGTGTTATTACATAAACCCCCTGCCCTGTCTTCCCATACTGTGTTCTCAAATTGATTCTGATGGTGTGATGCATATTCTTTGAGCCAGCTATCAAGCTTAAAGCCATTTCAGAGAAATCCCACCACAGGTGGGCAGCAAAATGCAGCCGCTGGGGAGACACCTCTGACAGATCCAGCCTTTCAGCTGTGCCTGGGGTAGATGCCCCGCTTTTTCCCCTCCCCCCATCTTGATATGGCTCTACTTTTACATATTCATAAAAACTTGGATTTCTCTGGAATAAGCTATCTGATTGCAAATATCAAGGTATCATTTTATTCAACTTTCTATGACCTGCAGGAAGGTTGATCCTACTGACAGATTCCCTTTAACACACTTTTGGGCATTGCCAGTGTCTTATTTACCAAGACTGGGAGCTTCAACTCCATAAGAATCACCACCAACCCAAATAATCCCCCATCAGCAGAACATTTAATAGACAGTATGCGGTTGTGTGACAGTACTTTATACATCTATTATTTAAATCAACAACCACACAGAATACTGTAATCAAGAGAAAAACAGTTGGAAACTTGTCTTTATTATTATAAATTCCTGAATATTTCCATTGTCATCTCTCACTGGGACCTCTGCGGGTCAATGTTTTGGCCACCACTAACCTTCACAGTCATCATTCTCACACGGCTCAATTAATCGTTAGAGTAATTGAGTAGTCGTTTAGCCACAATGTGGGTTAAAATCTACGATTTTATTTGGTATGCATTAAAAAGCTACAAAATATATACAATATACATGCATGAGAAATATGGGAAAGCCTTTTAATATTTTTCATGCATGTATTTTATAAAGCTTTTTTTAATGCATACCAAATAAAGTCTAGGATTTCAACTCAGAAAGGAGCTCAACTGAGTTAAAGATTTATTACCTAACCACCTGGAGACAAGCAGGAACTGATCCTGTTCTGTAAATTCAACACATGAACATTTCCATATCCCCCACGAATATAACTCAGAATTTGTGAGTTGCCAATATTTTTATCTTTTATTTGATATCAAGTGATTCAAGTGACAGTCATTTAGGTCCTAAGTTAACCCTGTGTGGACCACTCGCACGTTATCACAACTCAACAGGGTGGCAACAACCCAGTTGCATGCCTATATGATAAGTAACAAATTAATGCTCATAAAGTTGCGCCTTAATTACTTAGTGTTTTTTCCACAATAATAGATATTTCTATATATATATTTTACTCACTTCCACAGCACTTTGCAGACGTCATCATCACTATCCTTATTGCTGCTCACAATCTAAATCCACTATCAATATGTCTTTGGAGTACAGGAGGAAACCGGAGAGCCAGGTGGAAGCCCTCACAAACATGGGGACAACTTATGAACTCCTTGTAGATTTCCTTAGTGGGATTTGACCCCAGTACTGCAAAGACACTGTGCTGCCCTATACAGTATGTTTTCATTTACACAAGCACATCAGGTCATAATGACCTCATGATCAAACTCGGAGAAGAATAAAAAATATGGTGACTTCAGTTGGAGTTTCGTGATGGCTTAACCTCTAGTGATGGGCGAACCGGGAGATGTTCGTGTTCACCAGGCTCGCATGGTTTTTTTTTTAAAATTCAAGTTTGAGGATGACAGTCACTTGAATTTGAGTGCGAACCTCGAACTGTAAAGTTATGAGATGGGGTCAGAGGGTCTGTAAAATAAAGCATATAATTATTATTTACCATCATCATACTTAACGGTAATACCAGGTCCCGCAGTTCCCCCGTCACGCTGTGATGCTGCTTAAACTTCCTGGTCCGCTCATTAAGTCTGGAGTATTCATTGCAAAGGAAGCAACAGCCAATCACTGTTGCTATTATCTGTGTGAGCAGACCTGTGTGTTAGGGATGGGCGAATCTACTCGCTAGGACTCGTTACTCGGCGAGTAGTAAGGGACTCGCAGGACTCGGTACTCTGCGAGTTTCCCAGCGATTACTCGCACAGCAACGAGTCCAATGCAAATGAATATCAATCCTAGTTTTGTCAGAGACGCTGACAAAACTAGGATTGCCTTTGACTTGCATTAGACTCGGCTACTGTGCCAGTGATAGCAGGGAAACTCGCAAAGTAACTGCTGTTACTTTGCGAGCCGAGTCCAGCTGTCTGCTCTGTACAGGCTGCCACAGCTCCAGGGTCCTAGAGCCCGCCTGCTCACAGAGATGATGTAGCAGAGCTGCGATTGTTCTCAGTCTGCTCATCCCTGTGCATAGACATCTATATCTATGCACAGGGGATGTAGCAGAGAGGACATCGCGTTTTGGACTATGTCGAACGGAAGAGGATTTTTTTAATTAAAGATGGAGTCCCTAATGGCTTTTTTTTTTTATTTCTAATAAAAAATTTTCTCTGTGTTGTGTTTTTTTAACCCTTTATTGGAGATTCTTAGTGGCTGGGTCAAACGTGGCCTGACATTAAGAATCTCGGGCTTAATACCAGCTTGTATAACAAAGCTGGTATTAACCCCTTTATTACCCAGCATGCCACCGCCACCAGGGCCGCTGGAAGAGAGGGGTTCAGCGCCAGAGGATGGCGCTTCAATGAACGCGCCATCTTCTGGGGCAGCTGCGGGCTGCAATTTGCAGCGGGGGGTGCCCAGAAAGCTTGGGCCTCCCTGTGCTGCAGATTCCAGCCCCCAGCTGCTTAGCTGTACCTGGCTAGACATAGAAATTGCGCGGATCCCCACGC
The DNA here is from genome assembly GCA_033576535.1 of Allobates femoralis. Lineage (NCBI taxonomy): Eukaryota > Metazoa > Chordata > Amphibia > Anura > Aromobatidae > Allobates > Allobates femoralis. The sequence goes on from JARQOC010000001.1 coordinate 45,405,967, forward strand.
ATTTTTTTTTTATTATTTCATGAAATTCATGAAATAATTAAAAAAAAGGGCTCCCCTATATTCTTGTGTCCGGCCAGGTACAAATAGGCACCCGGGGGTTGGGGGCAGCCCGTCGCTGCCTGCTGGATCCGGCTGGTTCCAGAAATAAGACGAAGCCCACGCAAAACAATTCCAATTGTTAGCGGACACCATGTCGCGTATGGCGAGCCCCATGTGCCTAAACATTGGAGCTCCCCCACAAGTGACCCCATTTTGGAAACTAGACCCCCCCAAGGAACTTATCTAGATGCATAGTGTGCACTTTGAACCCCCAGGTGCTTCACAAATTGATCTATAAAAATTAAAAAAGAAAATATGTGTGAAAAAAAAGTACTTTTTCCTTATTACATATCAATTTCTGAAGCACCTGGGGGTTCAAAATGCTCACTATGCATCTAGATAAGTTCATTGGGGGTTCTAGTTTCCAAAATGGGGTCACTTTGTGGGGGAGCTCCAATGTTCAGACACACAGGGAGGGGATCTCCATACGCGATATGATTTCCGCTAACTATTAGAGCTAATTTTTCCATTGAAATTGTTAGCGGACAACATGTCGTGTATGGAGAACCCGTGTGCCACCAGCACAAGGGCAACTGGTAGAGTTGGGGTACAGCACCAGAAAATGGTGCCTCTACTGAATGCACTATTTTCTGGGGTGGCTGTGGGTTGCAATCTGTAGCGTGGGGGCACACATTTGGGTCTTTCCACACTGAGGATTCCAGCTCCCCAGCTGTACCTGGCTGGCAACCAAAAATACAATGAAGGCTTTTTTTTAAAATATATTTCTAGAACTGATTTTAGAAAAAAAAAATGACGTGGGGCTCCACAATATTTTTGGTCCAGCCAGGTATAACTTGGCAGCTACGGACTGCCAGCAACCACCAGTTGCCTCATTGTACCTGGCTGGCAACCAAAAATACAGTAAAGCCCATTTTTTTTTATTTCTAGAACTAATTCTAGAAGAAAAAAAATGACGTGGGACTCCACCATATTTTTGGTCCAGCCAGGTACAACTTGGCAGCTACGAACTGCCACCAACCCCCAGCTGCCTCATTGTACCTGGCTGGCTACCGAAAATACAGTGAAGCCCATTTTTTTTATTTCTAGAACTAATTCTAGAAAAAACAAATTACGCAGGGCTCCGCCATATTTTTGGCCCAGCCAGGCAGCTGGGGGCTGGAATTCTCAGCATGGAGAGGCCCAAGCATTCTAGGCCCCCATGCTGCGAATTGCAGCCCACAGCCGTCCCAGAAAATGGCGCATTCATTGAAGCGCCATTTTCTGGAGCTGTACCCAGGCTCTTCCAGTTGCCCTGGTGCCGGTGGCAAACTGGGTAATAAAGGGGTTAATGCCAGCTTTTATTGGCAGCTGGCACTAAGCCCGAGATTCATGTCGGGCCAATAAAAGACCCAGCCATTAGGAATCTCTAGTAAATAGTCAAAAAAAATACACCACACAGAGAAAAATCTTTTTATTTGAAGAAAAAACACAAACAAAATTTGGACTCTATCTTTATTATAAAGATCCAACGTAGTCCACAATAAAGGTCCCACGACGCTCGATCAACTCCGACGTAGTCCACAATGAAGGTCCCACGACACTCGATCACCTCTGCTCAATCCAGAGACTGCAGCAAGGGATCAAGTGTCCTCTTCCTACAGTCTCTGGGGTCAGAGTTAGGGTGCACTGTATGGCAATGATCTGTCATATAGTGCATTATGACTATGATCCCAGAAACTACAAGAGGACACTTGATCCCTTGTTGCACCCATCCATCCACCCATGCACTCATCATCCACGCATGCACCCATCCATGCATGCACACACACACACATCTATCCATGCACTCATCCATCCAAGCACACAACCACACATGCATCCACACATCCACGCACGCATCCATGCACACACACATTGATGCATGCACACATCCATCCATGCACACATCCATCCATGCACGCACACATCCATGCATGCACACATCCATCCATGCATGCACACATCCATTCATGCAACATCCATCCATTCACGCATGCATTCACACACATCTATTCATGCACACATCCATCCATGCACGCACGCATCCACACATCCACGCACGCATCCACGCACACACGCACGCATGCAAACATCCACGCATGCACACATCCATGCATGCACTCATCCCTCCATGCATGCACACATCCATCCATGGACACATCCACGCATGCACACATCCACGCATGCACACACACATCTATCCATGCGCACATCCATCCATGTGCACATCCATCTATGCACACACATCCACACATCCATGCATGCATCCACACATCCATGCACGCAACCACGCACACACACATCCATGCATGCAACATCCATCCATGCACACATCCACACATGTACACATCCATCCACCCATGCATGCACCCATCCATCCATGCACCCATGCATGCACCCATCCATCCATGCAAGCACACATGCATGCATGCACCCACTCACCTATCCATCCACCCATGCATGCATGCATCCAGTCACCCATCCATCCATGCACAATTCATTCGTTCATTCCTTCATTCAGTCAGTCATTCATACTTACCTCATCCAGGAGGAGGAGCCCAGGAGAGAAGGAGGGGCCCACATCGGGATGACTGTTACCGCCGGGTAGGGGGGTAGAAAGGGATCGGGGGGGACCCTGGAGCAGGAGGGGGCTAGGAGGGGGAGGGCACCTGCCATCCCACCCCTCCAGATCTGATTGGAGAGCTCCAATCAAATCTGGAGGGGGTTACTCGCTCTGATTGGCAGTCTCAATTTCAACTGCCAATCAGAGCGAGTTAAGCCATGAGGGGGCTAAGCCACCCCCCCGGGCTATAAAATAGGTGCTTGCGCTCCTACTGATCCTGTGACTTGTCACTGACACTGTCACCGGAGCTGCAGGAACACAAACAACCCATGACGTTATAGAGATGTCATGGGTCGGGGACGCACCGACTTTCATGACATCTCTATAACATAATAGGTTGGGAAAGGGTTAACCCCTTCATTACCCAGCCTGCCACCACCATCAGGGCCAATGAAAGAGCTGAGTAAAGTGCCTGAAATTGGCACTGAGAAACAATGCGCCATTTACAGGGACAGCTGCAGGCTGCAGGTTGCAGTGTGGGGGACCTGATCGCTTGGGCCTTACTATGCTGAGAATCCCAGCCCTCAACTGCCTGGGTTTTACCTGGCTGGCGATCAAAAATACGGTGAGACCCACGCAATTTTTTTTTTTTATTATTTATTTAAATAATTAAAAAATAATAATGGGCTTCCCTGTATTTTGATTACCAGCCAAGGTAAAGCCAGGAAGCTGGGGTTGGCAGCCTGTAGCAATCCGCTTTATCTGAGCTGATATCAAAAGTACCGTGAAGCGCCATGTCATTTTTTGTAATTATTTATTTTTACAGTACCGTGATGTCAGTCAATCACAGACACCGGCACAGAGAATGGGCATTTGTGATTGCCTGTTGGAGAAGGCTGTAATCTGCTTAAATGAATGTATGGGCTGGTTTCAGCTTACTCCAGCAGCCAATCACAAACACCCATTCTCTGTAACAACAGCATCTGTAATTGGCTGTTGATTCCTTAGCAGTGAATATCCCGGAGGTTTAGTGGCCCTGGCAGTACAAGCAGCGGCACAGCACTACAGGGGACCGGTGGGACCCAATATTTCCGGTAAGTACAATGATGCTATTTAATAACTATTTTCTTTCTTTTTACAGCTCCCCACCCCCGTACCGTACTCGAACTATAGTACGGACTTTCCAGGAATGTTTGTTCTCAGGATTTGTGTTTGAACACACGGTGTTTAGTACGATCCTGAACTGTACTGTTTGAGTTTGCCTATCCCTATTATTCTCCTAATTATCTTTCCATACTCCACCAGGGGAGCTTTTAATTTGCAGAGGTACCGTACATGCTAAAGAGCCATTGCACACACTTTCCCCCAATTTTCTTATCAAGAACATGGCTAACTATTTGACATTTGTCTAGATGCCTACTTCCATGTACCCCTCATTTACTTAACCACTTGTCAATCCACCTAGTAACACAATGAGGATGGGTCAGATTCTATAAACACTTTAACGTTTTTCCCTCTTACAAACTTTCAGGTATTAAAGTATGAAGATTTTATCAGTATGTATGCTTGACTGAACTCATTTGCTGAAGACATTGACCTTGGTTTATCTTCAAATTTCAAAATTTTGGAGTCTGTTTTATTACCTATCACAATACTTGACATTATTGGGGATAGCTAGGGAGCCATTAACTGTAATAAACATGTCATAATATTCAATCCTCATTGCAAGGACGAATATCAAATATCCATTACACCTTACTTGAAGGAAGTCTGTCCTTGCCGCCTCATAGCTTTTTGGAGTTCCTCCACCCTGCCAGAGGTAACTTCATTACAATGTTTCTAACAACAGCATGACAATGTTCTTTAATAAGAATAAAAAGACACAAACACATGGGATTCTTATACCGTTGGTTTGTTTGTCAAAACTTTTCCATCTATCCTCTGGAAAAAAAAAGCTTAAAGTATTTTCTATGAGATAACTTATCTACAATGGAAAAAAAATAAAAGATCACAATGCTCTAAGTTCCTCTTGTATGTCAATTTTGTAGAGCCTTTCTCTTAAAAGCCCAATCTTTTGTGTCTTGGGTAGTTGTCATTGTCTCCTTCTGCGTGTTAGATACATTGAAACTGCATTTTTCTTGCTCGTATTGCTTTCCCTCCACCTGCATACTGCACATATTGCTTGAAGCAGCTAAAAGCTGGTGTGAACCTAAGACTTTATTAGCAAGGAGAGATAAATTAATTAGCTGAAATTCCAATTCTTCAGCTTCTATAAATGTATTTTAAAATTTGATTCACCTCAAATTGCAAATACAAAGATTCCAATTGCCCTGAACAGTCGTGTGTGACGCTCTGAGGTCTCCTTGGACTGTATTGAACCCCTTTCAAACTTTAACACAAACACAGCTTTAATAATGTCAAAATTACATTAGTATATAAACAGAGGGTAACCAGGAGCAATCAACAGCCTTCTTAATATCACACATTGTATACAGACTTTTCAAGTTTTTGTCAATTAAAAAAGCCCCAAAATTATCCCCCATAGTCTTTTGTGATCATGGAGACGTTTTATTCTGTTCCTCTCGTAAGTCCACAAGAACAACTGAAATTTCTACACAGGATCCACTAAGGATTCCTTTGCCTAGGCCTGTGAACCACGCCAAACCTGTGTTGAGCCTACATTTTATGAATAATGCAAGCAGTGGCTTGGACTTGATGATGACCAACCATCCTTGCATCACTATGTCTTACTAACTTTGTTTGTTACTTTCTGTGTCTAGCATGGTGTTCAAAAGGGAAAAATGTTCCCGTCCAGAGCAGGGGACCAATCCTGTAGAGGAGGGTACAAAAGGAGTTCACACCAGTCACGTCATTATATTTTTTATCTAAAAAGAGGACGAAGGTATTCACAGAAGCTTATGAATTTTTGTTACTCAAAAATGTTTACCTTTTGTGCCCAATCCTGCACAGGTACAAAATGCTTTGTGGGGATCCTTCCTGGGGAATTAAAGAGGTGGTCCAATACTTTAATATTGATGACCTATCCCTATGATAGGTCTGATCATCTGGCACCCGACACCCAACAACCCCGCGAATCAGCTAGAAAATAGGGGGTGGATATGCAGTACCTGGCCGCAACCACTATCAGAGGATGGGGCAGCTCCCTAACTGAGCATTTCTGGCCACCGGCTACCGCCACTGGCCCCGAGAACAGACATTAATGACCTACCCTAAGCTCTCCTAAATATTAAAGGCATCCTAAATATTAACGTAGTGTGCATTGCCTCTTTAACACAATTTGATGCAACAAAAATATTGATCATTACCTAAAAATTAGAATGGTAGTAAATACATTTGAAATCATTAAAGTGCATGAAGTTCATGATTTTTTGCTTGAATAAATTGTTTCCCTTAACGCCTAGGCCTGTACAGAGGTACCATCATGTACAAGGTTCTACTGGGGGAAATTGTTCTAGATAATTTCCAAAAGATACTCATTCTTACAAGAAAAGAGAATGATGGTAATGTAAATATGTCATGGATAATTTCGGAAGAGAACTGGAAGATCAAAGCAGTTCATTGAAATCAATGTAAGATGCGATATCTACAGACTGGAAGAGAAAGCAGATAGCAGGAGCTGCAAATGGGATATAAATGACCAAAGTGTGACCCGGGGAAAAAAATTGAGCGAGGAGGGGAAGCTTTAGGGGAGTGATCATTGGAGGAGAAAGAGAGTTTGTTGTCATTTAGGAGTCCCCAGATTAAGGTTGATTTATAGAGCTGGTTCCCTGGTAAAGGTAGGGCATACCAAAATGAGGATATTGCAAGGACGTGAGGGCCACACAAAAGTGGCATAACCAGGAGGCAATAAGGAATGGGTTTCCTTTCTAGTAACGATGGCACTATGGAAAACACCGTAAGCTTAGGGAATTTGTTTCATATTTTTTTGCATTATTGTAAATATTTTAATTGCTATCTGTTTTATCAATTTCATACCATTCATTTGATGTGGAATATGAAATAATTTCTTTTAATTCACTTTTGTTAGTGAGATCTTTTGCTCACTGTACCCTAGAATTTACAAAGGGATAAATGTTAAGCGATGTTCTTATTGTTTGATATTTGAGTTGTCAATAACAATATTTCTTGATATTGTACTTTTTCAGTATTTTTTCGTAAGATATTAATTTTGCTTGTGATAATGGTATTTCTTACTGCTGTTCACCCTTCTTTCCAACAGCAGTTCCAATATATATATACTGCACCTGAGAAATTTCCCCACCACCTCCAGATTCCCGCATACAGCCACTCTAGTCTCAGTATGCCAAGCCACTCCACTCTCAGTATGCCCGGCCACTCCACTCTCAGTATGCCCGTCCCACAGTGTTGGTATGACTGGCCACTCCAGTCTTGGTAAGCTCGGCCACTCTAGTCTCAGTATGCCTGGCCACTCCATTCTCACTCTGCCCAGCCACTCCAATCTCAGTGTGCCCATCCTGCCAGTCTCGGTATGCCTGGCCACTCCAGTCTCAGTATGCCCGGCGACTCCACTCTCTGTATGCCCGCCCACTCCAGTCTCATTATGTCCAGCCTTTCCACACTCCATTGCCCTATGTAATATGTAACAGAACTACTGCATTGCGTTGAGAACGGTCATCTCTGAGACATTGTGACGAATCTGCAGCTCTGAGGAGATAACCGCTCTCAGTGCTGCGCTGTGTGTGCTCACCTTCCTCTCTGTACCAGTGCTGATGTGATATGAAGAAGCGCTGATGCCTCTCAGTCCCGCCCCTCTGACCTCACAGTCCTGCCCCTTCTGTGAAGCAGAATTAATGAACCGCTCAGTGCAGAGGGGAATGGGCAGGAGTAAGGTCAGCAGGGGCAGGGCAGAAGCAGAGTCATAGTGAGTGGTGTGTGTGTGTGATGATAGAGGGAGTGGGGCCTGAGAGGCATCTTCACATTACATCAGAGCTGGCACAGAGAGGAAGGTGAGCACACACAGAGCAGCGCTAAGGGTGGTCATCTCAGAGCTGCAGATTCCGTGGCCGGAAATACTTAGACCGGGGGGTGGGGGGCGCTCATGTTGGAGATGGCGGGGATACTGAGACTGGGGCGGGCTTGTTGCTGTGTGGAGAGGGTTTGTTGCTGTTTGAGGAGGGCTTGTTGGAGAGAGGGTGTGAATGACCAGTTCCAAAACAAACACACCCCCTGGTCGGTTTCCTCCAGATGCAAAACACTGATATGTAGGTAACAATGAAAATCGCTGACAGGAGGTAAATTACAAACTGTCAACATTTTACAGCGTAGAAACACATATAAATTAAACAAAAAGTCCGGACAACCCCTTAAACCTATGGAATGTTGCCGGAATTTGACCCTAATTGAGTGGAGCTGATTTTGAATTTTTTTTTTACAAATATGAATAGAGTTCTGAAAAATATGTTTGTTTATTACTTTCATATTTAATGTTAAAGTCACAAACTAAGACTAGGTTCACATTTGCATTCGCCACCGCAGCTTATGGTGCGCATACGCATCCGCAGTGCTCAACGCAGACAATACGGCCCAGCCATTGGAATAAGAGAGAGAGTGAGAGAGAGAGTAGGAAATCCAGATTTAGGCAGGGAGGAGCTTTCAATTACGTCACCATCCGCAGCGTTTGTAGCGTTCGCCTGCAGATGGCAGTGCGCACACATTCACTTTCATTCATTCTTTTTGCGCGTCTGTCTGCTTGCGTACAAAACAAGCAGCCAGCCATGCACAATAAATCCAACATGCTGCGTTCGGAAGGCATACAAATTATGCGCATCCGACGCAAATGCAACAAAACGCTGCCAAACACAGGTACTATGCGTTTCCATGTTAAACATAGGAACGCAGTGCGTATGCGTTTGGCTGTGTTCAGTTACGCTGCGGTCCAAACGCAAATGTGAACCCGGCCTAAGGCTATTGTACCTCGGAATAAAAATATGTCACGGTCCTCAAAACACACGTGTTATTTATAATACTGCTTTCATCTTAAATAGTAAAGAAACACCAGGGTTTAGTACCACTGACACAGCTACAGCTACACCATGGATACAGTTGATGTAATTAGTATGAAATCTAAATTACATGAATTCTTAATTTTCTCTATAAATGTATAGTTTGTAGACTGAGGATGATGGAGACAGCTCAGGTTAGCCTTAGGGGCCGTCACCCGCTTCAATATTGTGAGCGATATAGTTAGCGATCACTTGCACGCGCGATCGTTAACGATATCGCTCACATCGCTGGTGAGATGTCACACAGACAGACTCACCAGCGATGTGGGCCAGCGAGATCGCTGGTAACTATGGTACACATCGGGTTACTAGGTGCCGCGCGGCGCTTAGTAACCCGACGTTTACCATAGATACCATCTCCCAGCATAGGCTCTGCCGCTGGGAGATCGTTCATCGTGGTGTCACACACCACGATGAAGCAGATTGAACAAGCGTTTATCGCTTGATATGAGCTCCGGCTCCCACATCTGCGATCTAACGATCAAGCGATTTTACATTGTAAAATCGCTTGATCGCACGTAGCGATGCACAAACGATATCACTTAAGCGATCAAAAAGCAGATCGCTTAAACGATATCGTTCAAGATATTGCACCGTGTGACGGCCGCCTTAAGATCATTTCCTTGTATTGTTTCATACTGTGGAATCTTAAACAGTTAATTTATTGAAAAAATTGCGAACCTGGTAAATTTTAGAAATCCAATGAACCAATGTACCTAATATTATCTTGACGACACAGAACCCTTCAGATTGTCCTCGTACAGGCATTGATCAGCTGCCCAGCTCATGAAATGTGTTAGAAAGTGATAGGAGTAACTTAGGTCCAAGAGTGCTACGTGCCATTGATTTCAGCAGAGCAAACCATTTAGTCATTTATAATCATAATATGGTAATTTGGAGAATTTACACATTGAAAACAAATTTTAAAATTATAAATATTGTTCCCCTACAATAATACTGTAAATGTTATGTAACCATTGTGCAACTCTGGTAGATTTTTTTTTCATGGAATCCAGGATCTACTTTACATGTCATCACATGTAGATTTTGGGTTCTATGAAGCAAAATCCAACCAGAGTCCCACAAAGGTTACATAACATTTATAACTTTGAGGGGCCTTTACATTGTAGCCCAGATGCCACTTAAAGTAGACCTCAAATGCTTGGAGTCATGTAATATAGTAAAGCCAGAGGCATGCCACTTACCTGCTCCAGCACCAGAACTCCCAACTGCTCCAGGATCTATATTTTGACTGCAGTAATGATGATTATATGGTGCATATCCCAGCTTCAGACAATCACTGAGCACAATGGCTTGTGCCATCTACATCAGCAGAGCAACTCTGCTAACTGATTGGCTGAAGTGATGATGAATGATTTCAAAATGACATCACCATTGCCAAAATATAGAGACTAAAGAAGCATCAGAAAGCAGATGTTGGAGAGTGGAAGGATGAGTACTATAGATGAGAAAACCCCTGGAGGTTCGGGTGGAGGGCTTGCATTATTGTGACCTGAACATAACTCTGTACTTCAGTGATTGGCTAGTCTCCTCCTCTCGCCCACATACAGCCAGTCATAAGCGTACCACTTCCAGTGGCAGGAGGGTGTGGATATACCGTATATACTCGTGTATAAGCCGAGTTTTTCAGCCCAAAATTTGGGCTGAAAAGTCTCCCCCTCGGCTTATACACGAGTCAATACGGGGGGGGCTGTGTCCGGGGCTGTGTCCGGGGGCTGTGGAGGCTTCAGGAGGCGGGGGGGGGAGGCTGCTGTATGAGCGGCCCCGTCGCGTGGGGCCGCTCATTAAATATGCACTGCTTTCCCCTGTCTATCACCGGCAGGGGAAAGCAGTGCATAACTAATTAAATCCCCCCCCAAGTGCTGGCACCTGCCCCCCCTTGTAAGGGCCCCCCCCCCCCGATGGTTATATTACCATTCCGGACTTCTGATCCGCGCCGCTCCTCGCTCCTCCTCGCTGCTCCGTCCGTCTTCTACATCTCGGATCTCCGGCCGTCGCAGGCATGTGACGTCATCGCGCGGCCGGGGATCCCGGATGTAGAAGACGGACGGAGCAGCGCGGAGGAGCGAGGAGCAGCGCGGATCAGAAGTCCGGAATGGTAAGAGAAGCGGGGGGGGGCCCTTGCAAGGGGGGGCGAGGGCCGCTGTGTACCCCCAGGGGCTGCTGGGGACCCCCAGGGGCTGCTGGGTACCCCCTGGGGGCTGCTGGGGCACCTGCTGGGGACCCCCTGGGGGCTGTTGGTACCCCCAGGGGCTGTTGGTACCCCCTGGGGCTATTGGTACCCCCAGGGGGCTGTTGGTACCCCCTGGGGGCTGTTGGTACCCCCAGGGGGCTGTTGGTACCCCCAGGGGCTGCTGGGGTACCTGCTGGGGACCCCCAGGGGGCTGTTGGTACCCCCAGGGGGCTGTTGGTACCCCCGGGGGCTATTGGTACCCCCAGGGGGCTGTTGGTACCCCCAGGGGGCTGTTGGTACCCCCTGGGGGCTTCTGGTACCCCCAGGGGGCTGTTGGTACCCCCAGGGGGCTGTTGGTACCCCCAGGGGGCTGTTGGTACCCCCAGGGGGCTGCTGGGTACCCCCAGGGGGCTGCTGGGTACCCCCTGGGGGCTGCTATATGTACCCCTGGGGGCCTGCTGTATACCACTGGGGCTGCTGTATACTACCACTGGGGCTGCTGGGGCTCCTGTATACTACCACTGGGGCTGCTGGGGCTCCTGTATACTACCACTGGGCTGCTGGGAATCTGTATACTACCACTGGGCTCTGTATACTACCACGGCTGCTGGGGCTCCTGTATACTACCACTGGGGCTGCTGGGGCTCCTGTATACTACCACTGGGGCTGCTGGGGCTCCTGTATACTACCACTGGGGCTGCTGGGGATCCTGTATACTACCACTGGGGCTGCTGGGGAATCTGTATACTACCACATCGGGGCTCCTGTATACTACCACTGGGGCTGCTGGGGCTCCTGTATACTACCACTGGGGCTGCTGGGGCTCCTGTATACTACCACTGGGGCTGCTGGGGCTCCTGTATACTACCACTGGGGCTGCTGGGGCTCCTGTATACTACCACTGGGGCTGCTGGGGAATCTGTATACTACCACTGGGGCTGCTGGGGAATATGTATACTACCACTGGGGCTGCTGTATACTACCACTGGGGAGGCCTGTATACCACACTGCTGGGGTCTGTATACCTGTGCTGGGGTCCACCCTCGGCTTATACACGAGTCAATAGGTTTTTCCAGATTTTTGGGGCAAAAGTAGGGGGGTCGGCTTATACACGGGTCGGCTTATACACGAGTATATACGGTAATATTTTTCTTAATAAAGATGATTACTCAGCTTTTAGGGCCAGTGCGAGCTGATCACATACAGTGAGCAGCTCGCACTAGCCTGAGCACAGTGATCCAGGGTCTAGCACTTTGAAAATGGGAATCCCCTGAGCCCTGGTCCCAAACTGTTCCTGAACAGTTTTGTTTATCTCTTATGTGTGCCATGTGGTTTTATTTTATATATAGACCAACAAAAGGAAAAAGTAGGCACAAAATATACATTAAAAGGTATAAATATATTTTATTGATATATATTAAAATACAATGGTTTACACACAAGGCAATGTCTCCATGAAAAACATACAGGGATAGGCAAATATGAAGCGTAAAAAAGTCGAACATGAAACAAAGCTTTTTAGACTGATGAAAATATCGACATATAACATATTTGGCAACAAAAAGGGACAAATATTGCCACACCATGACCAGGACTATATAATATCACGTACAAAGGACAAATACCGCTACACAATGACAAGACCACATATTACCACAACATAATGACAGAATACTACAAAACTGTTCATTAGTAAAAAAAAAACAAAACTAAATACTAAACACTGATATCTTCATCAGCAACATCATACATAGGAGCTATGTATATAGTGTGTATATTGTAAAGGTAATACAATGACTTACCAGTTACATGTCTAGCTGAAGTAATTCATCTCCACTTATCTTCTTCATCCAGCTCAGACTGCTATGATTTCTTCCTGAGAGGTCTCTTCTCTTTAGAAAGTAACACATAGGTATTTATAACTAATTTTTTTTTAAAGTGTTCCCTCCTTTTTTCTGGATTTGTACATTGCGACAGATGAAGAAAAAAAGTGACATAGTTCCCCCTGCATAGGAATAGGACCTCCCTTTTGTTTCCACCACAGAAACCAGTATCCTCAAAAATGAAAAATATTACAGCAGTAATAATGTCCCCTAATTGAACCTACACTAATTATGTCTCCCACTTGCCATCACCTCTTATTGTGATAAAGTCCTCCATCCTCAGCCCCTTGCTGTAACAATATATCCCATTCCTGCAAAACTGTTCCCCACTCTGGCACCTTTATTAAATGTCCCCTTCGTGGGTACTTCCTATAATATTATCTTTCATCTTGGGCCACTTGCTACAATAATGTACCCCATTCTGACTCCTTCCTTTACAAATGTCCCCCATCCTGGCCCCTTTATTAAACAATGCGCTCCTTCCTCGGTACTTCCTATAATAAAATCTTCCATCCTGGGTCCCTTACGCTAATAATGTCCTCCATTGAGGTCCCATGATGCCTCCATCCTCTAATAACATCAACCATCCTGCATCATTTTTTCAATAATGTCCCTCATCCTTAGCTTTTTCCTGTAATAACGTTTTTTATCCTGGAAACCTTCCTGTTATAATGTCCCAAATTTTGGACCCCTTTATTTAATAATGTCTTCTATCCTGAGACACTTTATTTAATAATGTCCCCCATCCTTGGCTCCTTTTATTCAACCTTTTCACCCTCTAGTCTGATTTCACCTTCCTGACCAGGCCAAATTTTGAAATTCAGACCCAAAGAGGGTCCAACCTGAAAACATACAACCCAAGAATACTCCCACAGTATTAAACAATGTAATAACACCAAAAAATACCAGGGGAATCAGAGAGTGGACAAAAATATAGTAAAATTAAGAAAATCTTAAGCATATAAGTGCACTGGGGAACTGACTAAAGCATGGATAGCTAAGATGGAGACAGCTGCACAGATGATAGCTGGGCACAGGGACTGTAGCTAAGCATACCTCAACATGCATTTCACAAGCAGTGGCTTTTTCAGGTGAGGCCTTTGTGTTACCAGTAATGTGAAAATCCCTTATATCTCCATTAACATATGACAGACAATGCATTAGACTTGTCAGTGTTACACTGACAGAACACCTTTTAGACCCTGCTCTTAGTATAGTTCAGACCTGTACAACATATGGCTTGTGGAAAGCATGCGGCCTGCCACACCGTTTTGTGTTATCCATGGAGATCTTCCTGTATTTAACTATATCTGTGTATTATAGACACAAATGCACTTAAATACTGAGGTCAGTAGCAGAGCAGAGGAGCATTTGGTAGCTCAAAAACTACTCATAATGGGCAGCATGAAGAAAAACTTACCATCAATAGCTAGATACAAAACTAACACTGCACTTAGCAGGATGCAGTCAGACCCCATTATGTGGAGCAAGCTCAGGTGCAGGCAGAGAAAATCACCTCTGCCTACAATACATGTGGGAGGTGACTTGCCATTGGGCTTGCGTATGACGCTATTCACACTGATACATATGATGTGGAGTGTCTGATAGCTACCCATTGGTCCTGCCACCTGACCAAACGGGCCGCCCAGCACGATACATCCGCACCACTGGATGAACAGTGCCCCAAGGGGCCCAACCGCACCCCGCAGATGATAAAAAAGTGCAACAAGTTTCTTATGATGAACAAAAAAGCTTTTATATGTGGTATTAGTTCATGTATTGGCCAAGACACTTAAGCTCATGATCCACGTCACAGATCCCCATGCTCATGAGTCCTAACAAATTTGTACAAAAGCTACTCATAATGGGCAGCATAAATGGCAAGCCCAATGGCAAGTCACCTCCCCCATGTGTTGTAGGTAGAGGTGATTTTATCTGCCTGCACCTGGGCTTGCTCTACATAAGGGGGTCTAACTGCATCCTGCCAAGTGCAGTATTGGTTTTGTATCTGGATATTGATGATAGATTTTTTTCTGATGCTGAGCATTCGGTAGCTCCCCACCCTGACATGCACCTCATCGTGCTGCTCCTGTTCATGCAGTGTTGCAGAGACCGCAGGGACATTGAGCACTCCTTGGAGGATGTGTTGAGCATTTGTGACGTATATTCTGATTTCCGGACACTCAGACATTATGGGCACAAAATGGTGCCAATGGACTGGAGTGGCATCGGTAAGAGCCGATTATATGCTAGGGGGCAGGGAAATTACATTTAAAGTGCTTCTCCAGAACTGAAAAATAAAAAAAACACTGGAGTGATGTTTTATTAGTGTCCCCCACCCTGGCCCATATGCCCCTGTGGCACCAATGTGGGGGATTGCCACAGGACTCATCAGTGCAGGGAGGGATATACACCTTGGCACACACAGCATGCAACACCTTCTATTTAAAGATTCCATAATAACAGGGTCTGTACCACAGGACTGGCGTATAGCAAATGTGGTGCCAATATTCAAAAAGGGGACAAAAACTGAACTTGGAAATTATAGGCCAGTAAGCTTAACCTCTACTGTGGGTAAAATCCTTGAGGGTTTTCTAAGAGATGCTATACTGGAGTATCTGAACAAAAATAACCTCATGACCCATTATCAACATGGTTTTACGAGGGACCGTTCCTGTCAAACTAATCTGATAAGCTTCTATGAAGAAGTAAGTTCTGGACTGGACCAAGGAAATGCAGTGGATGTGGTGTATATGGACTTTTCAAAAGCTTTTAATACGGTGCCACACAAAAGGTTGATACATAAAATGAGGGCAATGGGGATAGGGGAAAATATGTGTAAGTGGGTTAAGAACTGGCTTAGTGATAGGAAACAAAGGGTGGTTATTAATGGAACACACTCAGAATGGGTCACAGTTAACAGTGGGGTACCACAGGGGTCAGTGTTGGGCCCGCTTCTATTTAATATATTTATTAATGACCTTGTAGGGGGCATACAGAGTAGAATCTCAATATTTGCAGATGACACTAAACTCTGCAGGGTAATCAATACAGATGAGGACAATTTTATATTACAGGAGGATTTATGTAAACTAGAAGCTTGGGCTGCTAAATGGCAAATGCGCTTTAATGGGGATAAATGTAAAGTCATGCAATTGGGCAGAGGAAACAAAAGGTATAATTATGTGCTTAATTGTAAAACACTGGGCAAAACTGTCACTGAAAAAGACCTGGGTGTATGGGTAGATGACAAACTCACATTTAGTGGCCAGTGTCAGGCAGCTGCTGCAAAGGCAAATAAAATAATGGGATGTATTAAAAGAGGCATAGATGCTCATGAGGAGAACATAATTTTACCTCTATACAAGTCACTAGTGCGACCACACTTAGAATACTGTGTACAATTCTGGTCTCCGGTGTATAAGAAAGACATAGCTGAACTAGAGCGGGTCCAGAGAAGAGCGACAAAAGTCATTAGAGGACTAAGGGGTCTGCAATACCAAGACAGGTTATTAAACTTGGGGTTATTTAGCTTGGAAAAACGAAGGCTTAGGGGTGATCTTATATTAATGTATAAATATATGAGGGGACAGTACAGAGACCTTTCTAATGATCTCTTTACTCTTAGGCCTGAGACTGGGACAAGGGGGCATCCTCTACGTGTGGAGGAAAGAAGGTTTAATCATAATCACAGACGTGGATTCTTTACTGTAAGAGCAGTGAGACTATGGAACTCTCTGCCACATGCTGTTGTAATGAGTGACTCACTACTAACATTTAAGAAGGGCCTGGATGCCTTTCTTGAAAACTATAATATTATCAGTTATATATACTAGATTCTTTGATAGGGCGTTGATCCAGGGAATTAGTCTGATTGCCATATCTGGAGTCAGGAAGGAATTTTTTCCCCCAATGTGGAGCTTAGTGTTGCCACATGGGTTTTTTTTTGCCTTCCTCTGGATCAACATGTTAGGCTATGGGTTGAACTAGATGGACTTAAAGTCTTCCTTCAACCTTAAAAACTATGTTACTATGTTACTATGTTACTATGTATGTAACCCCAGACCTGGAGGGGGAGCCCCACTGGCTGTCCTTAAGCCAGATTCTCTATAAAAGATCCAGGCCTGAGGAGAGGTGTCAGTTTAGTTCAGTTCAGTTCCAGTTAGTCTGCAGTCAGACAGAGAAGGGAGCAGTTGTAAGGAGCTGGTTGCTGGGACAAAGCAGGCCCAGAAGCAGGGGACACTGACCCAGCTGTGCTGAGCCCTAGGGAGAGGGACGGAGGCCAGTGGGAGAAGCAAG
>JARQOC010000001.1:45423127-45536970 GCA_033576535.1 Allobates femoralis
GCTCGGTTCTGGTGCATGCACAGTGTACATATTGAAGCCTACAATGCACGGATGTGATGTTCCGGCCCAGCTCTTCACTGTAGAAAATGAGGTGGCAAATTTAAAATAGAGGAAGAACGTAGAACGAATGGTGATGCCCAGCGGGGTGTGATAACACCAAGCGAGGAGGGGAAAATGGAGCCCCAGGACCAGCCTTTCTCCAAAAGCAAAATACATGTAAGTATATAACTAATTTTCTTAATCTTTACAGTGCAGGTTTAGGTGAGACAGGGATGGTTAGTAGTGATCAGCTAGGAAGGTGCAGGGGCAAGGTAGTGGTAATAGAGAGGGGTCAAACAAGGTGACAGGTTCCCTTTAATTTGTATAAGTGGGATTAAATTTTATTGGCAGTAGGCATATAATTTGTGGGGACCTGCTGAGAGGCTATGTGAATGTTTAAAAAAATATTCCTTTATTATAAACACTAATTGAAGTCCTGTTGGCTTTTTCAGCCAGAGCGGGGACTTCTGTGCCTCTTCTACGTAACTTGCGTAGCTGAGCGAGCTACACCTATTCTGAAAGTTCTCTACGCACTGAACGGTCAAAAGAAATATAGATAGTGCTCAGCTGCAGAGTCCTGAGCTGGCCCTGGCTGGCTCCCCAGTGTAAAAGTCATATTTACATTAACTCTCCTTAAGGGCAAAAGCACGAATTACCGTATATACTGGTGTATAAGCCGAGTTTTTCAGCCCAAAAATTGGGCTGAAAAGTCTCCCCCTCGGCTTATAAATGGGTCAATATGGTAGGCTGCTGTGGTGGGGGTTGTGTCCGGGGCTGGGGAGGCTGGAGGAGGCGGGGGAGGCTGCTGTATGAGTGGCCCCGTCACGTGGGGCCGCTCATTATATATGCACAGCTTCCCCCTGTCAATCAGCGGCAGGGGGAAGCAGTGCATATCTGGCCCCCAAATGCTGGCACTCGCCCCCCCCTCTGTGTAAGGGCCAGCCCCCCCGCTGCTTATCTTACCATCCCCGGTCTTCTGCACAGCGCCGGTCCTCGGTGCTCCGTCCTCCACGCTCCCATCCGGCTACATCCGGGATCCCCGGCCGTCGCAGGCATATGACATCATCGTGCGACGGCCGGGGATCCCGGATGCAGCGAGGACGGGAGCATGTAGGACGGAGCACGGAAGACCGGCGCTGTGCAGAAGACCAGGGATGGTAAGTTAAGCAGCAGGGGGGGCCTTACAAGGAGGGGGGGCGAGTGCCAGCATTTGGGGCTGGTGTATACCCCTGGGGGCTGCTGTATACCCCTGGGGGCTTCTGTATACCCCTGGGGGTTGCTGTATACCACTGGGCTGCTGTATATACTGGTGGGGCCTGTATACCACTGGGGCTGCTGTATATACTGGTGGGGTCTGTATATAACCCTGGGGAGGCTGCTGTATACCCTGGGGCTGCTGTATACCCCTGGGGCTGATGTATACCACTGGGGCTGCTGTATATCCCCGGAGGCTGCTGTATACCCCTGGGGCTGCTGTATATACTGCTGGGGCCTGTATACCACTGGGGTTGCTGTATATACTGGTGGGGTCTGTATATACCACTGGGGCTGCTGTATATACTGGTGGGGTCTGTATATACCACTGGGGCTGCTGTATATACTGTTGGGGTCTGTATATACCACTGGGGAGGCTGCTGTATACCACTGGGGCTGCTGTATATACTGCTGGGGCCTGTATATGCCACTGGGGAGGCTGCTGTATACTACCACTGGGGGGGGCCTGTATACCACACTGCTGGGGGCTGTATACCTGTGCTGGGGTCCACCCTTGGCTTATACACGAGTCAATAGGTTTTCCCAGGTTTTGGGGGCAAAAGTAGGGGGGTCGGCTTATACAAGGGTCGGCTTATACAAGAGTCGGCTTATACACGAGTATATACGGTAAGTCTATTCATTTGCACTTTGTTTACAGCAAAAATGTGTTCATTTTGCAAAAATTGGTCGAAATAAAAATCACTCCACAAGGATCTGAAACACATTTGCTAAAAGATTTTTGCGACTTTTTGAAAAGTCACACGTGAAAACATTTGCGAACCTTAAACGCCACCCAGAGTGGCAAGCTAAATAAAAAATAAAGAAGGCATAAAAAAGGGAGATGAATTTGGTGAATAAAAATACAGTAGGACAGCAAAATCTCAATAATATACAGGCGTAAATGAAATAATTTTACAGAGGCAGCCTATGTGGTAACTATGAGGGATGGAGGATGTGGAATTCCAGGTTGACCTCTTTTCTTGGCGGAATGGTGATAACTTCATCACTGGCACTCTTTCTGTCTTATGAAGCAGTAAATTAATTCAATATTCATATATTCAGTGTTTGCATAATTTAGTGTCCTCGGAGCGCTCTCCTAAATTTTTGTGTTGTTTTCTATTACATTGGATAAACAACAATCAGCACCAGAACATTTACTTCACTTGGACACACTAAGAGCAGAAAAGTTGTTTTTTGATACTTTTTTACGTGGTTATTTGTGTAATTCTTTTGGTGGTAAATGTTTATGGAAGGGTCATATGAGTCGAGGTGTTCCGTTGCGATCCTAAACACTAGTGGGCGTATGGGGTGGTATTTGCTGCAGATATTTTCCTCTTAGGCCACACCTTGCTAGATGATGCAGGAACCCTAGATTTACCGTTTCAACAGGATGGATGCAGTCCATTTTTTTAAGAATAAACTTGATTTTCTTGATGTCCTGGATGAAAAATATAGGCAAAGGTCTCGAAAAAGTATGAAAAATCAGTCCCATTCTCATCCAGAAAAGTGGGACTTTTTTCTCATTTGTCATCTGTATACAATGTTTTTTTTTAACTCAGAATCTATTAATCATTTACGGTTTCCTATGTTACAGAATTGCAATGTATCTGTGAGGGTACCTTTACACGCGGCTACATTTCTAGGGTGGCTACAGGTAACTTACTGGTTGCAGTGAAATCATGGAGACAAGGTTCTATCTTGTTGCTGTGTACAAATGGAATAATGTCTCCATGATTTCACTGCAACCAGTAAGTTACCTGTGGATAAGCTAGAAATGTAGCCGCGTGTAAAGGTACCCTAAGAATCAGATACTATGCTGTGGCTTCGTGTGGCATCCGATTTTTCTCACACCCAAAGACTTGAATAAGTGACACTCATCTGATTTCAAGCATAAGAATAAGATGAATAATAATAACAGTTTGCTGAACGTCAAGGACCTGCGGTGACGTCAGACGCATATGATACCCCTCGTGACCGGCTTCCCTGGTAACCAGGAAGGCAGATTCAATCGCGTGGTGCACGTTAGGCACCGGAGGCCTCTAAACCGAGTTATGCAGGCTGCATAACCCGGTAAGGTTAGCAATATACTTAAACACCTGTATGCCCCATATTAATCCACCGTATCTTACCCAGGAGTGTTCCTCTCTTTCTCCCTTTTTATCACTCGTCTGATTTCAGACTCGAATCACAGCATGTGGTGATTATTTTCTCACGCTGAATTGATATGAAAAAAAACATTCATCAGCACTTTCTTATTGAATAACATGGGTGGAATAACAATACCCTATCTTATCCATTTGCACCCTTCTGATTTAAATGGTTTGGTAAAGGCTCTGTCACACATAAAGAGATCGCTAACGAGATCGCTATTGGAATCGCTGTTGCGTCACGAAATCCGTGACGCAACAGCGATGTCGTTCTGTGTGACACGCACCAACGATCTGGCCCCTGCTGTGAGATTGGTGATCGCTATACACTGCTCTGGGTCATTCCTGCGTTGTTGTGCTCCCGCCGGGAACGCTACATCGTTGTGTTTGACAGAGATAATGAGCAACAATCTCAATGCTACGCTATGGAGAGAAAATTCCCAACAACTGGTATAATTCTAGATGGCTAGTGTGTCGTTTTCCATCGCTAGTAAGATGCCTGTTTGACATCTTACCAGTGATATGTAAATGACACACTAGCGATCTCTGCACATCGTTATCAGGATCGTTGATGCGTCATTATGTGAGACAGGGCCTTTAGTGTAACAGGGTGGCCTATCACTGTATGCTCTTGCCCCTGAAGACACCAAATCCTGTGCTGAAAAGCCTTTTTTGCTAGATCTGCCAACACTTAGCCAACAAATACTTTTTGCCTAATACCAGTGTTTGCCCAATCAGCTTGGGTGCAGTGGTGTGTTAAAATCTCCAGATCCACCCAAATCCTCTCTATTAGGCTGGGGTCACACACACAGATATCTGGGCAGATATTGTTCACAGATCTCTGGTTGCAGTGAAATCATGGACAGATTGCTCCATTTGTACACAGCCACAAAATGGAACCATGTGTCCATGATTTCACTGCAACCAGAGATCTGTGAAAAATATCTGCCCAGATATCTGTCTGTGTGACCCCAGCCTTAATGTGACAGGCATTCCAATTATGCAGAAGGAATCCAGCACACCTTTGTACCTTGCTGCCAGCAGAGCTCAAAGCCATCAGGCTGTGTTAATGATTCACTTACACCATTCAGCTCAAAGATCTGCATCACTACAGAAGTCTTTCGGCCTGCCTGTTATCCCGCCTGATATGCGATGTGCCATCACAATGTAATCGCACTCTGCACATCTTGTAGCAACTGTGGCAGCAGCAAAGAGACCTAGCGCAGTTTGTAATGAAGATATAGCCTGGGCCAACTTGATCCTAAGTTGGGGCAAAACATACTGCTGGAGGGGTCAAAGATCAAGGACCTCTGCACCCTACTGCAGAGTTTTGAAATGGCTACTAAGATGTTTAGTGCTGATGATGCCTTTATGAACATAACTATTCTGGTCATCTACAGTTAGGGTCAGAAATATTTGGACAGTGACACAATTTTCGCGAGTTGGGCTCTGCATGCCACCACATTGGATTTGAAATGAAACCTCTACAACAGAATTCAAGTGCAGATTGTAACGTTTAATTTGAAGGGTTGAACAGAAATATCTGATAGAAAATGTAGGAATTGTACACATTTCTTTACAAACACTCCACATTTTAGGAGGTCAAAAGTAATTGGACAAATAAACATAACCCAAACAAAATATTTTTATTTTCAATATTTTGTTGCGAATCCTTTGGAGGCAATCACTGCCTTAAGTCTGGAACCCATGGACATCACCAAACGCTGGGTTTCCTACTTCTTAATGCTTTGCCAGGCCTTTACAGCTGCAGCCTTCAGGTCTTGCTTGTTTGTGGGTCTTTCCGTCTTAAGTCTGGATTTGAGCAAGTGAAATGCATGCTCAATTGGGTTAAGATCTGGTGATTCACTTGGCCATTGCAGAATGTTCCACTTTTTTGCACTCATGAACTCCTGGGTAGCTTTGGCTGTATGCTTGGGGTCATTGTCCATCTGTACTATGAAGCGCCGTCCAATCAACTTTGCAGCATTTGGCTGAATCTGGGCTGAAAGTATATCCCGGTACACTTCAGAATTCATCCGGCTACTCTTGTCTGCTGTTATGTCATCAATAAACACAAGTGACCCAGTGCCATTGAAAGCCATGCATGCCCATGCCATCACGTTGCCTCCACCATGTTTTACAGAGGATGTGGTGTGCCTTGGATCATGTGCCGTTCCCTTTCTTCTCCAAACTTTTTTCTTCCCATCATTCTGGTACAGGTTGATCTTTGTCTCATCTGTCCATAGAATACTTTTCCAGAACTGAGCTGGCTTCTTGAGGTGTTTTTCAGCAAATTTAACTCTGGCCTGTCTATTTTTGGAATTGATGAATGGTTTGCATCTAGATGTGAACCCTTTGTATTTACTGTCATGGAGTCTTCTTTTTACTGTTGACTCAGAGACAGATACACCTACTTCACTGAGAGTGTTCTGGACTTCAGTTGATGTTGTGAACGGGTTCTTCTTCACCAAATAAAGTATGCGGCGATCATCCACCACTGTTGTCATCCGTGGACGCCCAGGCCTTTTAGAGTTCCCAAGCTCACCAGTCAATTCCTTTTTTCTCAGAATGTACCCAACTGTTGATTTTGCTACTCCAAGTATGTCTGCTATCTCTCTGATGGATTTTTTCTTTTTTTTCAGCCTCAGGTTTTTCTGCTTCACCTCAATTGAGAGTTCCTTTGACCGCATGTTGTCTGGTCACAGCAACAGCTTCCAAATGCAAAACCACACACCTGGAATCCACCCCTGACCTTTTAACTACTTCATTGATTACAGGTTAACGAGGGAGACGCCTTCAGAGTTAATTGCAGCCCTTAGAGTCCATTGTCCAATTACTTTTGGTCCCTTGAAAAAGAGGAGGCTATGCATTACAGAGCTATGATTCCTAAACCCTTTCTCCGATTTGGATGTGGAAACTCTCATATTGCAGCTGGGAGTGTGCAATTTCAGCCCATATTATATATATAATTGTATTTCTGAACATGGTTTTATAAACAGCTAAAATAACAAAACTTGTGTCACTGTCCAAATATTTCTGGCCCTAACTGTACATGTTGAAGCACACTTTGACCAGTATGCAGAGTCAGGTGGTGGTCCAAGAGGAAAAGGAGGAAGTTGGGGGTGTATGCAGAATGGAAAACAAAATCTGGAAAGTCTGGACTGTCATCAGCACAGATTAAGATGGTATGGGGGGTGGAGTTGAGGGATCGACGAGGGCTCATGGTACCAGCCAAACTGCTATTGAAGGTGCAGGAGCTGAGGAAGAAATGGAGGAGAAAAAGGTGATGGGCATGGAAGACTCAGCAGATGAGGAGAAATTGATCACATTTCTATTGTGCAAGGTTGGCGGGCGGAGGAAGCAAGCAGTAATGTTGCCCCACCATCACCAACACAACGAGGACTTGAGCCTCATGAATGTGTGAGACACATGAGTGCCTTCTTGCTACACTATCTGCAACATGATCCATGGATTATTAGGATTTGAAATAATGTTGACTACTGGTTTGCCACACTGTTCAATTCCCTGTACAGGGTGGGACATTTATATGGATTTATCTAAATAAAATGGGAATGGTCGGTGATATCAACTTCCTGTTTGTGGCACATTAGTATATGGGAGGGGGAAAACTTATCCAGATGGGTGGTGAACATGGTGGCCATTTTGAAGTCAGCCATTTTGGATCCAACTTTATTTTTTTCAATGGGAAGAGGGTCATCAAACTTATTGAGAATTTCATAAGAAACACAATGGTGTACTTGGTTTTAACGTAACTTTATTCTTTCATGAGTTATTTACAAGTTTATGATCACTTATAAAATGTGTTCAAAGTGCTGCCCATTGTGTTGTATTGTCAATACAACCCTCTTCTCCCACTCCTGACACACTGATAGCAACACTGCAGAAGAAATGCTAGCACAGGCTTCCAGTATCCGTTGTTTCAGATGCTGCACATCTCGTATCTTCACAGCATAGACAATTGCCTTCAGATGAGGGATGAGGAAAACTTAGTGAATGGTGAAGTTAACAAACAAAACCAGCGCTATTGGTCTGACACTAACCCACAGTGGATAGATCCCTCCAAGACTGCTGGAACACAAACATTGATGGTATGGTGTGGTATATGGGGTACAAAGATAGTGGACCATTCTTCATCAATGGAAACCTTAATGCCACTGGATATCTGAATCATGTAGCAATTTCAGATATCCAGTGGCATTGAGGTTTCCATTGATGAAGAATGGCCCCATTATCTTTGTACCACATATACCACACCATACCATCAACTTTTGTGTTCCAGCAGTCTTGGAGGGATCTATCCACTGTGGGTTAGTGTCAGACCAATAGCGCTGGTTTTATTTGTTAACTTCCCCATTCACCATCTTTAAATGAAAAAAATAAAGTTGGATCCAAAATGGCCACCATGGTCACCACCTATCTGGAAACGTTTTCCCCCTCCCATATACTAATGTGCCACAAACATGAAGTTGATATCACCAACCATTCCCATTTTATTTAGGTGCATCCATATCAATAGCCCACCCTTATAACAGTAGATTTGGCCAAATGCTTCCTGCCCTTGAAAGGGACAGACACATGCAGGAGTATCAGAAGAAGCTTTCAGACAATCTTAGTACTGCTTTTACCCAAAACACCAGTGACGCACATAGTGCACATTGCAGTTTTACACTTTCAACCCAGGGAACATCAAATCATCATCACAGAAATGTTCACTGTATCAGTGTAACTGTTACAAGCTTTTTCTGTGGCTTCCTTGAGGTGTGGTGCATGACTTGAGCAGGGCTGTCTGAGCACAAACCTACTCCTTACACTCTTGCACCTGTTCCTAAATGATCAACCTTGAAATGCTGGGCCCAGGCCTCCTGCCTTTCTACCATTGTGACCCAATACAAAATGTTTAAGGCCTTGTTCACACATCCTAATGCGTTTTTTAAGCCCTTAGAAAAACGGATCCGTTTTATTAAGGGTGCCAATAGTGTCTCCTGAGGTCCTGGACGTTTTTGACAAGTTTTGGGACTTAGTAATTTTTTAATTAAAAACGCATATACGTTAACGCATGCATTAACGCAGGTGTCTATATGTGCCATGCATTAACACATGCGTTTCCCGTAGGGCCCCATGTTAAAAAAAACGCATGCGTTTTTTTAAAAAACACACATGCACATTCGTTAACGCATATGTGTTTTTGGACTTTGAAAAAAAATGGCCAAAATGTTCCCAAAAGCGGATGGTATGTGTGCACAAGGCCTAAGATGGATAGTACTTTACTTTGCTGTGACACTAATTTTTGGAAAGTGGGGACTCCTGTTAGGGTCTCCAGCACCTCTTTCTGAATATTGAACCTTTCTGTCCATAGAACCAGGGATTAATAAATGTGCTGTATTCACATCCACCGTTTTTTAGTTGCTTAAAAGCAGTCTTTGTTAAATCTCCCTAAATAATGTCATCAACTCTTTTTGGTATAGAACCTGGCCTTGCCATATCTGCTGTATTTATCTACAGCTTTTTTTGACTAAAAAGCATTGTTTGGTAAATCTCCCCTGCCCACTGGACCTATACATGTATACATATACTGACCCACCTGAATCCTCTTCTTATAGTGGTTCATGAAGCTTATACTTGTACCACCTGAGTATGGTGAGGCATAAAATTGACTGGAGCGGTTGCATGATGTTTGAGGGCATCCTGCCCACTAGACCTCTGTAGGTCAATCCCCTACCCAAACCTTCTTTTTATAACAGTCCATAAAGCTGATACTTCTGCCACCTGTGTGTGGTTAATATTGACTGAAGCGGTTTTACAATGGCCGTAAGGGCCGGGGGGTACTCGGTAGCCGGGCTGGCTTGTTCTTTGGGAGGTCATGGTGGCTGTGGCCCAGATCCATGGCCCTGGCCGTGCAGTGAAGGGATTATTTACAGGGGACTTTAGTAGTCTTTTCGTGATGCCACCTGTGGAATTTGTCCAGGGATGGCCGACGCTGCTGGTTTGGGCCTCCGGGGCACATGATGCGACAGCCGGGATGTTATCACTCCCCACAGGTGGACTAGGGCCCCAGGGTCAGTGTGGTAGTCTATGGGGTTGATGGTAACAGTCGTTGGGGTGCAGGACAGAGGGCGCAAGAAATAATTGGAGCACACAGAAGGGTGCAGTTTCCTTTACCTTTACCTGGTAGATGGTGGTGCAGTCCGGGGCACTGGTTACCAGGTTTTGGAAGGGTCCGGTCAGCCTAGAAGCATTTGGGAATTCACCTTGCGAGGTGGATTTGGAGGCCTTCTAGCTGCGTTTTCCCTTTGGATCCCTGCTGCTTGAAGCTATGTTGCGGCCCTCTTCCTGCGTGGGTGTTCCTATCCCATATAGCAGACAGCACGAACCTTTGATGGACACCTCCTTGCTGATGGCAGCTCCGGGCTCTCAATCCACTGTGGTGCTGCTGGGTCTTCGGTGCGGCCAGGAGACTTGCAGCCTCCTGCCCACCAGATTCGGTTACAGGGATGTACAGTACCCGCACAACCAAGGACTCTGGTGTCCTCTACAGTTCCTCTCTGGTGTGAAGTCAGTCAAAACTTCACTCCCCAGAGCTCTCTCCTACATGTCCTCTCCCTTTCGTCAGATGTTCTCCTTGCTTTCTCATTCTAGTCCCTCCTCCTTGCCAGAACTAGGGAAGCTCCCCTGAACTCAGGTGCAGAGCTCCCCCTTCTGGCCCAGAGTCAGGTGTTGGATGCTGGGTGTTACCTAGTGTGAGGACTTCCTCCTGCTTCCAGGCATGCCATCATCCCCTGTGAGGGAGGCAATGTCACTGTGGCAACCGGACCACTGGGGTGCCAGATTTGCATGACTTATGAGGGCTTCATGACAATAGGCCAATACATGTGACTAACCTAGCTGACTTATTTTTTCAGTTACTCATCCATCTGTCAATTCAGACTGAGTTTCACCCACCTCTGAAATTTAAGTGAATGTGAGCCACCTCCAGGCTTGCACAGACCGTGTCTTGTTCACCCATGCTATGCCATGAGACTATTTGTACTCTAGGTAGATTGTTGTTCCTTTACTTGGGGTCTGGCACTAATATGAGCAGTTTGGTGGCTTATGGACACCTTTGAAAGTGTTTTCTATGTGTTTCATGTTGCCTGCCATTGATTTCAATAGGGTTCGTCAAACAATTCGGCAAACACCTCTCTATTCAGCAAACCGAACTTAAATACTAAAGTGTTTGCTCAACTCTAATCCAGATCCTTTCACTTCCTCATTGGGAGTTGAGCCAGGCTGGTATGATGTCATGCCTACAGATATCTGGCAGAGGCACTCCACCAAGTGTATTACCACAAGCTGGGAAAAAATGGCAGGGTACAGTTGTTCTGTTACCTGCATGAATTGTAACATGTCACAACTTCACAAGTCATAGACAAGTTAATAAGCTGCTGCTCTGGCCACTGACCCACACAACGAGGAGAAAGGACATCGAAATTGAAAGAACTAGAGCATTGGAAAAGAACCTGAAGAAGGAGGCAATCCGATTCTGAAATGTGTTGCATAAATAAAGATCACAATTTCGTACATCCAGTCCTAGCATTTTTTGACATCGCGCAGGAATTACTGCTCCTGCTTCTCTCTCAATTTCCGCAATCTTTAAAATAGGGCAGAAAAAAAGCCGGCAGAAATCTGAAGACGTCCAAATTTCAACTATTCTGTTAAAAATGTATATAAAGACAAAATAGCAATGTTTAGACCCTTAAAACAATATGTAGACCCTAAAATTGATATTACATAGTTATTTGTAGAATTGGGGATCAGTCTTTATTAAGGAAATATACATCCACATTTGAAACAAGGATTGTTGCCATCTCAAAGCTGTATATATGTTATACACAGCATCGCTAATCACCAAAGCAGATGTCAGCGGAGCCAGATTATGACACTGGAACTGGCATTCCACCACCACCATAGCTGGCGCTCCACCACCATCGGAATCGGTGCTTCACCACCCCCAGAGCCGCCGTTTTGCCACCACGAGAGCTGATCAAACCTACTATTTTCCTCCCACAAGGGAGAAAGCCCGCAAGGGCAGGGTCCTCTCCCCTCTATACCAGTCTGTGTTAGTTTGTTCATTGTATTTTTCACTTGTTTTGTATGCAACCCTTTCACATGTACAGTACCATGGAATCAATGGTACAATCAAAATATTAGTGCATCTCAATTATTAGAATACTAGCTGTGAGCCCGATGCAAATGCATCGGGATTCTAGAACGTGCATTAATTTGATTATAGTAGTTATAGCTGTTAGCCTGATGCAAATGCATCGGGTATCTAAAATATGTTTATTGTTTTTTTAAACATTTTTAAATAATAATCGCATCATCAATAGCAATAATATAAGCCATAGCATTATTATTAGCAGTAATAGCAGTATTAATAGCATTATTAGCAGTATTATGAGCATTAATAACAGTATTAATAACATTAATAGCATTATTATTAGCATTAATAGCATTATTAATAGCATTATTAGCATTAATAATAGCATTAATAACATTATTAATAGCATTAATAGCATTATTGTTAGCATTAATAGCATTAATAATAGCATTATTAGCATTAATAATAGCATTAATAACATTATTAATAGCATTAATAGCATTATTATTAGCATTAATAGCATTAATAATAACATTATTAGCATTAATAATAGCATTAATAACATTATTAATAGCATTAATAGTATTATTATTAGCATTAATAGCATTAATAATAGCATTATTAGCATTAATAATAGGATTAATAACATTATTAATAGCATTAATAGCATTATTATTAGCATTAATAGCATTAATAATGCATTATTAGCATTAATAATAGCATTAATAACATTATTAATAGCATTAATAGCATTATTATTAGCATTAATAGCAATATTAATAGCATTAATAGGAAAAATATTAGCATTAATAGCATTAATAGCATAATTAATAGCATTAATAGCATTATTAATAGCATTAATAGCATTAATAATAGCATTAATAGCATTAATAATAGCATTAATAACATTATTAATAGCATTAATAGCATTATTATTAGCATTAATAGCATTATGATTAGCATTAGTAGCATAAATAATGCCATTAATAGGATAAATATTAGCATTGATAGCATTAATAGCATAATTAATAGCATTAATAGCATTATTAATAGCATTAATAGCATTATTATTAGCATTAATAGCATTAATAGGATAAATATTAGCATTAATAGCATTATTAATAGCATTATTATTGGCATTAATATCATTATTAATAGCATTATTAGCATTAATAATAGCATTAATAACATTATTAATAGCATTAATAGCATTATTATTAGCATTAATAGCATTATTATTAGCATTAATAGCATTAATAATACCATGAATAGCATAAATATTAGCATTAATAGCAATAATAGCATAATTAATAGCATTAATAGCATTATTAATAGCATTAATAGCATTAATAGGATAAATATTAGCATTAATAGCATTATTAATAGCATTAATAATACCATTAATAGGATAAATATTAGCATTAATAGCATTAATAGCATTAATAGCATAATTAATAGCATTAATAGCATTATTAATAGCATTAATAGCATTATTATTAGCATTATTAGCATTAATAATAGCATTATTAGCATTAATAATAGCATTAATAACATTATTAATAGCATTAATAGCATTATTATTAGCATTAATAGCATTAATAGCATTATTATTAGCATTAATAGCATTAATAATACCATGAATAGCATAAATATTAGCATTAATAGCAATAATAGCATAATTAATAGCATTAATAGCATTATTAATATCATTAATAGCATTAATAGGATAAATATTAGCATTAATAGCATTATTAATAGCATTAATAATACCATTAATAGGATAAATATTAGCATTAATAGCATTAATAGCATTAATAGCATAATTAATAGCATTAATAGCATTATTAATAGCATTAATAGCATTATTATTAGCATTAATAGCATTAATAATAGCATTATTAGCATTAATAATAGCATTAATAACATTATTAATAGCATTAATAGCATTATTAGCATTAATAGCATTAATAGCATTATTATTAGCATTAATAGCATTAATAATACCATTAATAGGATAAATATTAGCATTAATAGCATTATTAGCATTAATGATAGCAATAATAACATTATTAATAGCATTAATAGCATTATTATTAGCATTAATAGCATTAATAGTATTATTAATAGCATGAATAGCATTATTAATAGCATTAATAGGATTAATAGCATTATTAATAGCATTAATAGCATAAATAATAGAATTAATAGCATAAAAAATAGCATTATATAGCATTAGTATTAGCATAAAGAGCATTAATAGCAATATTATTAGCATGAATAGCATTATTAATAGCATTAATAGCATTAATAGGATAAATATTAGCATTAATAGCATTAATAGCATAATTAAATAGCATTAATAGCATTATTAATAGCATTAATAGCATTATTATTAGCATTAATAGCATTAATAATAGCAGCATTATTAGCATTAATAATAGCATTAATAACATTATTAAAAGCATTAATAGCATTATTATTAGCATTAATAGCATTAATAGCATTATTATTAGCATTAATAGCATTAATAATACCATTAATAGGATAAATATTAGCATTAATAGCATTAATAGCATAAATAATAGCATTAATAGCATTATTAATAGCATTAATAGCATTATTATTAGCATGAATAGCATTAATAATAGCATTATATAGCATTAATAATAGCATTAATAGCATTATTAATAGCATTAATAGCATTATTATTAGCATAAATAGCGTTAATAATAGCATTATTAGCATTAATAATAGCATTAATAGCATTATTAATAGCATTAATAGCATTATTATTAGCATAAATAGCATTAATAATAATAATAGCATTATTAGCATTAATAATAGCATTAATAACATTATTAATAGCATTAATAGCATTAATTATATAGCATTAATAGCATTAATAATAGCATTAATTAGCATTAATAATAGCATTAATAGCATTATTTATAGCATTAATAGCATTATTATTAGCATAAATAGCATTAATAATAGCATTATTAGCATTAATAATAGCATTAATAACATTATTATTAGCATTAATAGCATTATTATTAGCATTAATAGCATTAATAATACCATTAATAGAATAAATATTATCATTAATAGCATAAATAATAGCATTAATAGCATTATTAATAGCATTAATAGCATTATTATTAGCATAAATAGCATTAATAATAGCATTATTAGCATTAATAATAGCATTAATAACATTATTAATAGCATTAATAGTATTATTATTAGCATTAATAGCATTAATAATAGCATTATTAGCATTAATAATAGCATTAATAACATTATTATTAGCATTAATATTATTATTTTTATTGAATAATTTATTATTTTTTATTTATTTTTTTTATTATTTTTTAATTATTTTTAATTATTAAATTTATTATTTAGGCTGAGACCCAGTTCTCATTCAGGTCCGCTGTAAGGGCTGATATAATTAGCATATATTTCTTTTTTTTATTATTATTTTTATTGAATTATTTATTATTTTTTATTTATTTTTTTATTATTTTTTAATTATTTTTTAATTATTTTTTTTATTATTAAATTTATTATTTAGGCTGAGACCCAGTTCTCATTCAGGTCCGCTGGAAGGGCTGATATAATTAGCATATATTTAATTTTTTTTATTATTATTTTTATTGAATTATTTATTATTTTTTATTTATTTTTTTATTATTTTTTAATTATTTTTTAATTATTTTTTTTATTATTAAATTTATTATTTAGGCTGAGACCCAGTTCTCATTCAGGTCCGCTGGAAGGGCTGATATAATCAGCATATATTTAATTTTTTTATTATTATTTTTATTGAATTATTTATTATTTTTTATTTATTTTTTTATTATTTTTTAATTATTTTTTAATTATTTTTTTTATTATTAAATTTATTATTTAGGCTGAGACACAGTTCTCATTCAGGTCCGCTGGAAGGGCTGATATAATTAGCATATATTTTTTTTTTTTATTATTATTTTTATTGAATTATTTATTATTTTTTATTTATTTTTTTATTATTTTTTAATTATTTTTTAATTATTTTTTTTATTATTAAATTTATTATTTAGGCTGAGACCCAGTTCTCATTCAGGTCCGCTGGAAGGTCTGATATAATTAGCATATATATTTTTTTTTTATTATTATTTTTATTGAATAATTTATTATTTTTTATTTATTTTTTTATTATTTTTTAATTATTTTTTAATTATTTTTTTAATTATTAAATTTATTATTTAGGCTGAGACCCAGTTCTCATTCAGGTCCGCTGGAAGGGCTGATATAATTAGCATATATTTAATTTTTTTATTATTATTTTTATTGAATAATTTATTATTTTTATTTATTTTTTAATTATTTTTTAATTATTTATTTTATTATTAAATTTATTATTTAGGCTGAGACCCAGTTCTCATTCAGGTCCGCTGGAAGGGCTGATATAATTAGCATATATTTAATTTTTTATTATTATTTTTTATTGAATAATTTATTATTTTTTATTTATTTTTTTATTATTTTTTAATTATTTTTTAATTATTTTTTTTATTATTAAATTTATTATTTAGGCTGAGACCCAGTTCTCATTCAGGTCCGCTGGAAGGGCTGATATAATTAGCATATATTTAATTTTTTTATTATTATTTTTATTGAATTATTTATTATTTTTTATTTTTTTTTTATTATTTTTTAATTATTTTTAAATTATTTTTTTTCTTATTAAATTTATTTATTTTTTTAAGTGAGAGTGAGACACAGTTCTCATTCAGGTCCGCCTTTTTTTTTTCCCCATTGACATACATTACCGGTGTGTCGGCGATTTTATGGCCGCCGACCTGGTTCTATTTGTCGGCCCTAAAATCGCGGACACACCGCTAATGCATGTCTATGGGCAGTGAGCTCGAATTCTGATTGGTCGGCGTCCAATCCGAAATCGGGCTGACTGCCCATAGAGATGCATTAGCGGTGTGTCCGCGATTTTAGGGCCGACAAATAGAACCAGGTGGCCGGCCATAAAATCGCCGACACACCGGTAATGTATGTCAATGGGGAAAAAAAAAGGCGGACCTGAATGAGAACTGTGTCTCACTCTCACTTAAAAAAATAAATAAATTTAATAATAAAAAAAATAATTTAAAAATAATTAAAAAAATAATAAAAAAATAAATAAAAAATAATAAATAATTAAATAAAAATAATAATAAAAAAAAAAAATGCGGACCTGAATGAGAACTGCGTCTCAGTCTGACTTAAAAAAATAAATAAATTTAATAATAAAAAAAATAATTAAAAAATAAT
The DNA here is from genome assembly GCA_033576535.1 of Allobates femoralis. Classification (NCBI taxonomy): domain Eukaryota; kingdom Metazoa; phylum Chordata; class Amphibia; order Anura; family Aromobatidae; genus Allobates; species Allobates femoralis. Next base: position 45,440,033 of record JARQOC010000001.1, read on the forward strand.
TTAAAAATAATAAAAAAATGAGGGGCTCTTCTGATTGGCTGAGGGCAGTATACAGCGACCAATCAGAAGAGGGCCTCAGATCTCATTGAGGTAGAATGGCGGATTTTTCGTCCATTCTATCTTAATGAGAAGGAAGAGGACGTCGGAGGTGGAAGTTTGCGAAAAGAAGACAGAAGATCCCCAGGGCCGGACGAAGAGGCGGAGATGGCGGAAAGAAGAGAGAAGACCCCCGGGGCCGGAGGAAGAGGACGCCTGGCCGGACGAAGGACTTGTGGATCGGACGGACGATCAGATGACTTGAAGGCATGTAAGTGATCGACGGGGACGTTAGGTTAGGGGACGGCGGGGGCTTCGGGTGTAGGGCTTTAGGTGTTAGCGGTGTGAGCTTAGGAGGCGGCAGGGCTTAGAGGATAGGGGCTTAGGTGCGGCGGGGCTTAGGGGGCAGGGGGGGTAGGGGTTTAGGTGCGGAATCGGGGGTAGGGGGTTAGGTGCGGCTTAGGGGGTAGGGGCTTGCGGCAGAGGGTAGTGGATTAGGGCGGCAGGGGGTAGGGGCTTCGGCGGCGGGGGTAGTGGGTTAGGGGTTAGGGCGGCAGGGGGTAGGGGCTGCGGCGGGGTAGTGGGTTAGGGCGGCAGGGGGTAGGGGCTTCGGCGGCGGGGTAGTGGCTTAGGGGTTAGGTGCGGCAGAGTGTAGTGGGTGCGGCGGGGTAGTGGGTTAGGGCGGCAGGGGGTAGGGGCTTGCGGCAGAGGGTAGTGGCTGCGGCGGGGTAGTGGGTTAGGGCGGCAGGGGGTAGGGGCTTCGGCGGCGGGGTAGTGGGTTAGGGGTTAGGGCGGCTTAGGGTGTAGGGGTGCGGCGGACTTAGGGGGTAGGGGTCTAGGTGCGGCGGGTGGGGGCTTGGCGGCGGGAGCTTAGGAGGCTGCGGGGCTTAGGGGGTAGGGGGTTAGGTGCGGCGGGGCTTACGGGGTAGGGTCATAGGTGCGACGGGTCGGGGCTTAGGGTGTAGGGGTGCGGGGGCAGGGGGCTGTAGTGTACAGCGCGTAGTGGCTTAGGCGGCAGGGGGCTGTAGTGTACAGCGCGATGGTATACTACAGTCCATGGCGCTTATGGGCATGGGACTGTAGTATACTATAGCGGTATGGGCTTAGGGCGGCAGGGGTCTGTAGTGTACAGCGCGATGGTATACTACAGTCCCATGGCGCTTATGGGCATGGGACTGTAGTATACTATAGCGGTGTACAGGGGTAGGTGCGACGGGGCTTACGGGGTAGGGGCATAGGTGCGGCGGGTCGGGGCTTAGGGGTAGGGGTGCGGCGGACTTAGGGTAGGGGTTTAGGTGTGGCGGGTGGGGCTTGGCGGGGAGCTTAGGAGGCTGCGGGGTTTAGGGGGTAGGGGCATAGGTGCGGCGGGTCGGGGCTTAGGGTGTAGGGGTGCGGGGGCAGGGGGCTGTAGTGTACAGCGCGTAGTGGCTTAGAGCGGCAGGGGGCTGTAGTGTACAGCGCGATGGTATACTACAGTCCCATGGCGCTTATGGGCATGGGACTGTAGTATACTATAGCGGTGTAGAGTAGAGTAGTATGGGCTTCTGTGGCTTGGTTAGTGGTGGGTGTCAGCGACTCGCAATGCCCGCGAGGGGTAGGTGCGACGGGGCTTACGGGGTAGGGGCATAGGTGCGGCGGGTCGGGGCTTAGGGTGTAGGGGTGCGGCGGACTTAGGAGGTAGGGGTTTAGGTGTGGCGGGTGGGGGCTTGGCGGTGGGAGCTTAAGGAGGCTGCGGGGTTTAGGGGGTAGGGGCATAGGTGCGGCGGGTCGGGGCTTAGGGTGTAGGGGTGCGGGGGCAGGGGGCTGTAGTGTACAGCGCGTAGTGGCTTAGAGCGGCAGGGGGCTGTAGTGTACAGCGCGAAGGTATACTACAGTCCCATGGCGCTTATGGGCATGGGACTGTAGTATACTATAGCGTGTAGAGTAGAGTAGTATGGGCTTCTGTGGCTTGGTTAGTGGTGGGTGTCAGCGACTCGCAATGCCCGCGAGGGGTAGGTGCGACGGGGCTTACGGGGTAGGGGCATAGGTGCGGCGGGTCGGGGCTTAGGGTGTAGGGGTGCGGCGGACTTAGGAGGTAGGGGTTTAGGTGTGGCGGGTGGGGGCTTGGCGGTGGGAGCTTAAGGAGGCTGCGGGGTTTAGGGGGTAGGGGCATAGGTGCGGCGGGTCGGGGCTTAGGGTGTAGGGGTGCGGGGGCAGGGGGCTGTAGTGTACAGCGCGTAGTGGCTTAGAGCGGCAGGGGGCTGTAGTGTACAGCGCGAAGGTATACTACAGTCCCATGGCGCTTATGGGCATGGGACTGTAGTATACTATAGCGGTGTAGAGCAGAGTAGTATGGGCTTCTGTGGCTTGGTTAGTGGTGGGTGTCAGCGACTCGCAATGCCCGCTTCGCGGGCATTGCTTCGCGAGGCTGCAACAACTCGCAATGCCCGCTTTGCGGGCATTGCTTCGGGAGTCGCCGTGGCCGCTACGCGGCCTCGGACAGAGTCCAGGAGAAAGAAACAGCTCGCTAACCAAGCCACCGGAAGTTGCGCCGCTCCGACGGAAGTCGCTACGGCAATTATATAATAGATCATCAAAAATTAATATAATATTGCCATGTTTCAGGGCGTGTCTGCGAGCTCTAAACCATGTGGACTAATAAATCAATATTACCGTATATACTCGCGTATAAGCCGAGTTTTTCAGCCCAAAATTTGGGCTGAAAAGTCCCCCCTCGGCTTATACGCGAGTATACCGCCCCCGCCACCCGCATCAGTATACAGGCCCCTCCATCAAGATCCAGGGCCCCCCCCCCTTGCTCGGCAAACCTGTAAAGTAAAATCCTTATACTTATCAATGTCCTGTCGTTGCCGTCCCGCCGCTGCCGACACCACGATCCTCCATCTTCATTCAGCGTCTTCTGGCTTCCTGTGGTCGCAGGCAATGACGTCATTGTCAGCGCCGACCACAGGAAGCCGGAAGACGCTGAATGAAGATGGAGGATCGCGGTGTCGGCAGCGGCGGGACGGCGGCGACAGGACAGTGATAAGTATAAGGATTTTACTTTACAGGTTTGCCGAGCAAGAGGGGAGGCCATGGATCTTGATGGGGGGGGGGCCTGTATACCCCTGGGGCTGGTGCTGTATATACCCCTGGGTCTGGTGCTGTATATACCCCTGGGGCTGCTGCTGTATATACCCCTGGGGCCGGTGCTGTATATACCCCTGGGGCTGGTGCTGTATATACACCTGGGGCTGCTGCTGTATATACCCCTGGGGCTGCTGCTGTATATACCACTGGGGCTGGTGCTGTATATACCCCTGGGGCTGGTGCTGTATATACCCCTGGGGCTGGTGCTGTATATACCCCTGGGGCTGCTGCTGTATATACCCCTGGGGCTGGTGCTGTATATACCTCTGGGGCTGCTGCTGTATATACCCCTGGGGCTGTTGCTATATATACCTCTGGGGCTGCTGCTGTATATACCCCTGGGGCTGCTGCTGTATATACCCCTGGGGCTGGTGCTGTATATACACCTGGGGCTGCTGCTGTATATACCCCTGGGGCTGCTGCTGTATATACCACTGGGGCTGGTGCTGTATATACCCCTGGGGCTGGTGCTGTATATACCCCTGGGGCTGGTGCTGTATATACCCCTGGGGCTGCTGCTGTATATACCCCTGGGGCTGGTGCTGTATATACCTCTGGGGCTGCTGCTGTATATACCCCTGGGGCTGTTGCTATATATACCTCTGGGGCTGCTGCTGTATATACCCCTGGGGCTGCTGCTGTATATACCCCTGGGGCTGCTGCTGTATATACCACTGGGGCTGGTGCTGTATATACCCCTGGGGCTGGTGCTGTATATACCCCTGGGGCTGCTGCTGTATATACCCCTGGGGCTGGTGCTGTATATACCCCTGGGGCTGGTGCTGTATATACCCCTGGGGCTGGTGCTGTATATACCACTGGGAAGGCTGCTGTAACACTGCTGGGGCCTGTATGTACCACTGGGGAGGCTGCTGTATACCACACTGCTGGGGGCTGTATACTACCACTGGGGAGGCCTGTATACCACTGGGGGGGCATGTATACCACACTGCTGGGGGCTGTATACCTGTGCTGGGGTCCACCCTCGGCTTATACACGAGTCAATAGGTTTTCCCAGGTTTTGGGGGCAAAAGTAGGGGGGTCGGCTTATACATGGGTCGGCTTATACACGAGTATATACGGTATATTCACCCGTTGATGACTCGTGGAACACGGCAGCGCGGTTTTTAATCCTTCATCCTCCCTACTTTAATTTTCTGAAATAATGACTTTTGGGATGTCAAGCCATAATCATCAACATTAACAGAAATAAACATTGAAATAGATCACTCTGTGTGTAATTTCGCTATGTAAAATATGTGTTTCACTTTATGTATTGAATTACTGAAAACATTAACTTTTTGATGATATTTTAATTCATTGAGATGCGCTAGTAGCTCTAGAATGCTTCAATATATTCCAATGATTCTGCAACTGTTTTTCTGTGACCAATTGTACTGCATTTTATTGGTAAATTTTGGTCGATATGATTATGATTTGTGTTTATTTATTGAAAGATTGAAAATTTCACAAACAAATTCTAAATTTCACAATTTTCATACTTTGAATTTTTATGTCCTTAAAGCGCTTACAGTGCAGTGAAAAAGTGTTTGTCTTTGTCTTTGTGATGTCTTATTCTTTTGCATGTCTATCTCACTTAACTATTTGATATCACAAAACAAATTTAAATATTAGACAAGGATAGCACAAGTAAACACAAAATGCAATTTATAACTGAAGGTCCATATTATTAAGAGAAAAAAAATCCAAACCAGCAGGACTCCATATGAAAAAGTGATTGCGCCCTCCCCCATAAAACATAAATTTACTATGGTTTGTCACATCTTTGGAAAGCTGAGTTCAATTTCCCTAGCCACTCCCAGGCCTGATTACAGCCACAGCTCTTCTCAATCAAGAAATCACTTTAATAGATCTGCCTGACAAAGTGAAGTAGACCAAATGATCCTTAAATGCACTTCATGCCACGATCCAAAGAAATTCAGGAACAAATAAGAAGCAAAGTAACTGAGATCTGTTAGCCTGGAAAAGGTTATAAAACCATTTCTAAAGCTTTGGCATTCTGTGGCACCCCATGGGTTAATGTGCCACAGTAACATCATACGGGTTCCCTCCCCACAACACACTGACTTACACTAGCACCTCTAGGCCAGGAGGGGGAGCACAACCTGCTCTCTTAAATACTCCAGGTCCACAGGAAGTAGCTCAGAGCAGTGCTGTGAAGAGCACAGTTTAGTGCAGAGTTCAGTTCCTGGGAGAACTGAGAGAGACTGCAGTGTCAAAGAAGCTGTGCTAAGCTTCTCTGCAGTCTGCTCACTGATTGCAGGCCTAGTGAGGGTCTGAGGAGAGGAGAACTACAAGCAGAGAGACACCTCTGGGAGCTTGAGTGCTACCACCACTCGCCCCAGAGAAGCACACAGAATGGACACCAGATCCGGCACTGTGTCTGGCACCCACAGCCTAGTGAATCCAGGAGTAGTGGAGTTTCTAGACAGCCACAGTACCAGAGCGAAGCAACACGGCGGGGTCAGCACAGCACAGAGGACTCAAGTTGCCTAGCCAAGTGGTACCAGCAGAACAGAGAGAAAGTGAGACAGTCCCAGCAGCCAAGCTAGACACAGCAGCCAGGACACACACAGCGCAGCACGAGGAAGCTGATGACCCGGAGAGGGTGGGAGGAAATCCTGCCCCGTACAGACTCCGTGGACAATCTGCAATAACACCGCAGTAAAGCTTTGGAAACTACAAAACGTGAGTGTGTGTTCCTTAACCCGTCTCCACTATTCACCTCCATCATAGACTTTACCATCACTGCCCCGGGGAATACAGTTCTGCCCACGGGAACTATTCCATCTCTGCTGCCATCACATCATCCCCGGAGGTTTTGCGGCAGTGGCGGCCCCATTACTGGCCGCACACAGGGGGTGGCGTCACGACTGACATTCCCCTGTAAATAAACCCTTTTATTTGCCAGGGCACAGGACACGGTCTGGACCAGGACCACCCGTGTCTTCCCAGTAGCAACACGGTCCGGTACCGAGTACCCTCGTCCCAGTGGGCTCGCCAATTCCAGTGAACCACAGTGAGAGCCATTATCCACAAATGGTGAAAATTGGAGAAGTCAACCTTCCCAGGAGTGGCCGCCCGAGCAAAATTACAACAAGAGCGTAGCGACGATTCATCCAAGAGGTCACAAAATACCCCACAACAACATCCAAAGAACTGTAGGCCTTACTTGCCTCTATTAAGTGATTGGAAGACGTGTGGCACACCGTTAATGGCGCTCAGAAGTAAATATTAAACACTATTAAGAACAATACTTCGGCACACAAAAAAGCGAAATAAAGAAAATGTTGCAATAAGGTGTGATGAGTTTTATTAAATCACTCCAAAGTAAATCCAAGTAGGTCGTATTTAAATAAGAGCCTTGTGTTAACGTTTCGGTTCACAACTCGAACCTTTTTCAAAACTTATCTACAAAATTTGAACAAAGGGTACAGTATCAGACGAAACAAGTTATCCATACTGATGTTACATCAACAGTGATAAAAATAAACATCAATCAGCATAACTATTCAATGTATCATATCAATACTACAATACACCCATTATGAAACTATAGTAATTCACATCTTTTTAGTAGGCAGATAGTGAAGCCCACTGTCCCTAAATAGGCTTTGTAAACTAATTATGTACATATCTACATATGTAACCATGTTGGTATAAAGAAACAAAAGATTAGCGCAATTTTCAAATTTTCAATTTTTTTTCTGCTAAACCAGAAAGTTATTGTGGCGCCCCACCATGTAGGTGCCACAAAAGGGGTACTGCACACAGAAAAGCGGTGTAGTCACCCCACTGCAATTGGAACTATGGTCACTAGGTGGAACCCTAGAGCTGACACCCACACACTAGACTAGTAGGTGGGTTGAACCCCAGGAGGGGATATAGTGGCCTCTAGGGAGAACTAGTAAGCAGTAAGAGAGAGAGTCGGAGAGAAGTTGGAGTAGGAGAGGGAGACCGGCAGCCAGCCTGAAGGAACAAGGAGGGCCTCCTCGGCTGAGGGGCCCAGAGAAACTAAAGAACAGATCCCAGAGAAAAGAAAGAGAGAGAAGGTAGCTCAGTCATGAGCTCACTCTAAGAAGGGGATTGAGTAACAGAAGAGCTTGCCCCAAAAGGAAGAATCCGGGTACTGGAGACGGCAACTGTGAGTTCCTATACGGCTCATAGAGAATCCGATGAACGGGGATATTATAGATACGGCCCTGACTCCCAAAGAGCCCAAAAGAGGGGAATCAGTTCTGCAGTAGGATCCTGCGAAGGATAAGTAAAAGGTTCACCCGACGGGTACAAGGGAAAGGAGACTAGGAAAAGCAGCAGAAGGTCAGATCATCTTTAAGAGTCAGACTTCACCGCCACTGGGCGGCAAAGGAAAGAAAGGAACAAGAAAGGTACACAAGGAGGGATCCATCTAACGGCCAGAAAATCTATTTGCAGCATCCGTAGCATTTGCCAATATACCATCTAGTGCACTGCTGAACTGTATGACTTTGGAGAAGTTTCAGTAAAAGTACCCGGTGAAGTGAAGCTCCAACTCTGCTGCATCCTTTCCCTTATAAACTGTTTTCTTACAGCATCGCTGCCCTGGCGGTCCAGTACCGCCTGCGGAAGACTAATCCATCTAAGCCGCGATACCATCGACCACCGGAGGACTGTGGCGGTGCTGGTGAGCATCACCAGACACTGCAGGTGGCGTCACAACATACTTTGTACATAATCCCTGTAAATAACCCCCTATTTGACCACCAGGGCCACGGCCTCGGGCAAGCCACCCGTGACATCCCAGACCCTGAAACCGCCTGAGAGCTGAGTACCCGAGCCCTGGGTGCGCTTCAATTTCTGGCGTCCCCGAACAGGATAATGTGCCCGATACCACCGGGTACTGTGCGCCTTTGAACTTTGACTTAAAATTGACTTTTTCTGCCTTGCACTTTGCCAAGATGGGTTCCCACCATTATAGCACGAGGACCCAAGATGGCGCCGACGCCATGAAGTAAACAACGTGCAGGCTCGGGGGAGTGCCTCAGCCCCTAGAAGGAGGAGGGCCTAGCTAGAGGCGCCAAAAAGTCCGGCTGCCCCGATTGCCATCAATCAATCAGGGGGGCGGCCCACAGGAAGTTCCCAGGGAGTGCCCGCCCATAGCTGTACAAATCAGAAGAGAAGGACAGACGCCATCAGACTCCTTTGTACCCGGCAGCATGGCAGCACCCCGATGGACAGATGTCGTCTGTGCGCTGGAAGAGCAGACCAGTGCTGAGAGAAGTGATCCAGCAGCAGCATCCATACTCACCATAGAAGGGGATGCAGAGTATTGGCGAGATGCATTCTTCTGGCTCCGGCAGGACATGGAGCAAACGCTCACGTGGGTGTGCCGGCGGTGGAGCACGGAGAGGACATACGAGCTGTCGGCCCAGAGGACGGCCCGCGAGGCGCGGGAAGCAGAGGTCGCCGCCTGAGCCGTGGAGCAGTACCGTGCCTCCCTTCCACCACCAGAACAGACTCGGGACTTGGGGACCCAGATGGAGCCCCTGACACCACCACCATCCCCCGCCAGCAGTTGTCTCCGGCTGGAGACAGCGCCCGCACCCACAGCACCGGACATAGGGTTCGAAGAAATATATGAGGATTATTGTGACGACAATGACAAGGAGCTGGCTGGAGCCTCAGGAGGGAGCACCCCGGAGGCGGCATGGTGGACTGCCTGGCAACAGCACCATCAGGGAGTGCCCGCCATCCTTAACTCTGCGGAGACCTGCGCTACCCCCAAACCTCCCAGCAGCAGCACTTCGCCACCCTCGTATCAGTCCCTGCAGAGCACCCGACTGGCCCAGGATGAGAGGAGCCAGGTAGCAATGCACCGACAGAGAGAGGACTGGTACCAGCGAGAGCGGACCACCAAGAGGCTGCGAGACGAGGCCCGCGCTCAGCCCCCACTTGCCATGGAGCAGTGGAAGACCCGGATGGTAGTCTCGGTATACCATAAGGACGGATGTGGATTCTTAAGAGAACCCGGCTTGTTGGACCATATATTCTTCTCCCGGCGGGACGTTGAATCCTTCTTAATTAAAGGACACCCCAGGCGTGACCTATACAGAGGTGAGCAGGTGACATATGAGCGCTACCCTGCCTTGCTTGGATTATTTCCTATCCGTATATCCCGTATAGACTAATGACATGTGAAACAATAGACTCCCGATGAGAGACACTGTTCCTTTGTATATAGCCCCTTTTTTGCTTGAGAACTTTTAGAATGAAGAGTGCATCCCCGGTGACCCTACAAACTTTTATTGAACTGCCCCTTCCCTGATAATGTGTGAAGAATAGCGGCCCAGCTGTGATAACACACACTGGACTGTGTAGGGCTAGAGATTACCGCTGGTTCCGCATGGTTAGAGACGGTCCCGTTGGGCCAGAGTGAATAATGTGTTTTATATATATGCAACGTTTAAAGCCATGCGCCTCCCGGAAACGGGAAGAATCACAAATATTCTTGTGTTGTATATAGTTACCCATTTATATTAATACATAAAAAAACAATTTTTCACTTCCCGAAGGGCAAATGTGATGCTCGCGGACGAGCATGTTTCATCAAGGGGGTGTGTGGCGCCCCACCATATAGGTGCCCCAAATGGGTACTACACCCAGAAAAGCAGTGTAGTCACCCCACTGCAATTGGAACTATGGTCACTAGGTGGAACCCTAGAGCTGACACCCACACACTAGACTAGTAGGTGGGTTGGACCCGGGGAGGAGATATAGTGGCCTCTAGGGGGAACTAGTGAGCAGTAAGAGAGAGAGTCGGAGAGAAGTTGGAGTAGGAGAGGGAGCCAGGTAGCCAGCCTGAAGGAACAAGGAGGGCCTCCTCGGCTGAGGGGCCCAGAGAAACTAAAGATCAGATCCCAGAGAAAAGAAAGAGAGAGAAGGTAGCTCAGTCACGAGCTCACTCTAAGAAGGGGATTGAGTAACAGAAGAGTTTGCCCCAAAAGGAAGAAACCGGGTACCGGAGCCCGCAACTGTGAGTTCTTATACGGCTCATAGAGAAGCCGATGAACGGGGATATTATAGATACGGCCCCGACTCCCAAAAAGCCCAAAAGAGGGGAATGAGTTCTGCAGTAGGATCCTGCGAAGGACAAGTAAAAGGTTCACCCGACGGGTACAAGGGAAAGGAGACCAGGAAAAGCAGCAGGAGGTCAGATCATCTTTAAGAGCCAGACTTCACCACCACTGGGCGGCAAAGGAAAGAAAGGAACAAGAAAGGTACACAAGGAGGCACCCCTCAGGCTACTCAAAACTACATTCAAGATGATTGTTAAGCCTTCAGGTGCTTCACAGGAATTTAAGCAACATGGAAGGAAAAAAATGGACATTTTAATTTTTCTAACAAAAATGTTCTTTAGCCTCAATTCTTTCATTTTCACATGGGCAACAGGATAAAATGGATCCTAAAATTTGTTGGGCAATTTCTCCTGAGTACATCGATACGTCATATGTGGTCATAAACCACTGTTTGGGCGCATGGCAAGGCTCAGAAGGGAAGGAGCGCAATTTGAATTTTGGAGCTAATTTTCCATTCAAAAAGTGAAATGGCGCTCCTTCACTTCTGAGCCTTGCTGTGCGCCCAAACAGTGGTTTATGACCACATATGAGGTATCAATGAACTCAGGAGAAATTTCCCAACACATTTTAGGATGCAGTTTATCCTGTTGCCCATGTGAAAATGAAAAAAATTAGGCTAAAAGAAACTTTTTGTGAAAAAAAAGTACTTTTCCATTATTACAGATCAATTTGTGAAACATTTGGGGTTCAAAGTGCTTACCACCCATCTAGATAAGTTTCATGGGGGTCTACTTTCCAAAATGGGGTCACTTGTGGTGGAGCTCCAATGTTTAGGCACACTGGGGTTCTCCGAACGCGACATTGTGTCCGCTAACAAGTGAGCTAATTTTCCATTCAAATTGTTAGCGGACACTATGTCGTGTTTGGAGAGCCCCTGTGTTCCTAAACATTGGACCCCCAGGTGCTTCACAATAGTAAATATTAAAAAAGAAAATTTGTGTGAAAAAAGTACTTTTTCCTTATTACGGGTCAATTTGTGAAGCACCTGGGGGTTCAAAGTGCTCAGTATGCATCTAGATATGTTCCTTGGGGGTTCTAGTTTTCAAAAAGGGGTCACTTGTGGGGGAGCTCCAATGTTCAGGCACACAGGGAAGGAATTTTCATACGCAATATGGTTTCCGCTAGCAATTGGAGCAAATTTTTCCATTGAAATTGTTAGCAGTTAGCAGTTAGCACCATGTCGTGTATGGAGAACCTGTGCGCCACCAGCACAAGGGCAACTGGTAGAGTTGGGATACAGCACTAGAAAATGGCGCCTCTAATGAATGCGCTATTTTCTGGGGTGGCTGTGGGTTGCAGTTTGCAGCGTGGGGCCCATGTTTGGATCTCTCCACGCTGAGGATTCCAGCCCCCCAGCTGCCAAGTTGTAACTGGCTGGCAACCAAAAATACAGCAAAGGCCTTTTTTTTTATTTCTAGAACTAATTCTAGAAAAAAAAATGACGGTGGGGCTCCGCCATATTTTTGGTCCAGCCAGGTACAACTTTGCAGCTACGGACTGCCAGCAACCCCCAGCTGCCTCGTTGTACCTGGCTGGTAACCAAAAATACAGCGAAGCCCATTTTTTTTATTTCTAGATTTAATTCTAGAAAAAAAATGACGTGGGGCTCCGCCATATTTTTGGTCCAGCCAGGTACAACTTGGCAGCTACGGACTGCCAGCAACCCCCAGCTGCCTCGTTGTACCTGGCTGGTAACCAAAAATACAGCGAAGCCCATTTTTTTTATTTCTAGATTTAATTCTAGAAAAAAAAAATGACGTGGGGCTCCGCCATATTTTTGGTCCAGCCAGGTACAACTTGGCAGCTACGGACTGCCAGCAACCCCCAGCTGCCTCGTTGTACCTGGCTGGTAACCAAAAATACAGCGAAGCCCATTTTTTTTATTTCTAGATTTAATTCTAGAAAAAAAAAATGACGTGGGGCTCCGCCATATTTTTGGTCCAGCCAGGTACAACTTGGCAGCTACGGACTGCCAGCAACCCCCAGCGGCCTCGTTGTACCTGGCTGGTAACCAAAAATACAGCGAAGCCCATTTTTTTTTTATTTCTAGATTTAATTCTAGAAAATAAATGACGTGGGGCTCCGCCATATTTTTGGCCCAGCCAGGTACAACTAGGCAGCTGGGGGCTGGAATCCTCAGCATGGAGAGGCCCAAGCGTTCTGGGCCCCCCATGCTGTGAATTGCAGCCTGTAGCTGCCCCAGAAAATGGCGCATTCATTGAAGCGCCATTTCCTGGCGTTGTACCCAGACTCTTCCAGTTGCCCTGGTGCCGGTGGCAAACTGGGTAATAAAGGGGTTAATGCCAGATAGTTGTACATGGCTGGAAACCAAAATTATGGTGAAGCACCATGTTGTTATTTTCAAAATCATTTAAAGAAATAATTTAAAAAAATGACATGGGAATTTGCTTACCAGCCACGTACAACTAGGCAGCTGGAATTGAGTGGCAGCTCGTAGCTGCCTAGTTGTACCTGGCTGGCAACCAAAGTATTGCAAATCCTCATGTCTTTTTTTAATTATTTAATTCATAATGTCGGGCCAATGTTAGTCCCGGCCATTAGCAAAAAAAATACACCACACAGAGAAAATTCTTTTTATTTGAAAAAAAACACAAACAAAATTCGGACTCCATCTTTATTATAAAGATTCGATGTAGTCCACAACGAATGTCCCACAACGCTCGGTCGCCTCCAACGTAGTCCACAACGAAGGTCCCACTACGCTCGATCGCCTCTGCTCAATTCAGAGACTGCAGCAAGGGATCAAGTGTCCTCTTCCTACAGTCTCTGGGGTCAGAGTTATGGTGCACTGTATGACAATGATCTGTCATACAGTGCACCATAACTATGATCCCAGAGACTACAACAAGAGGACACTTGATCCCTTGTTGCACCCATCCATCCATCCACGCATCTATCCATCCATCCATGCACCCATCATCCACGCATGCACCCTTCATCCACACATGCACATATCCATGCATGCACGCACACATCCATCCATGCACACATCCATCCATGCACACATTCACGCACGCATCCACGCACACATCCATCCACATATCCACGCACGCACACATCCACGCAAGCATGCATCCACTCACGCACACATCCATCCACGCATGCACACATCCACGCACGGATCCACGCATGCACACATCCATGAACGCATCCACGCATGCATGCATCCACGCACGCACACATCCATCCATGCACACATCCATGAACGCATCCACGCATGCATGCATCCACGCACGCACACATCCATCCATGCACACATCCACGCACGCATGCATCCATGCACGCACGCATCCACACATGCACACATCCACACACGCACGCATCCACGGACGCACACATCCACGGACACACACATCCACGGATGCACACATCCATCCATACACACATCCACCATGCACACATCCACACATGCACGCATCCACGGGCGCACACATCCATCCATGCAATATCCATGCACACATCCACGCACGCACACATCTACGGACGCACGCACACATCTATCCATGCAATGTACATGCACACATCCACGCACGCACACATCCATGGACGCACGCACACATCTATCCATGCAATGTCCATGCACACATCCACTCACGTACGCATCCACAGACGCACACATCCATCCATGCAATATCCATGCACACATCCACGGACGCACGCACACATCTATCCATGCAATGTCCATGCACACATCCACGCACACATCCACGGACGCACACATCTATCCATGCAATGTCCATGCACACATCCACGCATGCACACATCCACGGACGCACGCACACATCTATCCATGCAATGTCCATGCACACATCCACGCATGCACGCATCCACGGACGCACACATCCACGGACGCACACATAAATCCATGCACATATCCACGAACGCACACATCCACCCATGCACACATCCACGCATGCACACATCCATCCATGCACACATCCACACACGCACGCATCCCTAATCTTTACTGTGGCGGGAGGAGGGGGGGGACACTTGCCAATCCGCCCCTCCAGATCTGATTGGAGAGCTCCAATCAGATCTGGAGGGGTAACATAGTAACATAGTAACATAGTTTTTAAGGTTGAAGGAAGACTTTAAGTCCATCTAGTTCAACCCATAGCCTAACATGTTGATCCAGAGGAAGGCAAAAAAAAACCATGTGGCAACACTAAGCTCCACATTGGGAAAAAAATTCCTTCCTGACTCCAGATACGGCAATCAGACTAATTCTCTGGATCAACGCCCTATCAAAGAATCTATTATGTATAACTGGTAATATTATAGTTTTCAAAAAAGGCATCCAGGCCCTTCTTAAATGTTAGTAGTGACTCACTCATTACAACAGCATGTGGCAGAGAGTTCCATAGTCTCACTTCTCTTACAGTAAAGAATCCGCGTCTGTGATTATGATTAAACCTTCTTTCCTCCAGACGTAGAGGATGTGTGGTCGCACTAGTGACTTGTATAGAGGTAAAATTATGTTCTCCTCATGAGCATCTATGCCTCTTTTAATGCATTCCATTATTTTATTTGCCTTTGCAGCAGCTGACTGACACTGGCCACTAAATGTGAGTTTGTCATCTACCCATACACCCAGGTCTTTTTCAGTGACAGTTTTGCCCAGTGTTTTACAATTAAGCACATAATTATACCTTTTGTTTCCTCTGCCCAAGTGCATGACTTTACATTTATCCCCATTAAAGCGCATTTGCCATTTAGCAGCCCAAGCTTCTAGTTTACATAAATCCTCCTGTAATATAAAATTGTCCTCCTCTGTATTGATTACCCTGCAGAGTTTAGTGTCATCTGCAAATATTGAGATTCTACTCTGTATGCCCCCTACAAGGTCATTAATAAATATATTATATAGAAGCGGGCCCAACACTGACCCCTGTGGTACCCCACTGTTAACTGTGACCCATTCTGAGTGTGTTCCATTAATAACCACCCTTTGTTTCCTATCACTAAGCCAGTTCTTAACCCACTTACACATATTTTCACCTATCACCATTGTCCTCATTTTATGTATCAACCTTTTGTGTGGCACCGTATCAAAAGCTTTTGAAAGGTCCATATACACCACATCCACTGCATTTCTTTGGTCCAGTCCAGAACTTACTTCTTCATAGAAGCTTATCAGATTAGTTTGACAGGAATGGTCCCTCGTAAAACCATGTTGATAATGGGTCATGAGGTTATTTTTCTTCAGATACTCCAGTATAGCATCTCTTAGAAAACCCTCTAGGATTTTACCCACAGTAGAGGTTAAGCTTACTGGCCTATAATTTCCAAGTTCAGTTTTTGTCCCCTTTTTGAATATTGGCACCACATTTGCTATACGCCAGTCCTGTGGTACAGACCCTGTTATTATGGAATCTTTAAATATTAAAAATAATAGTCTATCTATGACAGTACTTAATTCCTGCAGCACTTTGGGGTGTATCCCATCCGGGCCCGGGATTTGTCAATTTTAGTGATTTTTAGACGATGCCGTACTTCCTCTTGGGATAAGCAGGTGACATTTAATTGAGAGTGAATCCCTATGATTCGCTCTGATGGCAGTTTCAGTTTTAACTGCCAATCAGAGCGACTTTAGCCACTGGAGGGGCTAAGCCACCCCCCGGTCTAAAGTGTAGGTTGTCACTTAGCTGCGGCTCTACTAACCCCTTAGTGACCGCGGTTAATAGAGCCGCAGCAAGGGAAACCCGAGATGACGCAGCATATGCGTCCAAGGTCAGGAACGAACTTGTTTTCATGACGCATATGCTATGTCACAGGCCGGGAAGGGGTTAAAACTACACCCTCCCAGAATTAATCTAGAGATGTGGTGATCACCTTGAGCCAGAAGGCGCTCCACTGAATTTTATAGCATTGAGCTGTAAATATAAAACATGAGATTCCCCACAAAAATACTGCTTTTGCCGCAACTTTTACATATTCACAAAGGTAACAGCAGAAAAAGGCACTTAAAGGGAAGAAGCATCATTTTGGCTAAAATACATTACAGATGCTGTCACATTTAAAAAGCCCTTGAACTGCCAAAACCGCAGAACCCCCACAAATTACCCCATTTTGAAAACAGCATTCTTCAAGTAATTTATTTGGAGGTGTCATTAGCACCTTGACCCCAAAGTTGATTCACATAATTTTATAACATTGAGTCATGAAAATGAAAAAAATTAATTTTTCCCACAAACATATTGCATTAGCCCCAAATGTTTCACTTTCTCAAGGGCAACAGTAAAAAGTGGACCATGAAATTTGTTGTGCAATTTCTCTTGGGTATGCAGATACACGATATGTGGTTGAAAAAACTACTGTTAGGGCGCAGGGCAGGGTTCAGAAATGAAGGAGCAATCTTTGACTTATACAGCACAAACTTGGCTGGAATATATAGTGGACACCATGCCTCGTTTGCAGAGCCCCTGATATGCCTAAACAGTGGAAACCTCCAACAAGGTTCCTCATTTTGGAAGCTACAATCTTGAAGGAATTTAGAGGTGCGGTGAGCAACTGGAACCCACAGGTGTATTACAGAATTTAAAAGTTGAGCCTTGGAAATGAGAAATGAAAAAATTCATGTCACACAAAAATGTTGCTTTTAGCCCCAAACTTTTCATTTTCACAAAGGTAACCTAGGAGAATGGACCATAGAGTGTATTGTACAATTTCTTCCCTGTACACTGATACCCATTATGAGGTTGAAAACTACTTTTTTGGCGCATGTCGGGGTAGGCAACGAAGGAGCACTATTTATTGCAATATATTTCTGTTTAATACATTGCAATACATTACTCCTGTCAGTGAGACACTGACTGAATGCCTTTTAGACCATGCTCTTGACATTAACAGGCCACTATAGCTGGCAGATCTGGAGGTCATTATTTGAAATTGCATGACAACGATTGAGACCTTGTGATTACATTGCGTGGGTCCCGATTGGGAGGGAGATTGAGAGCAATCCCACTTTCAGCCTTATAAATGCTGCGATAAATATGAATTGTGGTATTTAGGAGCTTAAACAGCCAAGGGTGATGACAGCCAGAGCTCGACTATAACTTACATTGAGCTCCCGGCCGCGATTGTAAGGGCATTGGTTCTGTGCAAAAGTTATCGCCATGACATAAAGTTTTATCATTTTGGAGGAACCCCTTTCCGATAATGATGTAAAATTATGTCAAATGTCGTGAAGGGGTTAAAATTCATTGCTGGTGTCCAATAGTTAAGTCATCTCACTTGGTTCCTGTGTTATCCTCTGATTTCCCAAATTGAATGCTGATCATTTAGCTTCCTCTTCCTTCCCTGTGCTGATCAAATAGAAGATGAATCGGACTAAGCACAGCTCTCACTGTGATTCCGTAGAGCACGTTATGTCCCTATAACCGCGGCCACATATAAGAACTTTGATAACAATGTTGTACTTTCTGCATGGTTTCACTTTTTTGCCTTACATCTACAGGATTCTAATTTAATGACATTTTTTAAGTAACTATTAAAATTTATAATAAAAAAAACCCTTGAGCCTAGGTACAGAGCATTGGCAGAAAAAGTGAAATGAAGAATGAGATGATTCATTATAGCGGCCCATAGACCATCTGGTCTCTGCAGTTAGCATTAGAAATCTTAATGACTTTGGCTACTTCTCTGGCTGTATTAGGATCATTAGGCTCATTTACGTG
The DNA here is from genome assembly GCA_033576535.1 of Allobates femoralis. Classification (NCBI taxonomy): domain Eukaryota; kingdom Metazoa; phylum Chordata; class Amphibia; order Anura; family Aromobatidae; genus Allobates; species Allobates femoralis. Next base: position 45,458,034 of record JARQOC010000001.1, read on the forward strand.
ACTTTGAGTTATACACTTCTCCAACTAAACCCTAAGGCTTTCTGTGCTAATGTGGGTTTTATACAGGTCACGATGTCAGGAAATCTTAGTGGGTTGTTGTGTTGTTCCAGTTCACCTGAGCAATTTGAACGTCAGCCGTATGGAGTAGTCGATCTTTTTTCTGCAAGCTGTTCTGAAGAGTGGACCATGTTATTACTGATTTACTCTATAAATAGACAAGATTCAAGAGGGCTGTTTTGAAAATTATCTTATGTGCTTCAAAATGTAACATACTACTGTAAGTCTGGAAAAGAAATAAAAGATATTTTAGAGATAGTCTGTACATTTGCACTATACACATTAGATGAAAAATGCCTAATCCACCAATTTTGATGGAAATGGACAGATCATTTGATGTGTATGGAGGGCTACCAAATCTTCCCAGCAGATGGTGTTGGTGAATGTAAGGTTTTGACACAGTGGTATACTACCAATGACCACTATAGGGCCAATGGGGTTCTGGAAACAAGCAACATAGAGGCCACCCACTAATGACATAAGCCATATATGTATGGCAGAATTCTCTCAAATTTGTATGGCATGGGTTCTTGTTCTGAGCCCACTCCATATACAGTGAGTACCAGCTCTTTTACTCAGAAAAATCCCACCTGTAACCACTGTCTGTGATGACACAGTCTTTTTCAATGCGTTGCGTGTGTTAATGTTCAGCTTCCTCTTGCTTCCCTGTGCTAATCAAATAAAAGATTAATCGGACTATGCACAGCTCTTACTGTGATTCCGCAGAGCACGTTATGTCCCTATAACCGCGGCCACATATAAGAACTTTGATAACAATGTTGTACTTTCTGCATGGTTTCATTTTTTTGCCTTACATCTACAGGATTCTAATTTAATGACATTTTTTAACTATTAAAATGTATAAATTGACCAGATATATTGGTCTTTTGTTTAACTCATGTTTGTTAAGTCATTGTTTCTCATCAGACTACGTAGAGCCTTCATTGTCTTAGTGTGTGGATTGCTAATTAAATGTAAATTCCTCTGCCTCTTCTGTCTACATCACTCAGAGGAGAATTATGTAATCAGATTGAAATGCCCCCAATAAGAGAACAGCCTTATCCCACCATTTCTGTAAGAACACAATATACCCTGAGGTGTAGGCTTGGGATATAAAGAGGAATGCTTCAGTCACCAGTTGTTCATATACTACGTGGCTCAGCCTAGGGACTTCGGCCCCAGCTAGAGAATCACAGCGCATCTTCATGACTTTGGCCTAGGAATTTCGGTTCAGGCTGCCAGGATCACATCATGTCTTCATACTCTGCATGGCCTTAGTCTAGAAGCTTCAGTTCTGAATAGAGGAGCACCAAAACTTGATTATATTATGCAGGAGTTCAACCTAGGATTATAGGATTTGGCTGGAAGATCAGATACTTCTTAAGGACAATTCAGTCACCTAGCTTCAGACTTTGCTGTGCTCGGTCAGCTTCCTAAACTTGCCACTATTCTTTTTTTTTTTGGTGGGTGCCTGCTAAATCAGAGTGCTGCTGGACTGAAGTAGTTGACACTAGAAGCCCCGAAGGCACAAATACTTTAATACCTGGTGAGCCAGTGTAAGGGTGAGACTCTGTTGCTTGTTACATTGTGTGTTCTTGCTAAGTATGTGTTATATGCCTTTGATCGTTGGGGATCCAATAGCATGTAACAATGTGTGGTTCCCTTGTCCCATGTTGTCTACGTAGTGTTCCCAAGGAGTTCACGTGTTTAGTTGGGATGAGCGCTAATCCATGCGATCTTTCTAAAAGCATCCGGGCCAGTTGACAAGAGCCCACTGACCCCATTTTCTCACACTGTCAATGGAACTAACTCAGATTAAGCAGTCCTACCTGCTTAAATGCCATGGTAAACAGCAGCCAAGGCCTCTAAGTGGTTGGATGAAAGACCATTTGTCACCACCAATAGGTTGTTTAAAAGCAGCTGAGGACCCCTGGGGTCCTATGGAGACCTTTGCTATGTGGCTCCAGGAATTTTATATATCAGTTATCACTAACTAATCAGGGATATCCTACTTGATCAGCTTAATAAAGGAGAATTGTATGACTGCTTTCCCTTTCCCATTGGTTATAGTTGTGCCTGGTACAGCAGCACATATTTGTTAAATGGGACTGAGATTAAGTACTAGTCAAATCAAATGTATACCGATATCTGATGAAAAACCTGTGGACTATTCAGAGCATTGCCAATGGATATGCAACACCAGCGCAAGCATCACTACGCTTTCTGCTTCCTCCACCTGGAAAGGATGCCCGTGTACTCACCATCCTGGCTAATCAGCAGTATCTTTGTTCCTCACCACAGCTTCCTGCTCCTGGGGCACGCTGCACAGGTCTCCCCGAAGTGCGTTTATAACATGCATGTGTTCTCTTTTCTCTTCTAAAAGGGGCAGTGAGCTTAATCCAGAAGTGCCCTCAGTCCTTGACTGAGAGGCACTGGGTATTTTAAGCATCCTCCCCCTTTGAGAGGTGCCTGAGCAACATGTACATTCTGTCTGCTATATGTTGCTGGTTGTCAGATCCCCAATAACTTGTTCTCATCTTGTGTAAACTAAGTGGTGTTCCTGTATCCAGTACCTGTCCAGTGTTCTTAAACCAGTACCTGATATTGGCAGCACCTACCATCCTGCAAATACCTGCCGCCCTGTTAGTACTTGCCATCTGGGCTGTTTCTATCATCCTGCCGGTACACGCTGTTTACGAGCCATTTTTGCCATCCTGTCAGTACAAGCTGACCAGCCGGTTACTCTGCAAATTAGCCTGTACCAGTTTTCTTGCCAGTACCAGCCATCCAGCCAGTTCCTGCAGTCCAGCCAGTACCAACTATCTTGTTGTGCCAAGCATGATCCAGATTCTGTACCTGCTCGGCTGATCCCTGGGGTCAGCTGTCACAGAGCTAGAGACTGCCCTGGAGTTGTACCTGCTGGCTACCTTCCAGCACAAGCCTAATCTCACCATCAGATGCTCTATGGAAGAGGAAATAGTCGCTTAGTTATGCTCCTCCAAGTTAACCCAGCCCCAAGGTGCAGTGGGTCTATACCCACTAGCATGACAGGATATAACAAGTCAGAAAAGGCTAAGTATGTTAAATTACACTACATGTTTCAGAGTCAGTTAGACTTCTTTCTCAGGTATAGATAGGATGTCCCCTGACCATTGTAGACGTCAGTGATGATGTTACAGACACATCACAGTCAGAGTTACAGGCAAAAGAAACAACAATATGCTCAATAAATGTAAGTTAGCCCATCAATAAGCATAATGGTAATATAAAATAACATGTAAAAAGAGAATATATAAAATTCAAGTATTATCAGTTTTAGATGACTAAAGGTACCATCACACACGGCAATATGGCTTCCATATCGCCGTAAATTTCTGCATTTCGGCGATGTGGAAACCACATCGCCTGTGCGTAGTGGTGTGAGACAGGGAGAGTTTACGGCGAGAAATCATCGGTGGAGCGTCGCCTGATCGTTCTGCACTGCAGTGAAATCAGGCGATAACCACCAGGCAATTTCTGCGCATCTTGGCGTGTGACAGGGCAATAGTGATGTAGAAAGCGAGCTCAGACCATCTGATAGCAATTCCAGAGGCGTGCCTGAGCGTTCTGTTTGGCTTGCTCCGTCTGCCGCGATTGGTGGTAAGCTGGATGGTGTTGTAAGCTGGATGTTATTAATTCTCAATAAGGCTGTGGTCACAGTACCATTTTTCACATGCATTTTTGGAGACCTGCGTTTTCAAAAACGCATGTAAAAAACGCACCCATAGGCCCCCATGTTAAAAAACGCATGCCCTAATAGCCAAAAAGCATGTGTGACTGTCCCATGCGTTTTTGGAGCATATCAAAAAACGCATGCGTTTTTTAATAAGGGGCCTTATGGGAAACGCATGCAAAAAACGCATGTACAATTAGTGCCATTCAAAAACGCATGCGTTTCCCATAGGAGCCCATGTTAAAAAAACGCATGCGTTTCCGGAAACGCATGCGTTTTTTTAACATGGGCTCCTATGGGAAACGCATGCGTTTTTGAATGGCACTAAAAGGTACTAACTGTACATGCGTTTTTGCATGCGTTTCCCATAGGAACCCATGTTATAAAAACGCATGCGTTTTCTACAAAAACGCATGCGTTTTTCAAAACGCTCAAAAAAATACTACAAGCACTATTTTTATGTGCAGATTCAAAAACGCAGCCAAAAACGCAGGGAGCCATCACAAACCTTACAAAACTCATGCTGACATGAAAAAAAGCATGAGTTTTGTTAAATCAATTAAAAAAACGCATGGCAACTGTGACCACAGCCTAAATGAACATTCTCTGTTGCTCAATGTGGACATCACGCTGATTAACGCGCTGCTAACAGCAACGCTTCTACAAATTTATCTCCCAGTGATCTTCAGTAAAGTGGTGACAATGCAGAGCATGCACAGATTCAGATCTTGGCTTAGTGATGAGCTGAAATCTCAATCTGTACATGCGTTGCCACTAATGCCATTTAATTAATGTTCACTTTAATTAATCTGTGCATATGTCACCATTCTACTGGACACCACTCAGAAATGAATGTGTGCAAGTGATGTTGGCATGCACTTTAAAAAAGTGAGGCACATACAAGCGCAAAGATGCTTCAACAGAACCAAAAACCATACCCACAATCCCATACCCAATGCACAAAAAGCTTACTACACCTGAATCTAGATTAAACAATAACCAGGCTGCGAATTTCTTCACTACAGGTATTTACTAAATCAGTATAACAGCGCCATTATGGCCATACATTTAGTTTAAGAGACTAAATTATGATGACAGTTTATCTTTAATGCTGTCCAATTATTCTGTGGCCCCCTGCAGTCGGGTCGCCACAAGGGATACTGTACCCATTCCACTGGTGTGGTATCCCTGTTCTCAGAGAAATGGGATGGTAAGTCTGAGACACCTACTAAACACCCAACACACCCGGTCCCAGGGATGGTGGGTGGACCTGATAAAGGGAGGGCTCAGTCAGGGGATAGAGAGAAGGAAAGTGTGGGGTGGGAAGTTAGTGAGTAGTTGAAGAGAGAGTGGAGAAGGAAGGAGTGAGGAGCGACAGAGGGTGAGGACCTGGAGGACTGAAGCAGCAAGGAGCTCGTCCTTGGTCGCAGAACAATAGACAGAAAGTGAGGCAGAGGGAGCCCTAGGAGCATGGGCAAAGACAGAGAGAACCACCCGAATCCAAGTTTGACCAGAGTCGGAGGGAAGGGCTGGTTGGGAACCAGGGGACTGGCCCTGAAGGAGGCAAAGAGACTTCATATTCTAGGCCACGAGATCTAGAGGAGCTGTGGCCCACACCCGACACATCCGCTGAGAAGGTAGCCGTACTAGGTCAGGGGACTTGGTACCGGCCACCTGACAGGACCTGTGGCTGCCAGATTGTTGCACTGTGTGCAAAGGCACGAGCAAGAGAGAGACAGACAGGTAGCGGTGGAAGAGCAACCCGTGAGAGGAAGGAACTTAAAGAGGTATCTTAGACGAGCTATCTTGGTTCTTTGAAGAATATCTGGACTAAGACTTGGCAAAGAACAGTACCCTACAGCATGGCTAAAGTGAATATGGGTAAACTGGGTTGAGAACTCAGAAACTGTGTGTGAGACTGTTCATTTCCACACCTGCGGAGCTGTCGACTGATAAGCCAAGCAGGCCACAGAGACCCTGCTCCAGAGGGGCCATCCGCCTCCCTCAGCCTGAAGAAGTCCGCGGCCTACCATCACCATAGACTTTTTGCCCTGGGGAACCGCTACACCCGTGGGGAGCGATAAAACCTGGCTGTGACTCCATCATCCCCACAGGTCCCGCATTGCAGTGTTTTATTTGATGCCCAGGGTCACGGAGTCGGGTCTCAACACCTGTGACTCCCCAGAAGTATTAAAGCCCAGTTCCAAGAACCCCACATGAGAAGTGACTCCTATATTTTGTTTTACAGTAAAATGTGTGGCACATGGTCAAGGTAATCAATGTAATGTGGAGGAGATCCTTTTTTTGCTGATTGAAGTAAGTGATATTAAAGATAGACACTCATCAAGATGGGCCCTGAAAGTTAAACACTGGGGATCCAATCTACAACAAACATTCCACCAAGGTCATGAAACTACCTTTTCTGGTACAAACTACCTTTTCTGGTACAGTGTCATATTTTTGGCTATGACTGTCCTGGTACTGCAGCTCACAGCAGCAAGAATGTAGAAAAGACTCTCCCTTCAGCTAATCATGCAAGAAGGGGTAGGTTGAGATACTCATTGCCTATCCTAGGAATAGTTCTTTAAAGCACCACTCCAGCATTTTTTGTTTTTCTCAATGGTGGAGTTGTGCTTTGAACCTAATTTCCCTGCCCCAAATCTTCTACTCACCCTCTGGTATTTTCATCCTTTTTGGCACAGCCACAATCCCATGGTGCCATCTTGTGTCCATAACTTGTAACTTTTTGGAAGTCAGAAGTTATAAAGTGTAAGTCCTTTATTATTGCAGGTCCTTTAAAATCAAATGCAGGAACGGAAGATTACATAGAGCTGTATTCAGAGTATAGTGGCCATTTTGTGTATTCCTTGGGACTCTTGGAAGTACAGGTGTTTGCATGAAACGGCGTCATCCTCTGAATACAGCTCAATGTGATCTTCCACACCTGCAAGTGATTTTAAGGGACTTGCAATAAAGGACTCTTCCATTTTACGGCAAATGGTGAGTGCCGCTTCATGATTTCTTCTTTTGGAATTACTATGGACTTGTGAGCACCAAATTTTTGTGTTATCACCTTGCCATAATTTTACTGTTATTTATACCATGAATGAAAATGGACAGCTTTAGAATGGTATGGAACAATTCTCTTTTATTCATTGGAGCTCTCACGTTAAGTCACAAATGCTCAATACATTCTTATGACAGCCGGAAGGAGGTTCTCATAGTGTTGGATCTAGTTATGACCTCTAGTGCGTTCCATGAAACACTGGAGCTGCTGGCAGGTTAATAGTCACCAGAGAAGGACAGGAGTGATGGTGGAAAAAGATGAATTCACCGGAAGGAGGGTATAAGTCACAGGACAGGAGACTCACAATTAAAGCACCACTCCAGCGCTGATATAAAAAAAGAAACTGGAGTGGTGCTATAATATTCACTCGAAACCCCTCTAAATACGAACCTGTACCTCAACCTTGTGATAGTGCAATAGATTTACCCTTTTTTTGACTTGACCTTGAATTAGGAGCCTGATTTCTGCCTAATAACTGCACATCAAGATTGACATGAAGCATTAAACCATAATTGATCATTAGACCGACAACCTCTACCTTTGATCTCCAGCTTCTTAGAAGCTCATAAAATGGTTATTGTATAAACGTTCTATTGCACATTTGATTTATTTTCTCCATTAGTAATAAGTGGAGGGAGCTAAATATTAATATTTGTCACAAATCTCAGTTTTATATTCAATTGAAATCAGGCACCATTTATGTTAGAACTTTTCAGATGATGAAAAAAAAAGATTCATTTATTTGAAGAATCTACTCTAAAGAACGTCCCCAAATCTTCAGGTATAGAACATCATAATAACGGAGAGATAACAGCTAATTTGCCAGACCTAAAGAAGAACTTTTCAATGGCATTATGATCATTTTCAAACACTGCAAATGGCTTTATCACAAGCAATGATTGGAAAATAGAAGCGTAAAGATAGTGCATAATGCTAGTTTCGACAATAAATATTCCCCTAGTGCATAATGTTCCTTTCTTAGCCGTGCTGCTGTGACACCAAATGGCTGGCACTAACGCTGACAAATTTAATCTCTCTGACATTCATTCTGGTTATATTTTTTTTTTTTCTATTTTGAGAATGACATTAAAAAGTAATGAGAATTCTTCCTGAATGTAAAGTTAATTTGTAATGAAGCCCTACCATATATTCTGCGCGCACAAGACCACGCTGCTTTGAAATTCTATAGCAAACCAAACTCTCAAAAAGTTTTTCGTTCAAAGCCATAAAGTAAACAAGCAAAAATTCATCAAATAAAATGTTTAAAAACTTTTTAATGGTCTTATCTGAGATTTTTATAATAAAATAATGCCATAACACTATCAAGCAGGTGCCTGCCACCCGCCACCTACCTGCCTGTTGTACTCGGCATTGTTCAGCGTCATTCATCCCCGCCACAGAGAACTCACAGAATACTTCTGCCGGGTACAGCATGGCCGTGTAAACAGAGTGGGATGGGAAAGCCGACCTCATGCTCCCCGATATCTAATTGGGGGAGCCGGCTGTCAATCAGCGTGACATCACAAAGGGGTTAGATGGGTGTCACCAAAGCACGATCGACCAGTCACATGTAGAAACACAAGCACAAGAAAAGAAGAAAACGTGTGGAACTTACCGGGATCAAAAATGCATGTAAACAAGTCGAGAGGTCTCAAAAAATATGTACAAAACTTTGTTAAAGCATACAATATTTAAGGACAAAGGCTAGGGGTCACACTTGCGTTTTTTTTTAAACCTGATCCGATTTTGAGCTTTTATAAAGCTTAAAACCGGAGCAGGAAACGCTCCTCATAGGAGCCTATTATAAAAACTGGATTGCTTTACAAGCAATCAGGTTACCGCGTCCGGCTCTGCAGCCTGCGTGAATAATCATGCAGGCTGCTGTTTTCGGAGCGGTTCTGTGACCCGCAATGCGGTAATTGGATTGCTCAGGATGTGTAATCCTGAGCAATGCGGTTACCGTATATACTTTGCTTATCCCGGCTGCCGCTGGGATTAGCAAAGTGTTATCACTGTTAAAAAATAATAAATCTTATTAATAATAGTAGCCATAATGTCTCTAGGGGGTGCCCACCCTCCCTAGAGACATACCACCAACTCAGTTAATTGCTGATGTACAGTAAGCCGGACTCCTGTCGGCTCTGTACATTTTTATGAATGAAGCCGCCTGCTCCCCTGTGAACAGCGCTCATACTATACGTAATGTATGTGCGCTGTCCATGGTCCTGTAGCCATTTGCAGTAGATCTATGGGCTACATTATAGCTACAATTATTATTAAGATTTATTATTTTTAAACAGTGATAACAGTTTGCTCATCCCTGGGGCAGCAGGGATGAGCAAACTGTACGGTAACCGGATTGCTCTGGATTACACATCCGGAGCAATCCAGTTACCGCATTGCGGTTCCCTCCACACATTTTTGTTAAAAAATGTGTGGGACTGCAATTGCATTCACTGCATCCGGATCTGGATGCGCTGAACGCAATTCTATGAAAAAGTGTGACCCTAGCCAAAAAAGATTAAAAATATTTAATAAAGGATGTGCATAGCACAGCACACAAAACCCACAATTAAAGTAACAAGTTGCTCATATATAGAAACAGCACTCAATATTACATAATATGGCTCGTTTACAAGGTGTCCATGGATATACCCGTAAGGCTAGTTATTGAGAATCTGCAGTCTGATGCTTATTAAATTTCTCCCAAAGTAAAACACTCATAAAAGATTATCAAACCACAATATAAATTTCTTATGTGGGATGATAACAATCTATAGTCTGCAGGCAAATGCAAACAAAATATATATAACCACCTATAAAAGGAAACCAAAAACAACAGGGTCACAGGTGAGACAAGAGTTATGGGACAAAGGGATAGATATAGAATTGTGTAAATGCAACACTCATAAGATCATGCCATAGGGTAAGGCTAGGGTCACATATGCGGCTTTGTTTTCAAAACCGGATCTGGTTTTGTCCATTAAAAATGCCGAAAACTGGATCCGGATCCGCACCCATAGGCAGCAATACAAAAACCGGATCGCCTTAACTGCCTTGCATTTACCGGATCCGGTTTTCCAAATTGTGGTAAAAATCATGCAGGCAATGTTTTTTGGACAGGTTGCAAACCCGGATCCGGTTTTGATAACATGGGTGTCTATGTAAACCGGATCCAGTAACGCAAGACACATATGAATGCCTGCATTACCGGATGGTCTACTGCATCCGGTACAGGATGCTACATTAAGGGCACATCCGGTACCGCATGCTTTTTTAGGGACACTTTTTCCAGTGGAAAAGTAGTCTGAAAGCACAGGGTAATACTGGATCCGGTAATGGATGCGGGTACCGGATTGTGCCTTCCAAATGTGACCCCAGTCTAAATACTTCAAAACTGTTGTAAAAACTTCTGGTTTCACACTGCAGTTTTTCTCCTGATTAGGGTTCATCAGGTTTTGTGTGCCAAAACCAGGAGTGTCTCCAAAACCCACAAGTGTCAATCTTTCAATTAGGCCCCTTTCACATCTATGCGCCAAGCATTTTCCTGCCCTCTGCTAGCGCAAGTGCATGTGCAGGTGCATTCACAGGCAAGTGCATTGGCGCATAGATGCAGAGCCCTTGCGCTTAATTCCGTGTTCACCGCCATTACCTTCTATGGCTAGCGCATGGGAGCGGAACCCGGAAGTACAGGTCTGCGGAGGGGCACAGTCAGAGCACATGCATCACTCCAGATGACCGGAAAGTCACACTACATGTTTCCAGTGTGTCCAGAGTTACGCATGCGCTGCGACTGTGCCCCTCTGCAGACCAGCGCTTCCGGGTTCCGCTCCCATGCACTTGCCATAGAAGGTAATGGCGGCGAACGTGGAATCAAGTGCAAGGGCACTGCATCTACTGTATGCGCCAATGCGCATGCCTGAAAGAGCACCTGTGCTTGCACTTGCGTTAGTGCAGGGCAGGCAAACATTGGGCGCATAGATGTGAAAGGGGCCTTAGAGTTTTTCTCTGCAGGTACCTTTTCTGGTTCCCCTCATGGTGTTGTGAAAATGAGAAATTGCGCAATAGGGTCTAATAGCTATGTTCACACACAATTTGCGTTTTTTTAGCACTCTTAAAAGCACTTGCGTTTTTTAAGAGTGCTAAAAAATGTTCCTTGTGTGTCTGAAAGGATTTGCCACGTTTTTGGACTTAGTCATTTCTTCACCAAAAACGCAGGCAAAAACGCAAGCGTTAACGCAGGGTGCATAAATGTGCCTTTTAAAAACGCATGTGTTTCTCATAGGGCCCCCATGTTAAAAAAACGCATGTGCGTTTTTTTAACATGGGCCCCTATGGGAAACGCATGCGTTTTTGAATGGCACTAAAAGGTACTAATGTACCATGCGTTTTTGCATGCGTTTCCCATAGGGCCCCATGTTAAAAAAACGCATGCGTTTTTGGAAAAACGCACATGCGTTTTTTTACAGCACCCAAAAACGCTGCATGCAGCGTTTTTTGGACTAGGGGTAAAAAACGCAAATGGAGCTGAAAAACGCAGCTACACTCAAATGTACCCTGCGTTAACGCACCTGCGGTTTTTTTTTAACAGCCCAAAAACGCAGAGATGGTCAAAAAAACGCATGTGTGTGAACATGGCCAATGAATGTGTGAGTAAAACTGCTCACCTGGTCTGGTTGTGTCACCCACAGCCAGTATGATAGTCAGAAATCAATGTATTCGCCTGTAAAAGACAGCTGCTGCAAGGACCGCACCTCCACGGATAACTGGGTGAAGAACCTATAGATCAAATGTCCCTGAGGAAGGAGCCAGGTGAAGGTTCTGAAACACGTCGGAAGAATAAAGACACAATTCAGCCCAGATTCTTTCTTGTCTCTGGTGATCCTTTTGACGGCAGCGCGGACACAACGACATTTTGTCCTAGAGATGTACAGGCCCCTCCTGGATTTGGCACACAAACAGGATGGAACCTGATCAGGAATAAAACTGCAGTGTGAAACCAGCCTTACAGTCAATAATTACTGCATTTGTCTAGAGACCAGTCAGAAAAAAGTTTGTTATTATTCCTGTTAGATGTCCAGAAAAAAAGGAATCATTGAGACCGCTGTGAATTGGAACACAATGAGTTAAGGAAAAAGACAAGAGAACAGTTAATGAAGGCAGGCACAGATAAGTGTGCCAACATTACTGGTAACTGAGCTGCACCATAGCTGATTAAAGATAGCTTCCACAAAGCACCATTGTATGTGCATGTAGAAAACAACAATAAGTAAGCCAAATCAGAGAAGCCCCATAAAAGGGGAAATATCACCTAAGAGCTAAAAGAGGCATCTGTTGTGGGTATAAAGAAGTGACGTCAGGTATGACGCCCATTGACGGAGGGGAGAAGTCGACATCAGCGGTAGCGGCAAAATCACTAACAGGAGCGGTCTACTACTCCATGTCTGCAGAAAACAGTGGTGAAAGGTGCCAGGCACAACAGGCAGGTAGGTGGCAGCTACCTACCTGTCAGTGCTTAGGAACGTTTTTTATTTTTGGCTAAATCCTGGATAACACCTTTAAGGTTTAATGCCATTTGTACTTTTCCATTTTAGTATGTGCAAAATCCGCCCTAGTACCCTATTAGTTAGGTGAAAGTGCGTCCCTCTCATAGTAATGCATACTGAGTAGAGATGAGCGAAGATATTCGAGTGAAATTGAAATCTACTGAAATTATGGAAACAATTGCACTCCTCAAAATGTAGATTTTTTTGTCATTCATTTCCACATAGATTCAGCAATAATATGTGATGTCCCCCATTTTTCTTACCCATAAAGGACCATCAAATGTTAAAAATTAAAAAAAAGTGTACTGACCTCCCTGGTCACTGCTCCTCATCAATACTCTTTTAGTTCTCACCACATTTTTTGATCACTATGACTTACACTGAAATCCCTGGTCCTCTTATGCTAGACTCAAACTTCTTGCGCTGACCAGATGCACACAACTGCAAGGAGGCGGTGCATGGCATAGTGACATGAGGCCGGACAGGGAAAAACATAGAAATCATGAAGCCCCATAGCAAAAGATAAAATTCTCCCCCTCACAAAAAAAAAAATAATATTTGGCTGGATCCCGAAATAGCATATGTTACAACTTTGCTGCCCTTTCAAAGTAATTCTCCTCCAATTAAAGCCCCTAGATTCTCTTGCATTGCACCCATAAGGTATGTTGACAATAAAAGTGCTTCCAAACATTGTATGATCCCCCCATAATTCCTCCACAAACACAGTATGATAACCCTACTGTACCCCCTCTATACTGCATTGGCAATGAATGGTGACCACAAGACAGTATGATCACTAACTATAACCTCCACATAGTCATCGTTACAGTGTTAAAGGGCCTACATACAGTATAATGGCCCCCACATCTCTTTACACTTTATAATGGCACCCACTAGCCCTCCAAACAGAATAAGGAACCCCATACAGTACTTTGCACAGTATAATGGACCCCACTCAATCCTTCACACTGTATAATGCTTGCATCGAATATAACAGGGCCCAAATAGCACTCCATAAAGTATAAAGATTCCCTCATAGCCCTCCAAATATTATAATGGCCCTGGCATAGTGCTCCATATGGTATCATGAGCCCCACATAGTTATCCATATGGCAAAATCCGCTCTTCATATTCCTCAATAAAATATAATGCACCCTCCATGGTCCTTCATATATAATGCTTTCCATAGCTATCCATATAATATAATGCACCCCATAGTCCTTCAAATGGTATAATGATCATCCCATAGTCCTTCATATAGCATAATGCACAACCCATAGTCATCCATATTGTAAAAAGTGCCCATTAGTCCTCCATACTTTATATTGCACCCTCCACAGTCCTCCAGATAAAATGAGCACCCTATAGACCTCCATATAGTATAATGCACAGCCCAAAATCCTCCATACAGCATATTGCACATTCATATAATGCAAATCCAATAGTGCTCAATAAAGAAAATGCACTTCCCATAGTCCTCCATATATTATAATGCACCCTTATAGTCTTGTGGATAATTCACCTCTATATACAGTATAATTCACAGCCCATAGTTCTCCTTATAGTATAGTGCACTTCTCATAGTCCTCCATATAGTATAACGTATCCCCATAGTTCTCCATGTAATATAATGCACCTCAATATAGTATAATGCACAGCCTATAGTCTTCCATGTAGTATTATGGTCATCATTTTCTCACTGATTTAAAAAATAAATAAGTAAATAAATACTCATCTTTTCCTAGTTCCCCGCTGCTTCAGTCTCAGCAGGGAGCGTTTTAAAGCTGTGTTTTCATTAATCTGCACAGCGGACATGATGAAAGGACATCCTTGCACATGCTGCACTGTGCTGTCAGGGGAATGATGGAAGAGGGAACAGGCAGCGGAGCGCTCCCTCTTTCATCATTGTTTTCAACTGTATCAACATCCACAATGCCGATACAGTTGAAAGTGTGATGCCAGGTAGGGATGGCCCAATGTCGGGGCAGGCACTGGGTCCCTCCTAACTCACAAGCCCCATGGTAGTACACCACTGATGCAAGAACTGTGATGGGGCCAAAGATGTGAGTGATGAGGTAAGTATTAGGATTTTTTTTTTTTTTATATTTTATATTTATTACCATCTGGAGTCTGGAAAAGCCCCAAAATCATAACAAGGGGCATTAAATTCATGAATAATCATTACTCTGCAAATTCATTTTCTCAAAAAATCCAATTGAACAAGCAAATTAGATCTTTTTTCCTGATCTGCTCATATCTAATATTAAATACTTTCACTGCTTTTGAGAAGATTTAAGTTTTCAAGGAAGGTTTGGAAAGATCGCACTCAGTTCCTTCCCTAAAACCTCCTAAAAAAATCAGTTAGACCCTTAGACTAAAGCCCGGGTTACACGCTTCAATGTCCCAGCGATCCCACCAACGATCGGGACATTGAAGGCTGATCGCTGGTGAGCTGTCACACAGGCAGACTCAGCAGCGATCCGGACCAGCGAGCACGCTGTTATCCAAATTAAACATCGGGTAACTAAGCACTGCGCTGCGCTTAGTTACCTGCAGTTTACCTTGGATGCCAGCTCCCAACGTTGCTGTGTGGCGCTGGGAGCTCGCTGATCATTGGTCTCCCGCTGTCACACACGCTGTGCGTTCATCCGGTTCATAAATCTGCGATCAACGACTCATCGTTGATCGTTGATAGGTGTCACATGCAACAATGTCGTTTAGACATTGCTGCAACATCACCAAGCCGGTGACGTTGCAACGATATTGTTACCGATATTTTTTATGTGTAACGGGCCCTTAAGTGCACATGGAGTTGTTTGGAGCACATCCACTACAAAATGCTCGTTTAAAACTTCTTAAAAAACTTGTTGGCCCCTTTCACATCTAAACCTGGGCTGCGTTTTGCTTCATTTGTGTTTCTATGCGTTTTTAGCGGTAAAACGCTTAAAAAAACATGCATTTTTGCCCCCAATGAATTCAATGGAAAAGACATTAAAAACGCATTAAAAACGCATGCAAAAACACATGTGCATTTTGAAACACGCATGTGTTTTTGCAACCGCAGCCCTAGATGCAGCAGCCCAGATTTTTGCCTGCGATTGCAAAAACCCATGCATTTTGCGTTTTTCAAAATGCACGTGTTTTTGCATGCGTTTTTAATGCGTTTTGCATTGAATTCAATGGGGGCAAAAACGCATGTTTTTTTATACGTTTTTACCTCTAAAAATGCAAATGAAGCAAAACGCAGCCCAGGCTTAGATTTGAAAGGGGTCTTAGATAACTTCACGAGCAATTTTTCACCTTTTTTCTTCTGAAATTTGAACATACACTGACGATCAAAATTAGAAAATAATACACAATTTCCTTAATGTTAAGGTCATTGTGTTGTCCTATGTGAAAACATTATAAATGAGCAAAATAGCAGTATTTTAAGCCTATTTCATAAATTGAATACGGTGCCTTGTGAAAGTATTCAGCCCCCTTGAACTTTTCAACCTTTTGCCACATTTCAGTCATCAAACATAAAGATATAAATTCTAATTCTTTTGTGAAGAATCAACAAGTGGGACACAATCGTGAAGTGGAACGACATCTATTGGATACTAAACTTTTTTAAGAAATAAAAAACTGAAAAGTGGGGCGTGCAATATTATTTGGCCACTTTACTTTCAGTGCAGCAAACTCACTCCAGTAGTTCAGTGAGGATCTCTGAATGATCCAAAGTTGTCCTAAATGACTGGTAATGATAAATAGAATCCACCTGTGTGTAATCAAGTCTCTGTATAAATGCACCTGCTCTGTGATAGTATCAGGGTTGTGTTTCAAGTGCAGAGAGCGTCATGAAGACCAAGGAACACACCAGGCAGGTCCGAGATACTGTTGTGGTGAAGTTTAAAGCCGGATTTGGATACTAAATGATTTCCCAAGTCTTAAACATCTCAAGGAGCACTGTGCGAGCGATCATATAAAATGAAAGGAGTATCAGACCACTGCAAATGTACCAAGAGCAAGACGTTCCTCTAAACTTTAATCTCAAACAAGGAGAAGACTGATCAGAGATGCAACCAAAAGGCCCATGATCACTCTGGATGAAATGCAGAGATCTACAGCTGAGATGGGAGAGTCTGTCCATAGGACAACAATCAGTCGTACACTGCACAAATCTGGCCTTTATGGAAGAGTGGCAAGAAGAAAGCCATTTCTCAAAGATATCCATAAAAGGTCTTGTTTGAAGTTTGCCACAAGCCACGTGGGAGACACCAAACATGTGGAATAAGGTGGTCTGGTCAGATGAAACCAAAATCGAACTTTTTGGCCACAATGCAAAATGATATGTTTGGCGTAAAAGCAACACAGCTCATCACCCTCAAAACACCATCCCCACTGTCACACATGGTGGTGGCAGCATCATGGTTTGGGCTTTTCTTCAGCAGGGTCAGGGAAGATGGTTAAAATTGATGGGAAGATGGACAGAGCCAAATACAGGACAATTCTGGAAGAAAACCTGTTGAAGTCTGCAAAAGACCTGAGACTGGGACGGAGAGTTATCTTCCAATAAGACAATGATCCCAAACATAAAGCAAAATCTACAATGAAATGGTTCAAAAATAAACGTATCCAGGTGTTAGAATGGTCAAGTCACATCCAGACCTGAATCCAATCGGGAATCTGTGGTAAGAGCTGAAAACTGCTGATCACAAACGCTCTCCATCCAACCTCACTGAGCTCCAGCTGTTTTGCAAGGAAGAATGGGCAAGAATTTCAGTCTCTCCATGTGCAAAACTGATAGAGACAAACCCCAAGAGACTGCAGCTGTAATCACAGCAAAAGGTGGCGCTACAAAGTATTAACTCAAGGGGCCGAATAATATTGCACGCCCCACTTTTCAGTTTTTTATTTGTTAAAAAAGTTTAAAATATCCGATAAATGTCGTTCCACTTCACGATTGTGTCCCACTTGTTGTTGATTCTTCACAAAAAAATTAGAATTTATATCTTTATGTTTGAAGCCTGAAATGTGGCAAAAGGTTGAAAAGTTCAAGGGGGCCGAATACTTTCACAAGGCACTGTATATTCTAAAGCACAGAATACAAATATAACTGAGATAAATGAAAAAGAACATTGATCTAAATTAGAAAACACTTTCACATATCTTCAAGTTATTGGTGTTAATCTGGCACCTGGTGCTAATTTCCTTAATTATCTGACAAACCCCATGTAACTGGCAGCCTAACTTTCCAGTCTGCTCTCACTTTGCAAAAATGGTGTGCCCTTCAAAAGTGACTGAAACCCTTCAGCAGCAGGTTGCCCAGATGAAGGCCAAAGGGGACACCCTATCACCTGCAGCTAGAGAGGTTTGTTATTCCAAGTGTGATTTCTTTATCATCACAAACTGTTTCAAGTCCCCAAAGAAGGATGATCGCCCTCAAAAATGCAAGAGAGGAGAGGATAATGTGGAGAATCTTCATAGTTAATCGTTTCAACACTGCAGCTGGAATAGCTCGCCAGTTCAGCAAGTGTAAGGATATGTCTGGTCATTCAATGTAATAATGTTTAAAAGCATTTGGACTGAAAGCCTACTCTGCAGCAACCAAACCTCTCATTAGCAGACAGAATGAAAGGCTAGACTTACTTCTGGTGAGGAGCATGTTGTGTGGACAGAGGAGAAGTAAACCCAATAGAAAACCTCTGGAAAATCCCTGGTGGCAAAGTTATGGCCAGCTGGAGGTTGGAAGAAAGTATCAAAAACAAAGCATACAAACCATAAAAAGGCAAAAACTGTATATATGTTAAGAGATTTTTATTGTACATAAATCATAACGTTGTAAATAAAACTGAGGTTTTTGTTTTCTGTAAAGGAGGTTTTATAAGAAGTCAGTATTCTTTCTTAGTATTAGTTAATGTTAATAACTTTAAACCATGATTACATTAAACTAATCAAAGAAAGTGCAGGCCTAAATGGTGGAATCATTAAAGTATAACGCAGCCCTTTTGCCTATTACATATCAATCATACTTCATTAGTGGAGTAAGGAGAACACTCTTGAGTCTCTAATTACAGATTTCGGTAAGTACAGGGTACTAATGCGGAGCTTTGATCTAAATGCTGTTGATCTTTAATTACAGCCTCACTAGGTTTGTTTTGCAGTTTTTGCATTGTACATGTATATAGTTAGGTTTATACTATTGGTTGCATATTCTTTCTGATAGTTATATACATGAAAAAACTTTTATGAGTTCAAGTAATTGAAAATATTTTATGGAAATCAAATTTGTGTTCAATTCTGTACAATTTGCAAGCCAAAATTCTATCTACTAGTGCATCTTAATGAATTAGAATATCATCAAAAATCAATGTAGTATTGTTATGTTTCAGGGCATTTATGGGAACCCTGAAATGCGTTGCGTGATAAATCAATATTATATTCACCCCTTGATGACTCCTAGAGTATAGCATCATGGTTTTAACCCTTCATCCTCCCTACTTTAATTTTCTGAGATAATGACCTTTTGATTTTCATTGGCTGTAATCCATAATCATCAACATTTACAGAAATAAGCACTTGAAATAGATCACTCTGTGTGTAATGACTCTATATATGTGTTTCACTTTTTGTATTGAATTACTGAAATAAATTAACTTTTTGATGATGTTCTAATTCATTGAGATGCACTAGTATTGTTGATGGGGCTATTGGGGTGAATTCAGATCTATATACCGTATATACTCGTGTATAAGCCGACCCGTGTATAAGCCGACCCCCCTGCTTTTGCCCCCAAAACCTGGGAAAATCTATTGACTCGTGTATAAGCCGAGGGTGGACCCCAGCACAGGTATACAGGCCCCCCCAGTGGTAGTATACAGCAGCCTCCCCAGTGGCATATACAGGCCCCAGTAGTATATACAGCAGCCCCAGTGGTATACAGCAGCCTTCCCAGTGGTATATGCAGACCCTACCAGTACATACAGCAGCCCCAGTGGTATACAGGCCCCAGCAGTATATACAGCAGCCCCGGGGGTGTACAGCAGCCTCCGGGGGCATACAGAAGCCCCAGCAGTACACAGCAGCCCCAGCGGTACACAGCCACCACCAGAGGTACACAGCCGCCCCCAGGGGTACACAGCAGCCCCCAGGGGTACACAGCCGCCCCCAGGGGTACACAGCAGCCCCCAGGGGTATATAGCCGCCCCCAGGGGTATATAGCAGCCCCCAGGGGTATATAGCAGCCCCCAGGGGTACACAGCCATCCCCAGGGTATATAGCAGCCCCCAGGGGTACACAGCCATCCCCAGGGGTATATAGCCGCCACCAGGGGTATATAGCAGCCCCCAGGGGTACACAGCCGCCCCCAGGGGTATATAGCAGCCCCCAGGGGTATATAGCCGCCCCCAGGGGTATATAGCCGCCCCCAGGGGTATATAGCCGTCCCCAGGGGTATATAGCCGCCCCCAGGGGTATATAGCAACCCCCAGGGGTATATAGCCGCCCCCAGGGGTATATAGCCGTCCCCAGGGGTATATAGCCGCCCCCAGGGGTATATAGCAACCCCCAGGGGTATATAGCAACCCCCAGGGGTACACAGCCATCCCCAGGGGTATATAGCCGCCCCCAGGGGTATATAGCAGCCCCCAGGGGTACACAGCCGTCCCCAGGGGTATATAGCAGCCCCCAGGGGTACACAGCCATCCCCAGGGGTACACAGCCACCCCCAGGGGTATATAGCCGCCCCCAGGGGTATATAGCCGCCCCCAGGGGTACACAGCCATCCCCAGGGGTATACAGCTGCCCCCAGGGGTACACAGCTGCCCCCAGGGGTATATAGCAGCCCCCAGGGGTACACAGCCGTCCCCAGGGGTATACAGCTGCCCCCAGGGGTACACAGCTGCCCCCAGGGGTATATAGCAGCCCCCAGGGGTACACAGCCGACCCCAGGGGTATACAGCTGCCCCCAGGGGTACACAGCTGCCCCCAGGGGTACACAGCCATCCCCAGGGGTATACAGCTGCCTCCAGGGGTACACAGCTGCCCCCAGGGGTATATAGCAGCCCCCAGGGGTACACAGCCGCCCCCAGGGGTACATAGCCGCCCCCAGGGGTACATAGCCGCCCCCAGGGGTATATAGCCGCCCCCAGGGGTACACTGCTGCCCCCAAATGCTGGCACTCGCCCCCCCTGCTGCTTAACTTACCATCCGGTATTCTGATCAGCGCTGCTCCTCGCTGCTCCCGTCCTCGCGGCATCCGGGATCCCGGCCGTCGCACGATGACGTCATACCTGGGACGGCCGGGATCCCGGAAGCCGCGAGGACGGGAGCAGCGAGGAGCAGCGCTGATCAGAATACCGGATGGTAAGATAAGCAGCGGGGGGGCCCTTACAGCAGCGGGGGGGCCCTGACACAGAGGGGGGGCGAGTGGCAGCGTTTGGGGGCCATATGCACTGCTTCCCCCTGCCGCTGATTGACAGGGGGATGCAGTGCATATGTAATGAGCGGCCCCACGTGACGGGGCCGCTCATACAGCAGCCTCCCCCCGCCTCCTGCAGCCTCCACAGCCCCCACAACATCACATACCGTATATGACCCGTGTATAAGCCGAGGGGTAGACTTTTCAGCCCAATTTTTGGGCTGAAAAACTCGGCTTATACACGAGTATATACGGTATATAAAATCTCCCAGATTCTCAGCTAGAAAAGTTGAAGTGTGTCATGCATTATTTTCCTCACCTAGCATCTGTATCAACATGGGGTTACGAGGGACCGTTCCTGCCAAACTAATCTGATAAGCTTCCATGAAGATGTAAATTCCAGACTGGACCAAGGAAATGCAGTGGATGTGGTGTATATGGACTTTTCAAAAGCTTTTGATATGGTGCCACATAAAAGGTTGGCAAATAAAATGAGAATAATGGGAATATGAGAAGATATACTGGATTAACAATTTTCTCAGTGATAAGAAAAAGGGTGGTTATTAATGGAACACACTCAGACTGGGTCACATTTAACAGTGGAGTACTACAGGGGTCAGTATTGGACCCTCTTCTTTTTAACATATTTATTAATAAGCTTGGAAGGGGCATACAAGTAGAACTTCCAGATTTCAGATAATGCTAATGTGGAGCCCACTGGGACGGGGTACTCGGTGCCGGACCGGGGTACTGCTGGGGGATGTCACGGCGGTCCTGGTCCGGACCGTGTCCCGGTCCCGCACAATAAAATGGGGGTTATTTACAGGGGATTTGTCACTCGTGACGCCACCCACTATATGCGGCCAGTAATGGGGCCGCCGCTGCTGCAGAACCTCCGGGGATGATGGGACAGCAGCTTGGATAGAATAGTTCCTGTGGGCAGAACTGGGTTCCCCGGGGGAAGTGGTAGTAGTAGTTAAAGTCTGTAAGGATAGTTATTGATGCTGCGGGAGCGTAGGGGTAGCAGTAGAGATGATGAGAGTAGAGGTAATCGCAGTATATGAGGGCAAGTGGGGCTTCAGTATAAGGATCACACACACTCACGGTTTCTGTTGTTTTCCAAGTCTTTACTTGCAGATGGTATAACACAGTATTGTCCACGGAGTCTGTACCGGGTTGCTTTCACCTTGAACGGGTCCTTGGCTTCCTACTTAAGCGCTGTGTGTGGCCCTGCTGCTGCTTGTAGCTGAACTGCTGGCCCTGTCTCTGCTCACGGGTACCAATCTGCTGGGCAACTTGAGTCCTCTGTGTCACTGACCCCTCCGTGTTGCTTTGCTATGGTACAGTGAAGTTGGTGGACCTTCATTATGCCGGTGTGTACTGTCCTGTCTGTCTCAGGCACAGCCTCGGATCCGGTATCCTTCTTAAGCGCCTCTCCGGGGTTAAGTTTGGGGTAACTCTTTATCCCGGGGATGTTCCTCTGTTACTCTGTCTCCTTTCCTCAGACCTCTCAGGACCTCCACTTCTACTTGACTCTGCTCCTGCTCCAGACTCAAACTGAACTGAACTGTCACTCTGCTCTGTGGTAAACAACTTTAGCTCCTCCCACTAGTGCAGGTGCCACCTAAACTCCTCCCACTTTCTAGTGTAGTGTTGTGTGGGGATTAAACCTGTGTTGATGTTTCTGTGGCACTTTAACCCTTGGGGTGCCACACTAATCAATATAGAGGAGGATAATTTAATATTACAGGAGAATTTATGTAAGTTTGAGGCAAGGGCTGAGAAATGGAAATTAAAGTTTAAAGTAATAAATGTAAGATCATGCATTTGGGCTGAGGAAATAAAATATATACTGTAATTATGTTGCTAATTGTAAAACACTGGGCAAAACTATCACTGAAGAAGACTTGAGTGAATAGGTGGACGACAAACTCAACTTTTCTGACTAGTGTCAGGCAGCTGCTGCCAAGGCAAATAAAATAATGTCATGCATTAATAGAGGCATAGAAGCTCATGAGGTTATAATTCTACCTCTATACAAGTCACTAGTGCGACCACACTTAGAATACTGTGTACAATTCTGGTCTCAGGTGCATAAGAAAGACATAGCTGAACTAGAGCGGGTGCAGAGAAGAGCGACCAAGGTTATTAGAGGACTGGGAGTGAGGGGTGAAGTACCAAGACAGGTTATTAATCTAGGGGATATTCAGTTTGGAAAAATGAAGGGTTGGGGGTGATCTTAATGTACTAACTCTTTCATCCCTGGTTGATTTTTCGTTTTTTTTTTTGTTTTTCCCTCCACTTCTTCCAAGAGCCATAGCTTTTAAATTTTTCTGTCAATATAGACATATTAGAGCTTGTTTTTTGTTGTATGAGTTGTCCTTTTGAATGACATCATTTATTTGAAAATATAGTGTAATGGAAAATGGGAAACAATTCCAAGTGTGGTGAAGTTGCAAAAAAAAAGTGCAATTATATGATTTTTTGTGTTTTTTATTCATTATGTTAACTATTTTGTAAAACTGATATGTCGGTATGATGCCTCAGGTTGGTACAAGTTCGTAGATACCAAACACGTATACTTTTACTGGATTCTGTAAAGAAATAAATAGAATGAGACGGCACTCACCGCTGGTGTGATGTCATTCGGCTTCCTTATTTATTCATTCGTGTGGGTTACAGACAGGAGTGGAGGGAGGTGGTGCGGAGGTGGACGACGGGCGCACCGTTTCACACTGGATGTGCTTCAATGGGTCCAACACCAGGTGTTGGACCCGTTGAAGCACATCCAGTGCAAAACGGTGCGCCCGTCGTCCACCTCTGCACCACCTCCCTCCACTCCTCTGTAACCCGCACAAATGAATAAATAAAGAAGCCGAATGACATCACACCAGCGGTGAAAGCCGTCTCATTCTATTGTCATGATGTTCTACATTCAAGGAAATCAACATGAATAACATCATTTGCATCTCAAAACACTGATGTCATGATTTTTTCAGCTGAGGGCTGTCTTGACTTTCTTTTTCTGTGGCGAGTCTTTTTGTTGATATTCCTTGGACTGACATTGGCAAATTTTAGGTCTGTGCACTTTCATTTCAGTTGTCAGCATCTTGGGTAACCATCGTGCACAGATCTTCAGATAACCAAGCAAAGCAATAATGTAACCTACACATTCTTGTGAAATACTGATTATGCTTGCAGTTTCTCTCTGAGTGATACCACGATCATCCTGAATCAGTCTGTCAAAGTTTTGCATGTTTAACTCAGTAGTTGCTGTCAGAGGACATCTTTCTTTGTCGCGCAAGTCAGACATTCATGCCTCACCATCTTTCAATTTACTGACCCAATGACGACAGAGTGCTCACATCAACACAATTACCACAGTTGTATTCTCTCGTGAATTTCCTTTGGTGTGACACCTTCTGCTGTCAAGAATTCAATGGACAGCACATTGCTTAAATTGCATTGGCCAACCATCTGCTCAGTGTTCCATTCTTTACACTGTAACAACACACCCATTCATTGGTACGTTTTCCTGCCAAATGGAGCTGTACAGGAGAGTCTACTGAACAGGAAAGTACCTGCCGCATACCAGTGCTCCCATCAGCTAAGGGGTTACAAAGGTGGAGGCATTACATTTCATTCAGCCCTTTTAACATCACCGATTTGTGCATACTTAGACAATGGTCCTCAGCAAGTATATAAAGTATATATAAAATTAGCATATAAGCAAAGTTTTGCAAGAGGATTGAAAATAAACAACACCCTCTTACAAAAAAATTAATAAATAAATTGTGCTTTACAATGCATTGGTGAAGTTTTCTAAAGGGAACGTGACATGCACCACCTTATTTTAAAATATGTACCAATTGTAATGTGGTATTCAGCTGTAATATAAAATGGCCGCTATTTATTGCAGAGGCGTTTTTTCTCTGCAATGTGATCTTGCTGTAAATTTGGGACTTGTAGTCCCACACAGAGAGTTACAGAGGTTACCCAGGATATGTAAAAAAAATTTTTGCCTAAGCATTAACAGGCAGGTAGTTGGCACCTACCAGTCTGTTGTGCCTGGCACCGTTTGCTGCCACCCGGAGCCGTCTTAGACCACTCCCATCAGTGATTTTTTGGCTTCCGCAGACATCAGGACTGCAAAGGGGAGGAATCCTCCACTCTGTTGATGAGCATCAAAACCGACTTCATGCTGCTTTAAAGCCAGTTCCCACAATTAGGTAGCGGGGAGCCAGCTGTCAATCAGCATGACATCAGCTACCCTGCACACTTCAGCAGAGCAGAGTGGAAAAGCCACCTCTGCTCTGTTTACCCCGCCATTCTATCCCCGACTGGAGTGGTTTGTGCCCACTCTGTGCCAGGTGTGAATACTAGGGATTGGTGCTGGCAACAACAGTCAGGGAGGTGCAGCTACCTGGCTGTTGGTGCTTAGGCACTTTTTTATATATCTATATATATCCTTTAATGCATTTTAGAAGATGTTTGTATGCTGAGAAGAGTTAATGCATGCTGTGAAGGGTTAATGCATGCAGGTTTGCGTGTCTGACTAGACACACCTTTCCACCTGTAGGTGTATCTCAGATGTTAAAATAAAGGATATTTGTTTGCCAGATGAAGAGGAGTGTGAGACAAAAAGCCATGGTGTGAGACGCAATAATATGGAGATACAAAAAAGGAGACAGAGGGGAGCACGTAGTGTGACTGTGGCGCCCCTACCGTCTGGTCACCACAGAGGGGAACTGCACCCAATCTACGGGTAGTATTACTGTTCTCAGTAAATGGGATGGTAAGTCCGGACCCCCACAAAAGCACCCAATACACCTGGTCCCAGGGACAGCGGGTGGATCCGATAGTGGGAGGGCCCATTTAGTCAGGGAGATAGCGGGGAGAGAGGTGGATGGTGGGAAGCAGTCTGGGAGAAGAAAAGGAAAGAGAACAGGAAGTAGTCAGTCAATGTTTGGCAGAGGGGAAGAGTGGAGACAGTCAGGAGGGAGAGAAGAATGTGGGAGCAGTGAAAGGAGAAGGTCCCGGAAGACTTAAGCAGAGATGAGGCTCGTCCTGGCTTCTGGAACAGCAGACTGCAGAGAGATGGAAGGAGTCCTAGGGGCAAGGACAGTGAGCGATCCACTCGTGTGCCTGAATCTGAAGTGAAGCGGAAGGGCAGGTTGAGAACCAGGGGACCAGCCCTGATGGTGGTGAGGAGACTCTACGCTCCAACCATGGAACTGGAGACTATGAGATCTAGAGGAGCTGTGGCCAACTCCCGACACATCCGCCAAGAAGGTAGCCGTACTAGTGTCCGGGGATTTGGTACCGGTCGCCCGACAGGACCCGTGGCTGCTGGATTGGGGCACTGTGTGCGGAGGCGCGAGCTAGGTAAACAGGCAGCGCTGAGAGAGAGAACAACCCGAGAAGCAAGGAACACAAAAGGAGATGTCTTGGACAAGCTATCCCGGTTGCTGAGGACTATCCGGACTGCAACTGAACCAGAACTGTACCCGGTGGTGCTAGCAGAGTAAAAGCTAAGTAAACCGGGTTTAGAATTCAGAACTGTGTGTGAGACTGTTCATTTCCCACCTGAGGAGTGGTAGACTAATAAGCCGCACAAGCCGCGGGGACCTGCCTGCATAGCACTCCGATCCCTCTCTCTAGCCAGGTCAGCCTCACTGGTCCTCCATCACCAATACCTCTACTCCGGACGCCCTCGGGAACCTCTCCACCCATGGAGAGGAAACCATCACGGCTGCCATCCCATCAACCCCAGAGGTACCGCACCACAGCTTCAGCCATCCATAGCGAAACACCACGGGTGGCGTCATGACAACCACCCTTAAATCCCTATAACTTCCCCTATTTCATGAACTTTATCCCTTTCTATTAACTGCTCTAGGACCATGGACCGGGTCACGCCACCGTGACATCCCATTCCCCGATGACATCGTCAGGCCTGGCTCCGTATAAGTGTAAGATGGAGCATCTGAGCATGGTCATGGTAGTGGCTGACAGGAGGTCAGTGTGTGAACATGGCCAAAGCCTACAGTGAGGAAGGAGAGAGTCTGTAAACCGCTTGTCCACTGACTGAAGATGGTGAATGAACTCTGTGAGTATGCTACGGGGACTCTTGTGAATACTCAATTGAAACGTGTGAAGTCTCCACTGGGACATTTGTGAAGAAGTGTACTTGAACTTGTATGGGAGGACCCGTGAGTGAGATTAACGGTCTGTATGCCGTAAATGGACATTTGTGTTGTTTATATTCATGGATAGACTTATATTTTATGTTTCCCCTTGTTGGTTTATGGAATAATGAATAAACCAGAGGAACTTAAATGAAGAATTGTGTCCTGTGGCTACCTCTATGACCAGCAACCAGCAAGTGAGCGAGTATCCCCTGTTAGAGTGAACTGTCATCCCATGTATGAACCTCTTCTCTATAATGGAAAATAATAGAGAAAACCATATATTATAAGAGAAAAGAAGCTTATCCAAATCTTCAAATACAATGCATTTGTGTTCCTTTTGTTATATGCACAAGAAGACACATCTTGTAAAATATGACAGCCATTTATCTCATGTCATTAATCCATATCCCATTCATCTCATATCAATAAATTCTCATTTTTAGTTTTCTCTTACAAAAGCAAGCCAGTATTCCTACGCGGACAGCATCCCATCTATTTTACTCCCGGTAAACATCTCCACGTCTGAATAATGCCATACACTGACATTACATT
Source organism: Allobates femoralis (assembly GCA_033576535.1). Classification (NCBI taxonomy): domain Eukaryota; kingdom Metazoa; phylum Chordata; class Amphibia; order Anura; family Aromobatidae; genus Allobates; species Allobates femoralis. Next base: position 45,485,560 of record JARQOC010000001.1, read on the forward strand.
GTCCATCTTTCCATTGCGCTATGTGATTTATCTTAGCATAAGCCCTCATGAAATATGTTATGTACAGTAAGTAGTGGAATATATCATGAGAAAAGTAACTGTGAAATGTTAATGCTGATATAAAAGTCTTTTAAAACATCATCCCCTGCTGTTACCAAATGGTCCTTCTCTCAGCCGGCTGCTGAAATGGCTTTACAAGTAAATAGACGTCTGCAAAATGGTAAGGCCATTAGATTGCTGGCTTCCCGTTATTAGCGGCATTATACATAGTCTGTGGCATTTTACATCCACACTTTTATGCTTGTTCATTTGTAATGAAAATAAAGCACAAATCAAGTAATGAATACTTGTGTTGTATGGTTTATGCGGATAAATGCATTTATTATGCTCACTTTCTGTTCCAAAAATGCCTTTTATGAGCTAACATTGAGTACATTGTACAGAAAGAAAGCTGAAAAATAAGTAAGTCATACTGTTTAGGTTTTCCCTTTTTGTGAGTGCTACTAATTAGGAAAGTAAAGCTCAGGGTTCGTACTGAACACTTAGTGCTTGGGCACAGACCTCAGATGTGGACTTCCCTTAAGGTACCGTAACACAGGGAGATATCGCCGGCAATGTTGCCGGCAACTGAGGGGCATGGCCAGGTTGCGGCGACATCGCCGGAGAGTTGCCTCGTGTGACAGGGCGATAATCAGGGGAAAAATCACCTGAGTAACATCGCCAGGTTTCCCAACAATGTTGGGAAAACTGGCGATGTTGGTCAGGCGATCATGCCTGATCGCCCTGTGTAACACGGCAACCTGCAATGTTGCGGGCGATTCCGCCTATCTCCAACATTGCGAGTTATTGCGATAGCCGCGGCAACTAGCCGGCAACATCGCCGGTAAGTTGCTCAGTCTGACATCTCCCCGTATATGTTGTCAGGGATGCGCGCTCCCGCGATCGCCGGCAACATCGCCGGCAATATCTCCCTGTGTGACGGTACCTTTAGAAGTCTGTGTTGCAGTTGGGGTTTGCATTTGTCGGTGACCTGTAAAAATAAGCAAATACTGACTAAACTTCATCTATTACTTACCTCCCCCGTGCGCTTGTACTTCAGGGGCCACTCATTAACTTCTGAAGTATTCACTGGTAAGGCACGCAACAGCCAATCACAGCTGTTGTCATAGAGAGCGGGCATCTGTGATTGACTATAACCTGGAAACAGCCCATACATTTTAGCATTAACCGTGCAGGCTAGGTGATAAAATTTGAGGTTGGGTTTGCCAAACTCGAACAACACTGGGATTCTGTGATTGGAATGACCGGGAAACTGCCCATACATTTTAGCCTCAACCTTGCTGGGTAGATGCTAAATTTTGAGGTCGGGTCTGCCGAACTCAAACAACGGTGGGTTTGCCCATCACTACTCCTGATACATTTTGATGGGTAAAATGGATAACTGAAGTTTGGGCCAATTTTAGGTGTCCTTTTTGTTTTGATTCCATATGTTCCTGCTGCACCTGAAAGGTAAAATCTGCACAAGATCTTCCCCACCCATCCCCCATTTGATACGTTCCATTTATAAGACTTCAGTAGAAGAAAAATTAGAAGATCCAGCAAAGAGAAACTCTTTCATAGAGATAGATTAAAATTTCCCATTTATTGGGACATTACATTTAAAATGTACTCACATGGATGTATCCAAAACCAACGCGTGTTGACTAGGGATGAAGAGAGTATACTCGCTACTATTCGGAACTCGCCGAATAGTAGCGGTATTCGGGTATTCGCTACTCTCTGAGTATCTAATGTGTACTCGGGAGTAGCGAGTAGTCCGAATACGTTCGCAGTGCATCTATAGATACACTGCGAAAGTACCCTAAAAGTAAATAAAAGTTGTTAAAAATAATAAAATTACATACTCACCTGTCCGACGCCTGCACCGGGACTATCCCAGAAGACCTGCGGTCACCAGACAAGGACCTGTGACTTCCAGCCAATCAGATGGCCGGTAGCGATCTGGACAATCAGATGGCAACACGTCAACACCACGTGATCGCTAGCGGACACCTGATTGGCCAGATTGCAAGGTCCTAGGTGTACAGTCAGGACCTTGCAATCTGGCCAATCAGGTGGCCGCTAGCGATCACGTGGTTGTGACGTGTCGCCATCTGATTGGCCAGATCGCTACCGGCCATCTCATTGACTGGAAGTCACAGGTCGTTGTCCGGTGATCGCAGATCTTCTGGGATGGTCCTGGTGCAGGCGTCGGACAGGTGAGTAAGTAATTTTATTATTTTTAACAACTTTTATTCACTTTTAGGGTACTTTCGCAGTGCATCTATAGATACACTGCGAAAGAATTCGGACTCGCTATACTCGCAATGAGTACTGAGTACCGGGACCTACTCGTTGCGATTATAGCGAGTCCGAATAGTGAGGTACTCAATCATCCCTAGTGTTGACTAAAACAATGTCTTATAAAAAATGTTCTCAAAGGGATCTATACAAAACTAACACGTTTCAGCTAAAACTAAGCCAAAATCATGATTAAGGCTTTGTTTTCGCCAAAGCGCATTAATTGTGGTTACATCCCTGTGAATACATTTTTTTATGCAAAAGGCTGACCACCAATTTTTGGAAAACAAAAAATAAACAAATGTAATGTCCCAATAAATATGACATTTGAATCTAAATCTATGAGTTTCTCTTTGCTGGATCTTCTATTTTTGCTTCTACTGAACTGTTGTGGAAACTGCCCATTTGCGATCTGAGTGGAGACTTGGAAACCAAGGAAGTGGGGACACAGGGGAGCTGATATGCTGTGTTTTCTTTTTGTATATTTATAAATCTTGGGTCTTGTCACGAGGTGGAAAAGAGAGTCAGGTAATAGGATAGTAAGATGGGAAAAAGGAGAACAGGGGAACTAGTCTGACCATTACACTGGGGGACCCTTGCTCACCCTTTTCCCAGAATTACCTCTGAAGGTGAGGATGTCTGGGCCACTACCCTTGCCCTTTGCTCCAGATCATCCCTAGGCTAAGTCCCCCTCACCACCACACATGGACAGGGATGCACAGCAACTCCCACAAAAGGAAAACCCAAGGCAGCAACAGCAGGAAGGCATCAGCACACACTGCACTACCTCCTTATACCACACGGTCTTGGCAGTGACTAAAACTCTATCAGTGGCATCTGCTGGTAGAAGAGAGAACTATTTAAAGGCTAGGGAAGTGGACCTGCGTCAGCTGACATACCCAGCAGAAGCACCTCACTTGTGCCTGGAGAGCCATAAACCCATACACCGCAGCAGCCTCTGACATTAACACTGATTGTGCCAAAGGGAATTTACTTCCATTTAAACTACTGCAGAGCTTTTCAGATGCACTGCAGAGCAGTCAACACATGACAGGTCTTCTCTTGTTGTAGAAGAGTCATTTGGGCCCATCAAATACCAGGGACACATCAGGCATTATTACATTGCACCATTTGTGTAAACAATCAAAAATCTTGTCTCACAAAAATAAAGAAAAAATCTGTAGCCACAACAGCTGTCCTAAACTGTATGTGGTCTTGACTTGGTGGTGTCTGCTACCTCCCCACTTATAAATAGAATAATTTATCATAGCTTGCTCGTGAGAGAATCTTACAAGAAGAACTTTGACATCTTTATGAAAGGCACCAAGATGTATTAACTATGAAATGTCCACCGCAGGAGCAGTCATGATGGCATTCTGGTGTCTTACTATGAACTATTATAGCCAGGCAAGGTTTTCCCCATTTTATGGCCACTTTACACGTCTCGATATCGGCGTCCAACTCCGATAAAAAGTCACGTGGTTCGTGCGTTGGCCCCGATATCGTTAGTGCGTTGTATGGTTTAAATGTCCAATGCGACACAAGAATGATGCCAAACCGATATCGGGGAGAAAATGAGCGTGCTCTCCAACCGCCCAATATTGCATGGCCAATCTGGGCGGATCGTGCTGTGTGAAAACCCAACCCCGACTTGGAGACTAACTTCCCCTATTCTCTCCCATGTTAAATGGTCGTTCCTGGGTCAGCCGCACAAGGGGGCGTATACATCGCAGTTGCCTTGCCTGCCGATATCGTGCTGTGTAACATCTCCTATGCGATCTGGGATGTCTGCCAAAAAAGTGCGCGCTCCCATGCCGTTGTATCCAACATCGGCCCGATGTTGGGACGTGTAAAGTGGCCATAAGTCTTGATTACCGTTTGAGTTAGCTCATGACGAAGCTGTGGGCTACAACATCCAATAAAATTACAATTGCTTAAAGGGAACCTGTCAGTTTGTTTTTACCCCCTATCCTACCACTACATGTCCCTGTACCTTTTACTTGTATGTTACCTCCCTATTTTTGTGGATGTTGAAAAATAAAAGTATATCCCTGTTTGCATTCAACTATTGTCCTCAAGTTTTGTATTATGCAGATAGTTGTGCAGTTTGTCAGAAAAGAGCCTTTCTCTAGCAGATGCTTGAGGAGGTCCCATCTGCATTGCGTTTTCACTGCGTTTTTGCATAAAACGCGGTAAAATGTTTTTACAGGTTTTTTTTTGCAAAAACACAGTGAAAAACACAGTGTGTTCAAAATGCTGCCAAAACATGATGTGAAAAGGCCCTAAGGCTGGTTTCACACTGGCATTTTTTGGCATCAATGTATATACAACTTAAACTGGATGCACTTGCATTAGTTTTCAGCTCCTTTGACTTTCAATGGGGCCATGTGAACTTGCTGGTGCATCCAGTTCTTTACTTTTTTTTGCCTGATCCAGGTGTCTCCGTTTTTCTTCACTAAGATCAAAAATGCATTTTGGTGCATTTTTGGTCTCCGTGATAAAACCCAGAAGCACCAGGATCTGGGGCACCGCAGGTTAAATCAGAATGTGCCCAATGGAACCCAGATCTGGCGGGCTCTGGATCCCTCTAGATCTGGATGCTGGATACAAGTTTTACAACTGCGCATGCCCAGAACGCCATTGTAAATGTCACGCCCCATAGGAAACTAGCCTAAAAAAGAATCAAATTACATTTTTGGTGAGCATATTATAATTTATACCAGAAAGAGATAACAATTAGAGCTCTTATTTTTTGAAGATTTCTCTGTTCTCTTTGAAAAGTAAAATGCTTCATTGATTGCTGCATTTGTTATACAATGTGCAGTGCCGGAGTATGTAAAACTCTTTGGATCATCAGTTGCTCAAGTGTTAAGGCACCGTCACACACTTCAACGTTGTAACGATGTCGGCAACGATCTTGGGTGCGTGTGGTCATTGCCGACATCGTTGATGAGATGTCACACGTATAGATATCGTGGGCAACTCAGCAACAATGTTGTGAGCAGAGATCGTTCGCAAACACCGCAAAGGATCCCTGCTCACTGCTGTGAATGGGCGAAATCGGCCGTGACATCGCTATTACGTTGTCACACTGAACATGCCGCAGGTTGCTTAAGTTGAAGTTGACAGGTTTTCTTGCATGCAGGAAAATCTGTCAACTCCAACTTGAACAACTATCGTTGTTGAATCAATCGTGCGTTTACATGCAACGACGCAACAATGATGTCGTTTCAACATCGTTCCTGACGTGACTTTTGAACGATATCAGGAACGATGTTGAATTGTGTAACGGGGCCATTAGAGAGATTTTTGTGTTAGCCACGAGCTCCGATGATTCTAATTTGATATGTGACATTCTGACATAATATGCAATATATCACATAGTAAAAGAATAATGGGTAGACGAAATATGTCAGCGGCATCATAGACTTTTACTGTCTCCTACATTAATTACCGTGAATCTATTATATAATTGCCGTAGCTGACTTCCGTCAGACCGGCGCTACTTCCTGTGGCTTTGTTCGCGTAGCTGGGAACTTTCTCCAGGACTCTGTCGGGGACTCGCGAAGCAATGCCCGCAAAGCGGGCATTGCGAGCAGTAAACGAGCGAGCGGACCACCACCACCACCACGTCATCCTCACACATGGCATGTTTACATAAGACATCACATAGTAAAAAGAATACAGTCAGTCCCAAAGTCAGCTGTGACCACCTGGCCCTGGAGCCGTACTCGCTCTCTCACACCGCACATCTGACCGCCTGGCCCTTGGACACTGGCTGCCATGCACACATCAGGTGCACTAGCATGGAGCTGGCAGGCTCCCATCACTTACCCACTGGGGACGGATCACTTCCAGCACCTCCTCACATGGCAGTGCTCTGGACTTCTGAATCTCATCGTCCTCTCCTCACTCAGACACCTGCCAGGTTCCTATCCAGCCTGCTCACTCACACCTGCAACCCAGTGAGTCAATCAGCACATCTTTACTCACACACAGACGTGAGATGTGATTAACCCCCTGTGCACCAGTCAGGTTTAGCCCAGCAAAGCACTCATCCCCACAGGTTCAGCCACTCATTAGGCTCATGAATGTATCGGATCTTCAGCACTCACACTCAGCTGTTTTACTCAGCTCATGAAAACCCTTCAGCTCTTAACCCCCTGTACATCGGACAGGTTTTACACACCACACACAATCAGGAAAACCGGCCCATGTGAACACAGACCTGCATTGATAACCCGTGTGATGCACCCGGCCAGGGGCCACATCACCACAACTCACTTTCTCCGCACAGCAAAGCACTCATCCCCACAGGTTCAGCCGCTCATTAGGCTCATGAATGTATCGGATCTTCAGCACTCACACTCAGCTGTTTTACTCAGCTCATGAAAACCCTTCAGCTCTTAACCCCCTGTACATCGGACAGGTTTCACACACCACACACAATCAGGAAAACCGGCCCATGTGAACACAGACCTGCATTGATAACCCGTGTGATGCACCCGGCCAGGGGCCACATCCCCACACCTCACTTTCTCCGCACAGCAAAGCACTCATCCCCACAGGTTCAGCCGCTCATTAGGCTCATGAATGTATCGGATCTTCAGCACTCACACTCAGCTGTTTTACTCAGCTCATGAAAACCCTTCAGCTCTTAACCCCCTGTACATCGGACAGGTTTCACAACACCACACACAATCAGGAAAACCGGCCCATGTGAACACAGACCTGCATTGATAACCAGTGTGATGCACCCGGCCAGGGGCCACATCACCACACCTCACTTTCTCCGCACAGCAAAGCACTCATCCCCACAGGTTCAGCCGCTCATTAGGCTCATGAATGTATCGGATCTTCAGCACTCACACTCAGCTCTTTTACTCAGCTCATGAAAACCCTTCAGCTCTTAACCCCCTGTACATCGGACAGGTTTCACACACCACACACAATCAGGAAAACCGGCCCATGTGAACACAGACCTGCATTGATAATCCGTGTGATGCACCCGGCCAGGGGCCACATCACCACACCTCACTTTCTCCGCACTTCACTCACTTTCTCCGCACACATACAAACACACACACACATACTCCGCTATACTTACCACCGGCCCTGCATCACCGACATCTCACCGCCCCCGAACTACTCGATCAAATATCGCGTCCAATAAGTCTCGCCAAACTTCCCGGACCCCATATTGGATCCAGTCGTCCGCGGGCGCCGACATGTCAACTCAGGATCCAGCCGGCAGGGAAGACTTAGGGTTGGTGCTAACTATAGCGAAGTGTCTGTGTGTGTGTGTGTATGTATGTATGTGTGTGCTGACCACTCTGCCCACAGCGCTGCACTCAGCACTCTGCCCACGCCACTGTGCTCACCAATCTCACCGCACTCACTGCTAACCACTGAGCCACCCCACTCACTGCTAACCACTGAGCCACCGCACTCGCTGCTAACCACTGAGCCACCGCACTCACTGCTAACCACTGAGCCACCCCATTCACTGCTAACCACTGAGCCACCTGTATACACACAATTCATTTCACCCCACTCCCCTAACTATTAGTAAATATACTATATATGGATTCTACATTACCCGATTCTTTCGAATCGGCCCGCCATCTATATATATATATGTGATTACCGTATATACTCGTGTATAAGCCGAGTTTTTCAGCCCAAAATTTGGGCTGAAAAGTCTCCCCCTCGGCTTATACACGAGTCAATACGGTAGTCGGGGTTGGGGAGGCTGGAGGAGGCGGGGGAGGCTGCTGTATGAGCGGCCCCGTCACGTGGGGCCGCTCATTATATATGCACTGCTTCCCCCTGTCAATCAGCGGCAGGGGGAAGCAGTGCATATGCCCCCAAATGCTGGCACTCACCCCCCCTTGCAAGGGCCCCCCCTCCCGGGCGCTTCTCTTACCATCCCGGTCTTCTGATCCGCGCCGCTCCTCGGTGCTGTGTCCTCGGTACTCCGTCCTGCTACATCCGGGATCTCCGGCCGTCCCGCGATGACGTCATCGTGCGACGGCCGGGGATCCCGGATATAGCAGGACGGGAGCTGCGAGGACGCATCGCCGAGGAGCAGCGCGGATCAGAAGACCGGGATGGTAAGAGAAGCGCCCGGGGGGGGGCCCTTGCAAGGGGGGGTGAGTGCCAGCATTTGGGGCTGCTGGTTACCCCCAGGGGCTGCTGGATACCCCCTGGGGGCTGCTGGGTACCCCCAGGGGGCTGCTGGATACCCCCTGGGGGCTGCTGGGTACCCCCAGGGGGCTGCTGGATACCCCCTGGGGGCTGCTGGGTACCCCCTGGGGGCTGCTGGGTACCCCCAGGGGGCTGCTGTATAGCCCCTGGGGCTGCTGTATACCCCCTGGGGCTGCTGTATTACCCCTTGGGCTGCTGTATTACCACTGGGGCTGCTGTATACCCCCTGGGGCTGCTGTATACCCCCTGGGGCTGCTGTATAGCACCTGGGGCTGCTGTATACCCCCTGGGGCTGCTGTATTACCCCTGGGGCTGCTGTATTACCCCTTGGGCTGCTGTATTACCCCTTGGGCTGCTGTATTACCACTGGGGCTGCTGTATTACCACTGGGGCTGCTGTATTACCCCTGGGGCTGCTGTATTACCCCTGGGGCTGCTGTATAGCCCCTGGGGCTGCTGTATTACCCCTGGGGCTGCTGTATAGCCCCTGGGGCTGCTGTATAGCCCCTGGGGCTGCTGTATTACCACTGGGGCTGCTGTATTACCACTGGGGTCTGTATATACCACTGGGGAGGCTGCTGTATACCACACTGCTGGGGGCTGTATACCTGTGCTGGGGTCCACCCTCGGCTTATACACGAGTCAATAAGTTTTTCCCAGGTTTTGGGGGCAAAAGTAGGGGGGTCGGCTTATACACGGGTCGGCTTATACACGAGTATATACGGTATATAGGAATTATCAGTATTATGTATGTGATTATGTATAAATTAGTGAGTCGCGCCTATTCTGCAAGGACTCACAACGGCCGCTTGGCGGCCATTGCGAGTGAGGCTTTGTGAATCAGTGGCGCCGGCAATGCTTCACAGGTCGCGTGGCCGCTGCGCCCACGCCCACAACGATGGAAACAGCGCCGAAACTTACGGAAGTGCGTTAGGGAAATTATATATTACATACTGATAATCTATTATATAATTGCCGTAGCGACTTCCCTCGCACACGCCGCTACCTCCGTGGCTTTGTTCGTGGGCGCGCATCGCACACGCGACTCACTCGCAATGCCCGCCAAGGGGGCGTTGGGAGTCGTTGCAGCAGCCCGAGCAATGCCCTATACACAGATTCTAGAATCCCGATGCAATCGCATCGGGCTCACAGCTAGTAGTAATATAAAAACCTTATAGATGACTGGGTTGCCCAGTTTAGAAAACCCACTCTCACATATCTTATTAGGTAATTATGAGTTAATGGAAGAGCTTCCCTCTGCCGGATCTCCATCTCTTGACCAAAAGACAGATTGGTTAAAAGAGTGTCTCTCTCTCTCTCTATCTTTGGAAGATTTGTCCTGTTCTCTGTTCGGTTCCTTTCACATCTCAGTGTAATTTTCGGCAGATCCGGCGGATGTCGCTGCATTTGCCAGATCTGCCGCGTAATAGCCGACTTGCGTCACCGATCTGGCAGGCCCCATTCATTCTCTATGGGGCTTGCAGTCAGGTGCGGCAAGTGCGGTTTTGCTGGATGCAGCATATCCGGCACCGCAAAAATACTACTGCTAACAGCGTTTTTTTGTGGTGTAGCAAGTGTCGAAAGTGCTGGGCCTGGAAAAACATAGAGCTGTATAAAGCACCGACATGCTTGACTACCCTTCTATTCAAAGCTCATTCTAACCTTATCCATGTAGGTCTGGGTGCCTAATTCTAGTGATGAGTGGTGCTCCACTAAATAGATAATAAATGTTTTCTACTTGAATATCCCTTTAAATTTGAAAGGTGGTTAAGGACAATATCATTCTAATTGTTCATAGAATCTTAACTCCATTTTTGAGATTGTTCCATCAAACATGCTACCAATATTCCTTATATCAAAAATATAGTGGCTCCAATAGGGAGTTAGGTGAAGGCACTACACTCAAAAGAAATTTATCAACTATAAATTATAATTTAAAATGAGCATTTTCTCATGTAGGTGAATATAAAATATATCCATTATTGTGTAAGAAAACACTCTTTATTCCTATTGCAAATTAGAGTAATTGATGCAGCTTCGTGCAGCCGAGAAGCATCCACTACCTGAATTTGGATCCATCCATGTCTCTCTGGTGATTGATAGCTCTGTCTCAGGAGCAAGCTTGTGCCTGCACTTGTAGTGGGGTAGCTGCAGCAAAAAGGAGGGAGCTGTGGTCAAATGCGTACTAATCCAAGAACACTGAAGATGTGTGCACATGATCAGTAATAGCAGCATATTTCCGCTGCGTCCAAAACTCTGCATTCAGCAATACAAGCACAATAGATGGGATTCCTAGAAATCCCATGCCTACTGTGCTTCTTTTGTATGCAGCGTTATTTAATCTGCACTGCGGGTTGCCACACTTGCGCATCTTTGCTTCCGCATGTAAATTTATTGCCAGGGGCGGACCGTCACCCCCGGGGGCCCTGGTGCAGGAGAGGACAGGGGGGGCGGGGCTACTGGCCGTCAGCGCGGCCCGGGGGGGAGGGGTTCCGCTGGCCATCGGCGCGGCCCGGAAAGGGGGGGGAGGGTGCCGCTGGGAGCCGCACTGAGCCACAGGGAGCCGCAGGCGCGATGCTCTCCTACCTGGGAGCCGCGTGGAAGTGTTCTAGGAGCCGGAGGAGCAGAGGAGAGGAGGGGGCGGGATCAGGCAGGGGAAGCAGGAAGCTCTCTGCTTCCCTTGCCTGACCCTCCTCTCCTCTGGCGGCGGCTTGCGGGGGTCGGCTGGGGGCCCCCCTCCAGGCTTGAAGGGGCCCCCAGCCGGTCAGGGCCCTGGTGCAGCTGCACCAGCTGCACCAGTGTAGTTCCGCCCCTGTTTATTGCTGCAGAGTCAGAGTTGATTTCAGTGGATGAATACTGGAGAAAACCACCCTGCTCTCATTGCTGATCATGGGCACAGGGCGGCAGCATTTACCCTGCATTTACCTGCGGTTTCCTCAGGTCTAAGGGCCCTTTCACATCAGCGTTTTTCGTAATTCGCGGCAGATGCGGTGAAAAAACCGCATCTGCCGCGTTTGCCGCATAACGGTTCCACTTGCGGCACGGTTGCGGTTTTTTCCATAGGAAGTATAGGGGGACTTGCGGCAGATGCGGCAAGTGCGGTATTGCACTTGCGGCAGGTGCGGCAGAGAAAAAAACCGCGGCTTACTGCGGTTTTTTTTCTCTGCCGCACCTGCCGCAAGTGCAATACCGCACTTGCCGCATCTGCCGCAAGTCCCCCTATACTTCCTATGGAAAAAACCGCAACCGTGCCGCAAGTGGAACCGTTATGCGGCAAACGCGGCAGATGCGGTTTTTTCACCGCATCTGCCGCGAATTACGAAAAACGCTGATGTGAAAGGGCCCTAAGACACTGCATTCATTATGCAGTTTACCCTGACAAAGAGCAAACGCAGACACCAGCTTTAACCTGAGACGTCATGGACATTGGGCAAGACAGAGCTGTCAATCCTCAAATGATGAGGTGGAGGAATACAATACAACTCTGTACACTTCCATTGAATTGAATTTGAGCTGAACTGGAGTATGGCCCCTGCATAGTGTGGTGTTCTACCTCCTTACATGGTATACTTGCAGTGGCACTGAGACTTATGCACACCATATCAGTAAAGTACTCCGGATTTTGTACTGCCACTGATCTGAATAATAACCATCCTAAGGTTAGCAGGTCAATATCTTAGTTGTAGACAATTTCTGTACTGCTAGATACACATATCATTTAACACTAGGTTCAGTGGCTCCATTGGAGTTTATGTCCAAATTAAAGCAAAATGGGATTTTGGCACATGAGACAATGGGACTATTGGTTATAATAATGTCGACGGAATCACAGTGAGCTCTTTTGTGCATCATTTTCAGCCATATATATCTAGCTGAGGCAGACAGCAAGACTTAGTCATCTATGTCTTGCTGTCCGACTCCAATACGCATTTTAAGGACAAAAAATATTTACGACAGAGGTCACTATGACTCCATCAACATTACTATAATCAATGGCCTCAATGGTGCGTATGCGTGAATCCCATTTTGCAGGGGTGCAGAGGTAAACCCATACAAAGCCAATGAACGTAGTGTTAAATGCTATTTGAACTTGCTGTTGGCGTGTCAAACCTTGGGTGTATCTAGTGCTGGGAGTAAGGGGAATGCCAACAAGTCATTTTGCTTTTGCTTTAGAATTTACACATATAGAGTAAGGGCAGGAAATTGAACCTTTTAATCCAGATGGACAAAGCCTAGATACAACTATGGTAAAACATTGTGAAGTTGTCCAGCATGAATATAATTGATCATTTCTTTTTGATAACAAAAGTTTTTGTCACTTGGAGAAAATAAAAAGTTTTCAAGAAAAGTTGTTTCTTCATTATTTTAGCCTCCAAAGGTTTCCCAGCCACAGGACTTGCTAACCAAACACCTTGCTTTGTGTAGATACCTTGTAATTGGCTTCAGTGGTGACATGAATTTCGCGATGTGCCTGTACTGGTCTGTTTTTAGTCCTTTAAAACTGCAGAAGTGAAGATTTTTAGGTTTTTTGCATCTTAGTTGTTACAGCATTTCATCTACAGGCTTAGTTCAGCACTTGATAAATGGGCGCAAACCTTTGCCAAGGAAAATCCCTTTCTTTATTGTACTTTTCTGTGTTTCAGCAACAGCGCTCCGCTTAGCTCTGCTTGACTTCAGCACAAGAAAACATGAAATGTTCTCGCAGATAGCAGCTGCTTGTTCCAGATCCTCTGATCTTTACCTCCTTTATTTAAAACCTCTGGCCGTGTCACATGCTGGTTCGAATTCTGTGATCACATTTCTCGAGCAGTACATTTTGCAAAAATAAAAAATAAAGGGAGAGCGCGAACATATTCCCTAAGAATCAATGCCTAAAATGCCAAGTGTTGGCATTGCTTGACAAGTAATTTAGTAAATCAGAACAGACACATTATCCATTCTGTCCGTCTCATGGTATCACTATTACTGACTAGCTGTCTGAATTTAATATGGAATTACACAGAATGTATTACTGTCAGGACCGTCGTCTTGACCCAAGCTTACTGAGTTTTCCCACTCCAGAGTCTTAACATTTGGTTCAGCAGTGTTTCTCTAATATAAATGGCCCAAAGTTTGATAACATTACAAATTGTCAAACTACAAAATTGGGGGCTAAACATTGGGCCAAAGAGATGCCAAAAAATAAATAACTTAAAGTGTAACTGCCATTTACATTTTTATTTATCAATAATGTAGAGCAAGTGGTTATATTAAACATTCAAATATACTTCATAAGTGAAATCTGGAAGAAAACCTTTCAAAATTCTTCCAGAAGATGTGCCCACTAGGCTGTTTCTAAACCTGACAAATGCTGGTTGTCAAGGAAATCCATCTTCAGTTCCACAAAATGAATACAGCCATATAAGGGTGTGGGTGAGGCCTACAGAGCATTCACAGCTGATCAGTGTATCAGTTTACCTCAGGCAGAGACAGTGCTGAGCTCAGGCAGTCAGCACACAGCTCATTTGATCTTATCTGATTCCTCTCCATTAACATCGGCTCTGCTCGGTTCAATCAGCTGATGGTCTCCACACTGTTCCTCATCTGATTGCACATAGCAGAGCGATACGAATGGAAAGGAGTCAGAAAAGATCACAGGAGCTTTGTGCTGACAGCCTGAGCTCAGCACCGTCCCTGCCTGAGGTACCCTAAATCTCTGATCAGCTGTAGTGTGAATGCTGTGTAAACCCTACCCCCCTTATATGGCCGTATTCAGTGTGTGGAGCTTAAGATGGATTTGCCTGACAACCAGCATATGTCAGGTTTAGAGGCAGCCTAGTGATGAAATCTTCTGGCAAATTTTTGAAAGTTTTTCTTCAAGATTTCACTTATCGAATTTTGAAAGTTTATTATGATCACTTGCTCTACATAATTATTAAGTAAAAATGTAAAAGCAAGTTACACTTTAATACTAAATCAGGCTGGTCATAAAATAGCCAGAAAACCAAAAAGAACAATAAATATGACCACACATAAAACATATATATTTTTATTAAATATGAATGATTAAAATTAACAAAATACAAAGAATAATTAAAAAAATGGGAAACATATAAAAAAAATACATCCAATGTACAAAAGAAGGCACCATATCGAATAAATATAACCCACAAAAGATAAATATATTAATATGATTTCTGAATTAATAAATAAGTGGCAAAGTAAAAAATGTCTATGTATAGGTAGAATGACAAAAGAAGGAATCTAATACTTACGGAGGAGAAATATTAAAAATAATAAATTTGTTCACCTAATGGATAAATATCAATATGACAAAAATACACATAATGGATGAATAAATCTAATATATAAAGCTGTGAGTGTATGTATGTATCATAGCCCCGCCCACTCTACATAGCCCTGCCCCTGGACTATGTGGAGGAGTGGAGCTATGAGTGTGTGTAAACACCGCCTCCTCCACATAGCCAAACCCATTCCATATAGCTCCACCCCTTCACATAGCCATGTCCACTCCGTGTAGCTCCATAACTCCACATAGCACTGTCCTGGGGACTATGTGGAGGGTGGAGCTATGAATGGGCAGGGCTATATGTAGGAGCAGAGCTATGAAGGGGTGTGGCTACCAGGAGGGGCAAAGTTAGGAAGAGGAGGGGCTATGTGTAAGTGCAGAGCTATGAAGGGGTGGGGCTACCAGGAGGGGGCAGATCTGTGATACATACATACACACATGCATAAATTACCATATATGGGTGATAATACCACATATGGATGATGTTACCATATATAGGCATTACGATCATCTATGGGCATTAAAGCCCGGGAAACGCCAGGCTCCTCAGCTAGTATTAATTTAAATATAAGATTTTCAATAGAAAGTGCTGGGTACAAAATTATATGTCTGAATCAGCCTCCACTGAGCTGGGGTGTAACGGCAGCCAACTGTCATGTTGGTCTCTCCGGCTGGCAGGTCGTCCTTGGCAGAATACTTTAAGTCCTTTTGAAGTGTTACCAGTTTACAGCTCTGCATCAATAATTACAATCCTCTTTCTGGATCTCATCTATAGACTTAAACAGCCTTATATTCGGACTTTGTTAAAAAAACAATAGATTTTTTTCCACAAACGTCTGATGTATATTTGGTCTTGCAGCATCTGTCTAATTGACGATCTAATATTCGATACCTATATGGCTCATTATAATCTATATATAGTGTATACAGTATGTGTTTCTTTGATACCACTTTGAAAAAAATATTACTTATTTCCAGGTGTAGACCTCTGAAGAACCCCTTCCCAAGAGGGGAAACATCTTGGATCAATGGATTGGGACACTATTTTTCCTTGATATAAGGTATCACTTTATATCCACCACTGACACATGTATCCATATTTGGTGTACTAATCTCCTCCTTGGGTGCTTTCTGTGTTTCCCCTCTACCTGCCTCATACTTATCTATTCCCCTTTGCTTTTAGCCATTGTCTTACCCCCTCAGGGTCATATAGGGTAAGTAGGGACAGTCATCGTTGAGTAGGGGCACCAGAGATGTCGGATTCTAGGGTGCCGACCCAAACTGTTAGGCATGCATTCAGCAAGTGAGCAATTAATAGGGAATTTGTATTATCTGTTTCTATGTAGCTTTTATATATTGTTAGTGTGGCAACCCCTGCGGGGGATTGCCACAGGATCCACCGATGCAAGGAGGGAATTACACCTTGGTTCGTACAGCACACCACACCTTCCATCTCAGACCTGAAGGGGGAGCCCTACTGGCTGCCTTAAGTCAGTTTCTCTTTAAAACATCCAGGCCTGAGGGGAGGAGTCAGTCAGTCCCAAGAGTCAGTCTGCAGTGAGCAGAGGAGAGAGCTGGAGTGAGGAGCTGGTCGCTGGGAAGGATCCAGCCCCAGGACCAGGGAATAACTAACCGCTGTGTTGCACCCTAGGGAAAGGGTCAGAGGCAAGCTGAAGAAACAGGGAACCAAGAAAAGGAACCGGTTACTATAGCCTTTTAATACACCCGGACACCTGAATCCGACGCTGCCAGCATTTAGTGCAACAGCAAAAGCCCGGAAGACTCAAGAGGAGTTCATTCCTGAAAGAGCCAAAGTAAGAGACACTGAAACTGACCAAGTACAGGACCAGGGGCCATAGGAGAAACAGGAACCCCGCAGAAGGACCTCATAGTCAGTTTAGAGCAAAGTCCAGAGAAGGAGAAGAAGCGGTGGGTTCGAGCACGGGCAGGACTCATCTTACACCGCAGAGCACAGAGACAGAGGAAGCCTCATAACTTTCTAAGGTGGAAGTTCCAAGTTGCACTGGGGACCTGTTTATTTCTCTGGACTGTACCTGTTACCCTGTCACCAGTAAAAGGTACCAAAACAACCATCACTGTGTGTGTGTGTGCCTGCTCAACCACCGCCATTCACCGCCTTGTTTGCAAAGATGCAACTACTACTCCCCTCATCCATTCCCGCTGCCCTGAGGTAAAGCTCTACCTGTGGTTAGCTGTACCACACTCTGCTGCACCTACCATCAACTTAACGGCCGGCTGCAGCGCTGGTATACCCGTTACCAGGTACCATAGGTGGTGTCACGTTACCTATCCTCTTTATCTCCCACTATTCCCTCCAGTCCAGGGCACAGGACCAGGGATTGACCAGCCGTGATCTCCCATCAAAGCCGCCATCAGCCCCGGTACCCGAGTACCCCCTACCCTGTCGACCGCCTCAATCCTGGTGTCACGAGCAGGATTCAGTGCCCGGTAAAAACCGGGTACTGTGTGCAAAGAACAGAACTTTATTAACTGTTTATGAACTGTACAACCAGGCCGCCATTACAGAAATTGAACTGCGCCACAGCGTGGGTAGAAAAGAGCGGGAAGATAAGCCCCGTCCCTTCACTCTGCCGGAGATTTGCGAAGCACAGCTCCCAGTTCCGGAAATACCCGAGGTGCTCCGCTCCCCCTGCAGAGCCGCTGACGACCAGAAAAGTTTGTTTCATCTCACCGGTTGGCAGCAAATAACTAGGGGGGCCCCATCATGAGTGACTCGGATGATGCACAGGTCCCTGACAAGGGAGATGTCCAAAACGCAGTACCCAGAGCAGCGGCCAAAATAATGCCGATAGCCTTGCCGTATATACCGGGTGCCAAATGGTTACCAGCATATGAAGGTAAACCCGGTACCTTAGCAGCCTTTAAGCAAAAGATGTGTGCAATGCTGGACATGTATACGATGACAGAGAAGCAGTGAGCCACCGTTGTGCTGGGACAATTAACAGGCGCAGCGGAGCTGGAGGTTGTGTCCTGGAGTGATGCCGACAGGGATTCTGCTGCTAAAGTGTTTAATAAGCTAAAAACTGTCTTTGAAAAACGCACACAGTCTGAATTGAGGATGCTGTTCTACCAGTGTAAGCAGAGACCGCAGGATACCATCAGAGACTATGCCCTCCGTTTACAAGGGGCACTCCGGTCCTTAAAGCAGGTAGACCCGGCAAGTGTGCTAGAAGAAGATAAAATGCTTGCAGAACAGTTTACAGAGGGATTGAGGTCAGACTACCACCGTCAGCAAGTACTGGTATATGCGGGTCTTGGATCACCCAACTGTGAACTTTAATGACTTAAAAGATTGTGCTTTAACTGTGTAAAAGGATCCCGTTTCTGCAGAGCCTGCAATACAATCCTGGCAGGCTAATACCTCTCCCATAGACTTTAAACCCATTCCTACAGATCCTGCAAAAGTAGAACGACAAGCTGTAGCAGATAACTCAGATGATGACATGCGTAACCAGGTGCTGCAGTTAACCAAAAATATGGACTATGTACTAAAGCTCTTGCAAACTATGCCTGGAGCAAAATCCAACTAGCTGATAGCCCTGAGAATGTCCCATGGATGCAGAGGAAGACCAAGTCGCCCGTTCAAGGGACCGACTCATCATTCCAATGCAGAGCCAGGGACTACACGGATTCTTCAGGACAACCCATCTGCCTGTGATGCAACAAACCGGGCCACTTTGCAAGAGGATGTCCATTAAACACTAGGTTCCTGGGCCCAAGGGCCAGCCCCCATGAGTAGAGCAGCTGGGCCCGAATGACTGGCGTAACCAGTACGTGGGAGGCCGTCCGTACCTCAACATCACGCTAGAAGGAATCCCCATGTCGGCCCTACTGGACAGCGGGTCGCAGGTCTCTACGATCCCACATATCCTGTACAAACAATTTTGGTCTGATAACGATCTTGAACCCCCCAAACACCAATTTTTATATTATTGCAGCTAATGGACAACCACAAAAACAGGTGGGGTACTGAGAAGCTACAATAAAGTTGGGGAGGGAGGAATTAAAAGGTCAAGGGTTATTTGTGGTAGAAGACAATCATAATTAAAAATACCCCTACATGGTAATTGGTACTAATGTTATTGAAAACTGCTTTGAAGAAGTGTTGTTTTTACTTTGACAGATTTCTCAGACTGCTGGCTATGGGCGGACAAGAGTCATTCAAAAGAAATCCGAGCCCTCATCCACAAGCAACAAGTAAATCTGTCTGTGGGAGAAATTGGCAGTGTGCGGGTAACAGACCCGTTCCCATTGTATTACCACCAAAAAGCGAGATGATGATATGGTGTCGAGCAGCGATAGGTCGCTGAGGACAGGAATACCAGGCAATACTAGAAAATATAAATAGCCTATAGTTGCTAGGAATCTATTGTTTATTATATCTGTATTTATTTTACCTATCTTTTTCAATTATTAATCTTACGGTACCTACACATCTTTGAGCGTTCCGTATATTCATTACATTTGCACGTTGAGAGAATTATTAGCAGTGATGTCGCATTCAATGAAATGAGTCTACAAACACAGATAATCCAGGAGATAAAAAGGAAAGGTGGAGATTTGTTTTCATCTGCATCATAAAGGAATCAAAAGCTTTGTGCTTTAAAGAATCGTCTAACTAACCAGTTTATGCCCCATTATTCAGCAAATGCCAAGGCAGGCGGTGACATGGATTTTAATGATATACCGCTGCCTGGCTGTATGCTGATGATTCAGGTTTATGAGTTTCCAGCTTCGGCCGCATTGGTTTTGATTTGCTACATAGATTTTCAGAACAATAATATTCCAGGAGCAAACTCATCGTGACCTCGGCTGCGGAATGGAACGAGGCTTTAAGATGAAAATGTTTTCTTCAGTCGCTCAGAGGCAAAGGTACAGGTCAGTAGACAGCACAGGCGGAGGGACGGCCATTGCTCACTGATAACCCTCGGGGTGGAAGAGCAGCTTAGTATGTTCTTCATGTGTCTTGAATATTTCCAGAAGCACAATCGTGAAATCACCGTGTAATAAAAATGATGTTCTAAATAACAGATACTGTATACATGGCAAACATGGGGGGCTATCTATCTATCTATCTGTCTGTCTGTCTGTCTATCTATCTATCTATCTATCTGTTTATCTAGCTCATTATCTATCTATGTATTATCTACCTATTTATTATCTATCCATCTATTATCTATTATATCTCTATCCTATCTACCCATCTATCTACTCCTGTATCAGTCTATCTATCTATCTATCTATCTATCTATCTATCTATCTATCTATCTATCTATCTATCTATCTATCTATCTAAAACAGATATCACATTATATCTTGAGTGCTGTGCAGTTTTTTTCTGTTGTATGTCTAATATGTGGAGTTGCTGGCTCCATGACTGCACTTAGCACCCTCATCACCCCCAGGTAGTCTAAGATTGAGATGGCGTCCACCCACTTAGAAGTGGGATAGGGAGGACAAGGAGGACAGGGATGTCAGCGTAGGACTCATCAGATCTGGGGTCACCGTGGAGTGGTTGATGAGCAAATAGATATTGGCCAATATATGTACCAAGAACCCCAGAAAAAAAAAAAGAAGAATATTGAGTTTTTTTAAAAAAACTTAAGTTTTTAAATTTTTTCCTCATATGTAAACCGCTTATTAGCATATGAACATTTTTGGAAGTAGCTGAGTGCTGCAGTGAATTTTTCCTGGTTGTTTGTTCCAGCATCGCAGCTTGCACCAGTTCACATTATATCTTGAGTGCTGTGCAGCTTTTTTTCTGTTTCTTTCTATCTATCTATCTATCTATCTATCTATCTATCTACAGTTAGGGCCAGAAATATTTGGACAGTGACACAATTTCCGCGAGTTGGGCTCTGCATGCCACCACATTGGATTTGAAATGAAACCTCTACAACAGAATTCAAGTGCAGATTGTAACGTTTAATTTGAAGGGTTGAACAAAAATATCTGATAGAAAATGTAGGAATTGTACACATTTCTTTACAAACACTCCACATTTTAGGAGGTCAAAAGTAATTGGACAAATAAACATAACCCAAACAAAATATTTTTATTTTCAATATTTTGTTGCAAATCCTTTGGAGGCAATCACTGCCTTAAGTCTGGAACCCATGGACATCACCAAACGCTGGGTTTCCTCCTTCTTAATGCTTTGCCAGGCCTTTACAGCCGCAGCCTTCAGGTCTTGCTTGTTTGTGGGTCTTTCCGTCTTAAGTCTGGATTTCAGCAAGTGAAATGCATGCTCAATTGGGTTAAGATCTGGTGATTGACTTGGCCATTGCAGAATGTTCCACTTTTTTGCACTCATGAACTCCTGGGTAGCTTTGGCTGTATGCTTGGGGTCATTGTCCATCTGTACTATGAAGCGCCGTCCAATCAACTTTGCAGCATTTGGCTGAATCTGGGCTGAAAGTATATCCCGGTACACTTCAGAATTCATCCGGCTACTCTTGTCTGCTGTTATGTCATCAATAAACACAAGTGACCCAGTGCCATTGAAAGCCATGCATGCCCATGCCATCATGTTGCCTCCACCATCTTTTACAGAGGATGTGGTGTGCCTTGGATCATCTGCCGTTCCCTTTCTTCTCCAAACTTTTTTCTTCCCATCATTCTGGTACAGGTTGATCTTTGTCTCATCTGTCCACAGAATACTTTTCCAGAACTGAGCTGGCTTCTTGAGGTGTTTTTCAGCAAATTTAACTCTGGCCTGTCTATTTTTGGAAATGATGAATGGTTTGCATCTAGATGTGAACCCTTTGTATTTACTGTCATGGAGTCTTCTCTTTACTGTTGACTTAGAGACAGATACACCTACTTCACTGAGAGTGTTCTGGACTTCAGTTGATGTTGTGAAAGGGTTCTTCTTCACCAAATAAAGTATGCGGCGATCATCCACCACTGTTGTCATCCGTGGACGCCCAGGCCTTTTAGAGTTCCCAAGCTCACCAGTCAATTCCTTTTTTCTCAGAATGTACCCAACTGTTGATTTTGCTACTCCAAGCATGTCTGCTATCTCTCTGATGGATCTTTTCATTTTTTTCAGCCTCAGGATGTTCTGCTTCACCTCATTTGAGAGTTTCTTTGACTGCATGTTGTCTGGTCACAGCAACAGCTTCCAAATGCAAAACCACACACCTGGAATCCACCCCTGACCTTTTAACTACTTCATTGATTACAGGTTAACGAGGGAGACGTCTTCAGAGTTAATTGCAGCCCTTAGAGTCCATTGTCCAATTACTTTTGGTCCCTTGAAAAAGAGGAGGCTATGCATTACAGAGCTATGATTCCTAAACCCTTTCTACGATTTGGATGTGGAAACTCTCATATTGCAGCTGGGAGTGTGCACTTTCAGCCCATATTATATATATAATTGTATTTCTGAAAATTGTTATTGTAAACAGCTAAAATAACAAAACTTGTGTCACTGTCCAAATATTTCTGGCCCTAACTGTATCTATATATCAATCTATCTATTATTTATTTAACTATCTCATTATCTATCAATCTGGCTAGCTAGCGATGTAAGGCCTTGTTCACACATACCTGCGTTTTTGGCACTCTCTGTGTTTTTTTTCAGTTTTTCAAAAACATAGATGCGTTAACGCATGGTACATTTAAGTGTACATGCGTTTTTTAGATACACTCGCGTTTTTTTCCCCCATTCCAAAAACAGCGTCTTTGGGTGCTGTAAAAAAAGCGTGCGTTTTTTCTAACATGGGGCCCTATGGGAAACGCATGCGTTTTTAAATGGCACATACAGGCACCATGCGTTAACGCATGCGTTTTTACATGCGTTTTTGGTGAAAAAATGACTAAGTCCAAAAACTTCAAAAACACTTTCAGACCTACAGGGGACACTATTTGGCACTCTTAGAAAAACTGATCAGTTTTTCTAAGTGCTAAAAAACATAGGTGTGTGTGAACAAGGCCTAACACATTTTTAAGCAGCACACTGAAATAGGAAAATGGGTCCAAGTTCTCTTCAAACAATCTTCAATTGGGCATCACATACAGACCAAAATAAATGTAAAACAGCCCTCCTTCGTAAAGTGAAATTTCTAGCCTTTATTGGCCATCAAGTGTATCAGGGCGACGTTTCAGACATAGTTTATCCACTATTTCTCTGAACATAGCTGTCAAACGCCACCAGACCCAAAAGCTCTACACAGATTGGCTGGAGGCCACTTACTCCACTCTTCTCTACTCCATATTTCCTTAAGATGTCTGGACCATCATTGTAAATAAGTACCTGTAGTTTGTGTCACCCCCACCTCATTGTAGATTGTAAGCTCTTACGAGCAGCATCATTATTTTTTGCATTAATTATTGTATTTTCCACAACTGTTTTTTATGACTGTTTGTATATGAATCTCTGGTCTGTAAAGTGCTGCAAAATATGTTGGCGCTATAAGAATAAAAATTATTATCAGGGTGTACCGTATATACTCGCTTATAAGCCGAGTTTTTCAGCCCAAAAATTGGGCTGAAAAGTCCCCCCCTCGGCTTATACGCGACTCACTGTATACTGTATACAATGTATACAGTATACAGTGCCCCCCCCCCCATATCAGTATACAGGCCCCCCCTTGGGTAGTAATCCTGTAAAGGAAGAGATTAGTATACTTATCCCTCCACTGTCCCGCCGCCGCCATCGCGCTCTTCCATCTTCATCCAGCGTCTTCCGTCTTCTTCCGGCTTCCTCCGGTGGGCGCAGGCAATGACGTCATTGTCTGCGTGCCAGAGGAGGAAGCCGGAAGAAGACATAAGACGCTGGATGAAGACGGAAGAGCGCGATGGCGGCGGCGGGACAGCGGCAGCGGGACAGCGGAGGGATAAGTATACTAATCTCTTCCTTTACAGGATTACTACCCAAGGGGGGGCCTGTATACTGATATGGGGGCTGCTGTATATACCTCTGGGGCTGTATATACCTCTGGGGCTGCATATACCTCTGGGGCTGCATATACCTCTGGGGCTGTATATACCTCTGGGGCTGCTGTATACTACCTAAGGGCTGCTGTATACTACCACTGGGGCTGCTTTACATACCTCTGGGGCTGCTGTATACCTCTGGGGCTCCTGTATACCTCTGGGGCTGTATATACCTCTGGGGCTGTATATACCTCTGGGGCTGTATATACCTCTGGGGCTGCTGTATACTACCTAAGGGCTGCTGTATACTACCTCTGGGGCTGCTGTATATACATCTGGGGCTGCTGTATATACCTCTGGGGCTGTATATACCTCTGGGGCTGCTGTATACTACCTCTGGGGCTGCTGTATACTACCACTGGGGCTGCTGCTGTATATACGACTGGGGCTGCTGCTGTATACTACCACTGGGGCTGCTGCTGTATACTACCACTGGGGCTGCTGTATATACCTCCGGAGCTGCTGTATACTACCACTGGGGCTGCTGTATATACCTCTGGGGCTGCTGTATACTACCACTGGGGCTGCTGCTGTATATACGACTGGGGCTGCTGCTGTATACTACCACTGGGGCTGCTGCTGTATACTACCACTGGGGCTGCTGTATATACCTCCGGAGCTGCTGTATACTACCACTGGGGCTGCTGTATATACCTCTGGGGCTGCTGTATACTACCACTGGGGCTGCTGCTGTATACTACCACTGGGGCTTCTGCTGTATACTACCAATGGGGCTGCTGCTGTATACTACCACTGGGGCTGCTGTATATACATCTGGGGCTGCTGTATACTACCACTGAGGCTGCTGCTGTATATACCTCTGGGGCTGCTGTATACTACCACTGGGGCTGCTGTATATACCTCTGGGGCTGCTGTATACTACCACTGGGGCTGCTGCTGTATACTACCACTGGGGCTGCTGCTGTATACTACCACTGGGGCTGCTGTATATACCTCTGGGGCTGCTGTATTCTACCACTGGGGCTGCTGCTGTATATACCACTGGGGCTGCTGCTGTATACTACCACAGGGGAGGCTGCTGTATACAACACTGCTGGGGGCTGTATACTTGTGCTGGGGTCCACCCTCGGCTTATACACGAGTCAATAGGTTTTCCCAGGTTTTGGGGGCAAAAGTAGGGGGGTCGGCTTATACACGGGTCGGCTTATACACGAGTATATACGGTAACTAGAATAGGTGCAGGGGTTGCAATCACACCCGTACCCTGGAACCTAGGAGGCCCCAAAAGTTATTGCTATCAAATATTTGCAATTATCGGTGGCCCCAATGGAGCTTTTGCGTAGGGGCACATGAGCTTCAAGTTACGCCAAACAATTCGTTCCATGACCGCCTTTAAAGTAGATTTCTCTGAAACCCCAAAGTGTTTTAAAGTAAATATACCTTCCTGAAATCATGCAGCCAATGTCTGATACAGGCTGCCCTCAGACTGGGCGTCACGTATCAGCTGTCAGATTCCCCTTAAGATCTACACTGCTGTTGTGTTCTGACACATAGAGGGGCATGTCAATGAATTAGAAGATCATCAAAAAGTTAATTTATTTCAGTAATTCAATACAAAAAGTGAAACACATATATTATATAGAGTCATTACACACAGAGTGATCTATTTCAAGTGTTTATTTCTGTAAATATTGATGATTCTGGCTTACAGAAATTGAAAACCCAAAGGTCATTATCTCAGAAAATTAAAGTAGGGTCTGAAAGATATAATCTGACCTAAATAGGTATCAGAGGCTTCACCTTGTGTGGTTGTGAGAGTCACAACCACTATAAAAGCAGATCAAGCTGCTGCAGTCTCCAGCGTGGTATATATAGAGTAGGGAGGATGAAGGGTTAAAAACTTCGCTGTCACATTCCATGAGGTATTAAAGGGTGAATATAATATTGATTTATTCAACACGTTTCAGGGTTCCCTCGCCTCTTCCTCAGGACAAATCAATGTCGTATTGCTATGTTTCTGGGGCCCTGAAACACGTTAATAAATCAATATTATATTCAACCTTTGATGTCTCATGGAATACGGCAGTGCGGTTTTTAACCCCTCATCCTCTCTACTTTCATTTTTCGAGACCTTAGGGTTTTCATTGGCTGTAAGCCATAATCATCAACATTAGCAGAAATAAACACTTGAAATAGATTACTCTGTGTGTAATGACTCTATATTATATCCGGTTTAACGAAACATAGAGATATAGCCGCACTCGTCTTCCGGGTTTACTTTATTTAATCAAATGGACATCAGTTTTTTTACAGCGGGGGTTGCGGGTGGGAGAATGGGGGATTCCAAATACGACGGCCGCTTCGTGCCACCTAGTGACACTTTAACAGGTAACAACGGGTGGATCGCTAGCTGTTGAAGCGCCACTAGGTGGCGCAAAATGCCCGTCTTATTTGGAATCCCTCCTCCCCCCACCCGCAACCCCTGCTGTAAAAAAACTGATGTTTGTTTGATTAAATAAAGTAAGTAAACCCGGAAGACGAGTGCAACTTCATCTCTATGTTCAGTTAAACCGGATGTGATGTTCTTCATACCGGAAGTGTGCACCGCGGTAACCGAGCGGTGGAGAAGCGCAGACGCTGGAGACAAGTTCCAGGCCCCCCACAGGTCTGACTAATGCTGTCTGCCCCCGAAGCTGGAGTAAAAGGAGTATATACACCGTGGTAGTGCTGGACAGCTCCATAACCGTGAGCTATATAATATATGTGTTTCACTTTATGTATTGAATTACTGAAATAAATTAACTTTCTGATGATATTCTAATTCATTGAGATGCATCTATATGTGACAACGGAATGTTCAGTTTGGATTGTTGCGAAATTAATATTAGGTGAGCGTCAGATACATGTAAATTTAAAAAGTAAATAGACTTTAAATAATGGTTTTTAACCTTTTCGAGCAGTAGATCCGTACAAGCCTGGAGCTTAAGACCCCGTGCTCATAAAATGGCTAAAGAGTGTGGAGCTTGGGAGGCAGGAAGGCACAGCTGAGCGAGGACATACCCCTTCCTGTGTGCTTGCTCAGGCAGGCGTTATTTTCTCCATCCTTATATGATAAACACTTTTCAACAATCTTTTGAACAGCTGGTGGGGGCTGAGAATCTGAACCCCCTCCGATAGCAGACCTGGAAAGAGCCTATAAAGTTTTTTTTAAGTATATAAAATGTTTAGTTATTCTTTAAAAAACCCAATTAGATAGAACTTTTCAATCATTTGAAAATGAAATGGTGCACTATATAACTTTTGATAAAACCTCCAGACCGGCAGGTGCAGCTCAGTCTTCGTACAGGTCCAAACCTCATTTTTCTTTGTTTACATTTACATTATTAAAAAATGAAGAGACTCTTAAGAACAGTAACGAAAGATGAATTGAGATGATTGAATTTCACAATCTACAAGAAGGAATTCACATGTTTTTGCCATCTGGGGAAATTGCTTTTGGTTCAATTTCATCTGTGTCCTGAGTCCTCAGCAGGGATCTAACTACATGATAACTCTTTCCAACTGAAATTGACTCACAAACTGGAGAAAATTGACCAGTTGCCTTGGGCGAATAGTCTTTTACAGATCAGTACACTGAGCTGTTGTATTCAGGCAGGGGTGCACACAGCAATGGTATGTTATGGTCTGAACAGCCTCAAGCAGCTCCTTTAGATTCTCCAGTGATTGGCTTTATTTTTATTCAATGCCATAATATAAAAGCATCCAAAGCTATATCAAGGATTATCTTACTATTTGTCCATTTTGTCAAAAATTAATAATAAATTTTATCTGAAAAAATAAGAATAATCTAAAAGCCACTAAATTCAAGAAGTATCTAAAAGCCGCTAAAAAAAGGAATAATCTAAAAGCCACTAAAAAATATTTAAAAAACTTTCTGAAAATGTATTCATCAAAAAGTCTCCTAGATAATCTCAGGCTTTTAAAATACACGAGTCATATCTCCACCAGAGCTTGTTTATTGATTCTTCTCCTGCCGGATGGTTTTGTACCTTGTTGGCCTTTTGGTTTTGACCTGGCTACCTTGCTATCCTTCTGGCCTAGCTTGTGCCACTAAACAGCAGCTTATTCTCTGACCCTTGTTCAGTGACCCTCTGAAAATCCAGATCCTTGTAAAGTAATTACAGGGTGAAGGCCAGGGCAACTACCGGGATCTTGGGAATGAAGTAGCCTGTGCCAAGCCTATTTGTGTCTGCAGTCAATTTTAGAACTGTCTGGCCCATCAAATTATGTATCCCTCTAAATGGTGATGGATCAAATAAAAGACCTAGTCCTTTCAGTCCAAGGTCTTGTAGAGGGGATTCAATATCAGGATTCCACTCAGGCCTAAACCCCTACAGCAACTCCCTTGTTTTTTTCAGAGCCCGAGGGTTAACCTCCTTGATCGTTTTTCAAATGCTTGTAATATTTTTTTTCTTTGGCAAAAACTGTTGTGTGTGTTATGGGCTCCGCTCCCATACATCCAGATTTTAGACCCAGTGTGTATGACTCATCAAATCTCTGCTGCAGGGTGACCCCCAGGCTTGGGCCTTCTCTGCACCACCTAACGCTCCAAAACTAACCATTGTAGACTCATTTTTTGAGGTCTTAAGGTCTTAAGACTCCTATTTGATGACCTGGACCAAGAAGCTTTTGCTGAAACTGCGCTCCATCACGGGCAATGTCCAGCTGAGGATTATTGTACTGGCTTTAAGCTTCGGCATTGGGCCACAGATGCACAGTAGAATGAGCAGGTCCTTCCCTATCAGTTTTGCTTCTCTGACCAAATTAAGGACAGGTTGGTTCAGTTCCCTATTCCTGACTCTTGATACTGCCATGTCCTTGGCAATCCTTCTATATCGCCATTTGCATGAACACAGACAGAAAAGCACTGAACAAGCTGCATTTTCTAAGATTCGTGCACCTATTACACTTATTGTGGAGTCCATGCAGATTGAGAGAACTCCCTCCAATCAACTTCAATGGTTAAAGTAACATAAGCCATTTTTTGGTAACCACTGTGGAGAGTCTGGACATCAGAGGTCTTCCTTCCCAAGATATCTGCCACCAGAGAAATGTTAGTGTCTGAGTGGTCCGGAGGATGCCCACCTGGGTGCAAAGGTGATTCTGTACAATTATTGGTACCATAGTCATTTGGATTATACACTGGAGCTAGTCTCTGAGGGTACAAAATATAGAGTGTGTTGCTGCTAAAAGGCTGCGAGGGGATTACCATGTTATATTCCCCCTAAAAGTTGTACAAATGATTAATTAAAGGAGCTCAGCACTAACTTATGAACCTCTGGCAATGGCTTATACTCCCCAGTAATACTAATCAGACCACTATTCTTGATTGACCGTCAACCCGATGTTTGTTCAGTATAAAAAGGTTGTTCCGTATACTGAAATAATAAAAGGTAATTTTGTATACTGAAATTTAAAAATGTATGTAATACATAATGCTATAAAAAATATATTAAAAAGAAATGTAATTTAAAAATAAATGTATATTAAAAATAAATGTATATTTAAACATAATTTTTATACACAGTCCAGTCTTCTCCTTTGTATAGATTCTACAATATCCTTGATTTCTTCCTGTATATCAATCAGTTTAATCTTCTGTCTTGGGTTCTTTTGTTTGATGGATCAATGTCTTTCTATCCTTAAACGGGGTCCTACAAGGATATACCGTATGAGGAATTTGTTTATAATTTTATTCCTGGGCTTGGATTATATTTTCTCCTTACCTATAAGAAATGTCCCTTCTTTTGTGCTTCTTGCTTCTGTATTTCCTCTCTTTGTGTCCTGTAGCTATTAGGTATATTTATACATTAGCTATGTATTTGAGGTTGCTAGTACCTCATCATTCGCTCACTTCTCTTTATTGTACATGTGGTGGTACCTGTATTAGGTTGTTGGAGACCTTTCTTTGGTGTTAATTACTAGAGATGAGCGATGTTCGATTCGAAATGTTCACCAATCTCAGATCGACCTGTTTTCGGTGATGTTCGAGTCATTCGACGAATGCAAACAATTAGCTTCAAATTTGGCAGTTCGAGGTTATGTTCGATAAAAGTTAGTTCACCAAAAGGACCTTATAAAGTGGTCTGGGGGCAGAGGAAAAGGCTGAAATGGTTGCATGATTGTTTAAAAGCCGGCAGTAAGAAGCCACCAGCTTTTAAACAATCATTCAGCCTGATCCACTGCCCTCCACAGACTCCTATCCACATCCTCTGCTCAGCAGATCCAGGGAGCAGGGAGGGGACATCAGTGAGCGGGGAGCGCAGCACAGAGCAGGAAAGCTGGCGGTGAAGTGCTCTTCTCACCGCCGGCTTCCACGCCTGTGTCTTTCGCTCCCCCCTCCCGGTGCTGCTCTCCCCCCTCCCTGTAGTTGCTCCCCCTGCCCAGTACTAACATTAAAACATATTTTACATTAATTTTCAATGGTGTTCGACGTGTTCGACAGTGTTCGACGAACACTCGGTGAACATTTGATGAACACACAGCAAATTCGACATATCAAATCGAATTTGAACATCGGGGTGGTGGCTCATCTCTATTAATCTCCAAAAACCCACACCAGCAGGAGGAAGAGGATTAACACCAAAGAAAGGTCTCCAACAGCCTGATACAGGTACCACCACATGTTCAATAAAGAGAAGTGAAAGAATGATGGTACTAGCAAGCACAAATACATAGCTAATGTATAAATATCCCTAATAGCTACAGGACACAAAGAAAGGAAATACAGAAGCAAGAAGCACAAAAGAAAGGACATTTCCTATAGGTAAGGAGAAAATATAATCCAATCCCAGGAATAAAATTATAAACAAAATCCTCATACGGTATATCCTTGTAGGACCCCATTTAAGAATAGAATGACATTGATCCATCAAACAAGAAAACCCAAGACAGAAGATTAAACTGATTGATATACAGGAAGAAATCGAGGATATCGTAGAATCTATACAAAGGAGAAGACTGGACTGTATAGGAAAATTATTTTAAATATACATTTATTTTTAAATTACATTTATTTTTAATCTACATTTTTTATAGCATTATGTATTACATACATTTTTAAATTTTAGTATACAAAATTACCTTTTAATAATTCAGTATACAGAACAACCTTTTTATATTAAACATCCGGTTGATGGTCAATCAAGAATAGTGGTCTGATTAATATTACTGGGGAGTATAAGCCATTGCCAGAGGGTCATAAGCTAGCGCTGGGCTCCTTTAACTAATCAATTATTGGTACCAGTTTCTTTATCTTACCTAGAAAAGTCTGTGTGCAGCGTCATTGCCTTCGTTAATTGTCATTGTCCAGCAAATTTTGTTGATGCCAAGGTGGTTAAACCATAATTTACCCTTGCTAAAATGATGTTTCCCAATGAAGTTCACTGCAATTGATGATAGACCTCTCACCCAGGGTGTGGTGAAGTACATCACTCAGGACGTTCCCCTGCTTCTTGGAGCATTACATTTTGAAACTGTAATATTTTGTCCTTAAAAACATATCAATGTGTGTGGTCTTCAGCATGCCATGGTTACTTAATCATAACCCAATCATTGACTGACACCAAGGCTGGAGTCCTGAAAGTCAAAACAAATGTATGTATTTATCTGTGTATTTATTTAAAGTCATATGGGATGGTTTACATCATGTGTTCAGATATTTTACTGATGTGTCTTCTGTGTACGAATCTGAAAAATTACCCCTACACAGAGTCCCATTGATCTGGTACCAAACTCCTTTCTCCCCAAGGGTAAAATGCAGTGAAAAGCAAAAGGGTACTACTGTTTTGAACTGCAGAAACAAGCATAAGGGTACCAATGTTTTGAACTTTGGACTTTCGGGCTCCATATCTCACCATCCACTACAGCTTTGAGAATGATACTACCTTCATTTTATAGAAAATCATCTTGGCTATCTCATGTATAAATTTGACTTGAAACTATTTAGCATATGATTAGTTATACAGATTCTTGTCATGTCACTTTATTGTTCCTGTTTTGGTCCTAAAAATCTAAATTTTATTTTTCATTATTTTGTTAGTATTTTATAAATCCACCTTTGCCTTTCAACACTTCCTGAATCCTTCCGGGGAAGCACTCTATCAAATACAAGCATGTCTCGGTCATAATCAGATCCCAGATCTTTTTCTTCCCAATGTTGGTACATAATGGTCAACTCATTTGGATATGTATATAGCTTTTCTTTCAACAAGTGTTTGATTGGTTTGAGGTCTGGTGACTGTGGGGACTAATCCAGCACCTCTACTTCATTGTCATTGAACCATTTCTTTGCCAATCTCAACATATTCTTCAGGTCATTGTCCTTCTGGAACACTGTTATACCTTTTCATATTAATAGCACATGAGTGTACAAAGTGTACTCTGTCTTACGCTCCCACTGTGATCTCCAGCGATGTTCTTTCATCCCAGAGACTGCAGAACACAAAAAAGCTCTCTTGAGGACTTGGCACTGCACCATGTGGCTGAGTGACATCATCTGGTCACACAATCAGGGTTCTATAGGCACCAATCATTGCAGCCTCCGAGATGAGAACATTGCAGGAGATCACCGTGGGAGCATGCAGAGGTGAGTATATAGCGCAGCCTTCACCCACACAATGCTGCATTTTGTGATAATCCGTTCTTGGTGCAGCCAAAATGCTGTGTGCGAATGTAGCCATATAATAAGCAGTGGGGATGCTGTTGTCATAGCAAAAGCAGTTAATATAGTAACAATAACCTCATTGTTTATATGACAACATTGAGACCTGCGTTGTACCGCTTTACTATAGCGCAGGTCTCAGTGCTATTATTCAGTGATCAGAGGCCACAGGAGCGGATGTGTTTTCCTCCCAGTGGTCTCTGATGTAGCAGAGCTGAATCTATCCAGAAAGAGAGAAAAAGAGAATCATGGAGGGGTACAAGGGTAGAGGGGGGTAATAAAGATGGAGTCACTAAGTGTCTCTGTGTTTTTTTTTTTATAAACTAATTTTTGTCTGTGATGTGTCTTTTTTACTATTTATTTGAGATTCTTAATGCCTGGGTCTCACTTGGCCTGACATTAAGAATCTCAGGGCTTAAGGTGTTAACCTCTTATTACCCAGCATGCCACCGCTACCAGTGCCGCTGGAGGAGCTTGGTAAAGTGCCTGGAAATGGCGCTACGATGAATGCGCTATTTTCAGGCGCGGGTACAGGCTGCTATTTTTAAGAGTGAAGGGCCCTAAAAGAAAGGGCCCTCACCCCGCTGAGGATACCAGCCCTCAGCTGCCTAGTTTTACTTTGGCTGGCAACTAGAATTAGAGCAAAGCCCACACATTTTTTTTGCCACCCAAGGTAAAGTTATGCAGCTGACGGTGGAGGCGTTGTTGGCTTTTACTGGGCTAGACTTAAAAATACTGCGAAGCCCAACACGTTCTTTTAAAAAATTTTATTTAACACCCTATGACGGAAGGTTCGTTGTCATACCCTAATGTGTATGTCAATCAAGCACAATCACCATCCTGATTGTGGAAATGCACTCTGACTACAACAGTGATTGGCTGTTTGTTGATCAGTGCCGTGAATATGCAAGTAGCTTAATTGGTGGCCCTGGAAGTGATTCAGCAGGAGTGGGAGACTGAGCTGTCCTGGGAATATCTGTGGGAGTCTGGTAAGCCCGATCTACCTGTTCTTCTATCTATCTATCTTCACTTGGTCCTGTCACTCAGAGCAGACAGCTTATGACAGAACAGTATGCAGACAGTGTACATTGTGCCTGTATACTGTTCCCATGCAGTTTGTGTATGTTCTCATCCCTTTCTGCCTTTTTACACCCCTACCGCCAAACCTTACCGCTACTTTGTTAAAGCATCTTTTTTTTCTTTGGTTCTACTCTGCCTGCCAATCACAGTAATGCCATTATCAAAGATGAATATGGCATTTCTATGACTGGCAAGCAATCCCAGCATGTTTACCGGCTGAAAATGAGTCCGTAAACATGCTTTTCAGCTGACTCAAATATCACAACTAAAATCCAAAACACTCGCAGAGTACCGTGTATCACGAATACCGTACTATCCGTTTGAGTAGCGAATAGTAACACGTATACTCGCTCATCACTATTTACAATTTGTATAAGAGAATAGGGCATTCTGCAAATTTGTTTTGCACGGATACTCAGTCCATGTGCAAAATCTGTTATCTGAACATTGAACAGCATTAGCTATTGTGCTCTCAATCTGCTCGTTCAAATGAGCATATTATACGAACTTGTGATACCTGAGTTAAAATTGTTAGCACATGGACCAATGTTATTGGATACGACTGTCAATGAAGACATTCGGTTTGTGAGAAAAAAAATCACAATTTCCCTATATTGGATGACAATTGCCTGGTCAAGTCTTTGGATCACCCATATAGAATCCATTTTTTACAGATACACAACCATTATTAACATCGGAAACTGTATTTGATTCTGTAAAGTTTAAACTGATCATGTATAAATACAAACTTAAACATCGATATCACAAAAATGTTTACAGACACACGGATGACATATGAATGACAAATAAAAATCATCTGAGTTTTATGGATTAAAATCAGACAATTTTTCATCCACTCAGTCAGCGCATATAATATATGCTCGACTGAACTAGTTCTTATTCTTATAAAAAAAATTATACATCTCAGTTTTTCTACATATTTTGCCTTTATGTTGGAATTGTACTTTGATAGTATGGTTGCGTAGCGCAAGTGCACTATGGTGCTTTTGCCATTTGCGAAGCATGGCCACTCTACATTCAAGGTGAGGGATTGGCCACTCTACATTAAAGGTAAGAGATTGGCCACTCTACATTTAAGGTAAAGGATTGGCCACTCTAGATTAAAGGTAAGAGATTGGCCACTCTACATTCAAAGTAGGGGATTGGCCACTCTAAATCAAGGTAAGGTACTGGCTACTCTACATTTAAGGTAAGCGATTGGCCACTCTACATTTAAAGTAAGGGATTGGCCACTCTACATTCAAAGTAAGGGATTGGCCATTCTAAATTCAAGGTAAGGGATTGGCCACTTTACATACAAGGTAAGAGATTGGCCACTCTACATTTAAGATAAGGGATTGGCCACTTTACATTCAAGGTAAGGGATTGGCCACTCTAAATTCAAGGTAAGGGATTGGCCGTTCTACATTCAAGGTAAGGGATTGGCCACTCTACATTCAAGGTAAGGGATTGGCCACTCTACGTTCAAGGTAAGGGATTGGCCACTCTACATTCAAGGTAAGGGATTGGCCACTCTACGTTCAAGGTAAGGGATTGGCCACTCTACATTCAAGGTAAGAGATTGGCCACTCTACATTCAAGGTAACGGATCGGCCACTCTACATTCAAGGTAAGAGATTGGCCACTCTACGTTCAAGGTAAGTGATTGGCCACTCTACATTCAAGGTAAGAGATTGGCCACTCTACATTCAAGGTAACGGATCGGCCACTCTACATTCAAGGTAAGAGATTGGCCACTCTACATTCAAGGTAACGGATCGGCCACACTACATTCAAGGCAAGGGATTGGCCACCCTACACACACCATTTTTTAGTCAAGCTATTGGCACTTGCAACATTTCTAGATAAACATAGTCTACAAATAAAAAAAAAATGCCACAGAATACCAACTTTTATGGTGAATGTGTAGCGTCCTATGGTCATGTTGTGGTTCAGCGCATGCACCAAGAGGTTTCCAGACATATGTACTAAAAATGTTACCTGAGTGTAATGTGGACACAACCTCAAAATACGCTAATTCTTATAAAAATCTACAACGTTCTAATTATTCTTACACAAAATGCATCTTTATAATATGTAGAAGTGCTGCCAAAAGTCTTTGCAGTCAGTTGAACAATATCCAGAGTGTCTTTTTCTCAAGTTGTCAATAGACTGTGTTAATTATCTTCAGATATTTAGAAAGCTGCACAAACAACCCAACACTTTAATGTTACAATCGACTATTGTCATCAACGTGCTCCCTAAACAGAAGGCATTCAAGGTCCTTAATTTTATTTAAAAGCTCATTCATATGCAAGCATCAGTCATTAACTAGTTTGTTGCTAATGATGAATTAATGCCTTTGATTTGACGTTAATAAATTGGAATCATTTTGAGAGGTATTCAGATGTAAAATTCTGAGGATCGTTAACTGAATTATATTTGATGGTAGCCGCTTTTTGGCTCCTGAAAGCAGCTCAGTTTAGCAGTTTGTTGCACAGGATTTCTGGCACGTTTCCATTAAGGTGTTATTTAGTATTTTCTTGAAATACAAAAGAAACCAAAAAATATATAAATAAGTGTTTCGAACCTTTTACAAAATGTCATTGTAGATAAGAAAATTCTGAAGTCAAAGACGGAAAACTGACGTGAATTCTACCAAAATATATTTAAAAGAAATACCGAACAAAGGCTGTTTTTGAAGTTAGCGTGTACCTAAGAAAGGAAGAATAAAAGCTATTATATGTTATATTTCTACAAAAGGACGTATAATTTGCATCTATTAACAGAAAAACTGCTTGAATAAAAACAGCAGTGTCCAACTTTATGCGATTTGCATATTTTCAGAGTAGTTTTAGAGAATTTAGCAGCTACAGATAACATTAAATCAGTGCCCACGACACACTTGCATTAGACTTAATTGTAGCAGAATAATCTGTCACGTAAAGGAGTAGTAAGTAATTTTTAAAAGAGTGTACACTGAAGATGAATCATTTTTGGATTATTGATGGTATAAAACCAAAGAGGAAATGAGTTTATCAAGGTTTCTTTGGCTCTGGATTTACCAAAGGGATTGTCCAGGACTTAGATATTGATGGCTTTAGTACATTAATATTAGATAACAAACCAAAAAACAACAAATGAGTAAATGCCCTAAAAATGCAAAAAAGTGAAAAAGCTATAGTGCAAAAAACATAATTAGGGACCTTAGTGACATAGATATGATCATATAAATGCGTAAGCTGTCCCACCAGCGACAAGGTAACCCTATCGGGACAGTACCTGCCTAACAATAGTACTAATTCCTACCCATCTGTCAACGATGTGCACTGACAAAGACAGGATCCCGATAGAGTCACCTTGTTGCTGGAGGGACAGCTAATTCGATTATATGATCATATCTATGTCACTAAGTACCCTAATTATGTTTTTTGCACTATAGCTTTTTTCTTTTTTAAGGTAATTGCTCATTTGTAGTTTTTTTGTTGTGTTCTATTTTAAGGCCAGTGTGAACTTGCGCCACTGCAGAGTATCACCTTAGTTCCAGCCCTGGCATTATGTACTAATATTAGATAAGCAGAGTTTTGGCATATGCTGCCCCACTATCACCACTTACCATGTCCGATGTCTGTTGACGGTACACTATGCACAGAACAGGAATAGCACACTTCTGTGCAATGTGTATTGGCCAATGTCAAAGACTAGAGCTCAAATAATATCTAGCTCAGCTGGATAATCTCAGAACCATCATCTACACAATGTACAGTGCTTTGCTATTCCTATGGTAATAGTTAGTGATGGGCAAACCCAAACTGTAAAGTTCATTGTCTGTACCGAACAATTAGTGTTTGGGCATGGACGTTGAACATGGACTTCCCTGAGAAGTGTGTGTTACTGTTCCAGTTTGGCTGGGGAAGGGGGGTGTAAAAATAAGCAAAAAATTAATCAAACATCAGCATCATACTTACCGAGGACCATGCACTTGTATTTCGGGGCAGCTCATTAACTCCTGATTTATCATTGCACTGTCTCTAAGAGCCAATCACAGATGCCCAATCTCTGTGACAGCATCTGTGATTGGCTGTTGCACCCCTCAGCCATTGTGGTAGAGTCTGTTATTGGTTGCCTTAGTAGTCCGCAGCCACACCAGAAATTGGTGCATTCATTAGAATAGCCAATTCATGGCACTTTATCTGTCTATTCCTGATGCCCTGGTGTGGTGGCATGAAGGTGATAAAAAAGGGTTAATGACAACTGAGTATTGACAGCTTATCCATGGAGGATCTCAGGAAAAAAGGGCACTCCTGTGTAATTGTGCAGCCAGTCAGACTTTATTCTGGTGCTGTAGAAATGCCAGACAACCATGAAATGGCCCCTTGTCTTCCGTCCTCCACCCCCTCCCTGATGACTGTTAAAACGTTACTGAAATAAATTCTGACTGGCTGCACTTTTTTGTTATCCTCCATCTGTTAAACTAGTTAAACTCCAACTAGTTTAAGTGAACACACCCGCGTGCATTTGTACACGGTCTGTACTGAGCCGCTCTATAAAGAAGCTCGTGGTCTGCCATGGTGCCTGACTCTTCCTACATTGTGGATTGACAGCTTGTCGTTATGCTCTAGATTGATAATGCTTAGGCTTCTATGAGACTGGACCATTATTATTCCTGTGAACAAATAGTTAAAAAACACATATAAAGAAAAATAATTTATTTGAAATAAAACACACAGACAACTCTCATTTTCCCATTTATTAACCCCAAACGTACCCTCCGAAAATAATCCAGAATGATGTCCCATGAAGCACACAATCTTGGCTGTGCTACATCCACAAATTTCAGTGATGGAACAAACATCCTATCTCTAAAGTATCTGGGATCACACTGACAGCCACTGGGAGCAGTGACATCACTCACTCAGTGACTGAGGGCTCACCATGGCCATGAGCTCTGTTAAATCTGCTGCCAGATTGCCAGTCAGCTGTGTCACCATGTCTTGCAATCTGCCTGCGGGTCACCTGTGTTTTCTAACTGCCACTTTGACCCCTGAGTGACTCAGTGAGTGATGTAACCGCTCGGTGCGGTATTCAGTGTGATCACAGAGACTGCAGTGATAGGATGCTTGTTCCAACACTACAGTCTTTGGATGTAGCAGAGCCAAGATCATGTGCAACGTGGAACATCATTGTTGATTACCGTCAGAGGGTGTGTTTGGGATTAATATATTGGAAAATTGTCTTTTTTTTTTTAATAAATGATTTTTATCTGCCAGTGTGTTTTTTAGCTTTTCTAATGGGTGCATCAATTTCTTGGACAGATGCGGGCTGCTATTCTGTAGCCTGAAGGGCCTAATAACTATGAGCCTCATCACACTGACAATACCAGCCCTCGGCTGGCTGGTTTTTACCTTGGCTGGCAATTTCAAATAGGGCAAACCCCACAATTTTTATGACTCATTTATTTAACTAATTTAAAAATAATTGACTCCCCAGAATTTTTGATTGCCAGCCAAGGTAAAGACAGGCAGCTTGGGGTGGCAGCCTGTAGCTATTCACTTTATCTGTCCTGAAAATCAAAAATATGGTGAAGTCCTATATATATATTTTTTTAATTATTTATTTTTACAACCCCTTGACAGATGGTACCTTGCCAATGGCAATCTATCACAAACGCCAGCACAATTGGTGAAAGGTGTAACAGCCAATCACAGATGCTGTCAAAGAGAGTGGGCATCTGTGATTGGCTGTTGGAACCAGTGCAGTGAATAATCAGGAATTAATTGAGCAGCCTTTAAATACAATCACATGGTTCTCGGTGAGTATGATACTGATGTTTGATCAATGTTTTGCTTATTTTAACAGCTACCCCCCCTACCCACCATTTCATAACTTTAAAATCTGGATTTGGGCTCAAGTTCAGGTCAAGTCCAATCCTGAACTTAGACTTTAAAAAATGTTTGGTCACATCTACCGAACCCTGACATTGGTGAATTTACCCATCTCTAGGAATAAGACTTGGTAACAGCTGGGGGTACAAAGTGTTGAACCCCCATTAATCTTGGATCTCTATGGATATTTTATGAATATCTAATTTCTGGAAATTAGAGGTTTTAGGCTAGGCAGTTTCATACATTTACCATGTCTTGCATGTAAAAAATGGCTACAACTGAGTATGCAAAAAATATACAATGTACATTGGACTGTTACAGCACATAAAGAGGTTGTCATACACATGTGGAAATCATGGTGTGAACTAAACCAATAAACATACCGATAGCACATTGATAGCACTAGTGATGTGCAGAGGACTTAATCTCTGATTGCATCATTCTCTTCTTCTTCTATTTGTTCAAATTATTGTGTTGGTTGTTAGGGTACGGACACACTGGCGTGAAACTCGGAGGACTGCAATGCGAGTTTTTCTCACATTGCAATTGGACCAATGTTATTTATCGTCTGAGCGCGCATTTGCGAGTGTCAGGCGTTTCTCATCCAATAAACGGACGAGAAAGCAGTCGCAACATGCTGCGACAGTATGCGATTCATGCGCTAGACTCGCCAATGCAAGTCTATGGGTCTGCCAAAATCATGGACCACACACGGACCATCCGAGAGGCATCCAATTTTTCACTGATACATTATCATTCTGTAGCTCAGACAACTGTAAAAATTGTTCCTGTAAATAATTATACAGTAAATAGCTGCTGAGAAAAAAAAAACAGGACAGCACACGGAAGCCACACTGATCAAGAAACGGACGACACTCAGAAGACTCTCGGGAATGACAATGGGTCCGTGTTTTTTCTCCCCAGTGCGTTTCCACCCTTAGAGTCTACAACTGGACACTCCAAACTTGAACATCCTTGTCCTCCTCTACTTTTTTTCTTTTTTATCCACACAGGTCTTCTAATTCCGAGGTAAGGATTAGTTGTAGTTTTCACCTAATATCTTTTAATTTCTTCCCTTATAACAGACCATATCACATCATCTAGTTTTGCAGAACATCCATGATCCCCAGTTAGTTAAACCCTTCACTAGTCACAAAGATCCTATGGAATGAATTGAGCAATGACTAATGATGTTGTTAAGTAGACATGAGCGAACTTTCCCTGAACATTTTCACTCACTTCAAATTCGGCACAAACATTGCAGATTCTGTTCATGATTGGAAACCCGAGGAATTTACCAAAAAATGGGCGACTGCAGTTTTGTTCGGGAAAAAAATTTGAAATTTAAAATAATCCTAAAACATTCTCTGATTGCTTGGAGCCAAAAGGCTCGCCAAAGACCTTACCGTTAGGACTGTTCCCACCATCGGGTCTACCAGCTTGCATCCAGCTGTAAAACGTTTTGGAGCTGTGAATGAAATTTTGTAAGCTTCCTATTTGATGAACATATGCCTGTATAACGAACCGACACTATGCATCATATGTACCAGTGTGACTGACGCCCTGTGGTAACCTTGTGTCTACAAACACCACCAATCACCTCCTTGATAGCATGGTTGGTCGCTGGTGCCACAATTGCCCCCATTGCTTGGGTTGCAGGAGATTGAGCATCGGTGTTCAGACACTTGTGTTGCCTCTCAGTGGAGGTGGCAGCCTCCTGCTAGGTGAAATGGATTTTAACATGGCTATTTTTCAGTGAGTTTTTTCGTACGATGAATAGAGCCACATCCAAACCACAAAAAGGTTCAGTCATCTCTTTGTTGAGTTCAGGTTTTGGCTATAGGTACCGTCACACGTGGCAATATTGCATGCAATTTCACTGGCAATTTGCTGGTTGCAGTGAAATCATGGACACCTTGTTTTATTTTGTTGCCGCGTACAAATGGAACAATGATTTCACTGAAACCAGCAAATTGCAAGTGAAATTGCTAGCAAAATTGCCGCGTGTGATGGTACTTTATGAGTGATATACAACTTTTGATGACCCTTAGGGTACCGCTACACGTCGCAACATTGCATGCAATTTCACTTGCAACTTACTGGTTGCAGTGAAATCATGGACACATTGTTCCATTTGTACAAAGCAACAAAATAGAACAATGTGTCCATGATTTCACTGCAACCAGTAAGTTGCAAGTGAAATTGCATGCAATGTTGCGACGTGTAATGGTACCCTAACTTGTAATCCCACAGCTTTCAGTGTGAACAGACTGAAAAAGTGACCCAAATGTTTGTAAATGCATATGATGACTCTGGATTCTCGTAATAGAAGGTCTTCAGAAAGAAGCATACACAGTTACGAAATTCTGATATGGAAATATCAAACTAATGAGTTTTGAATATGTGAGAAATTTCAGAGAACTTCTACCGTGTTTCCCCGAAAGTAAGACCCTGTCTTACATTTTTTTGGGGGCCAAAAGTGGCCCCCGGTCTTACTTTCGGGGGGGGGTCTTACATTGGGTGCCCCAGCAGTGTGGCCTACAGGCCCCCTCCTGCTGGGACACTGCGGGAGCGGGTCGCGCGTCACGTGCGCCCGCTCATTACATATGCACTGCATCCCCCTGTCAATCAGCGACAGGGGAAGCAGTGCATTATACTGTATATATGGGCCCCCTCCTGCTGGCACACTACCCCCCTGTTCTGAGGCCCCCACCGCTGCTGCTGCTGCAGACATCTTACCCTCCAGGGTCTTCTTGCAGCAGCCAGCGCGTCCGTCCTCTGTCCTCGGCTGTCTCCCGGATCATGTGACCGGCCGGTCGCAGTCGTGATGACGTCATGCGCTGCGACGGGTCACATGATCCGGGAGACAGCCGAGGACAGAGGACGGACGCGCTGGCTGCTGCAAGAAGACCCTGGAGGGTAAGATGTCTGCAGCAGCAGCAGCGGTGGGGGCCTCAGAACAGGGGGGTAGTGGTGCCAGCAGGAGGGGGCCCATATATACAGTATAATGCACTGCTCCCCCTGTCGCTGATTGACAGGGGGATGCAGTGCATATGTAATGAGCGGGCGCACGTGACGTGCGACCCGCTCCCGCTCCCCCCCCCTCCGCTAGGGGCCTTACATTGGCCCCCCCGGTTGTAAGGCCTTATAATCGGGGGAGGCCTTACATTAGCAGGCCCCCCTTTACCCCTAGGCAGCCTTACAATCGGGGGGGCCTTACTTTCGGGGAAACACAGTAGCTGTTGGAAACAGCTGATCGGCAAGGTAACCAGGTATGGCACCAAACAGGTCAGATATTGATGACCTATCATAATGATACTAAGAGAATATTTGCTGCGACACTAAACATAATAAGTGTGAACTAGCTACATGGCTATGAAACAGGGCTATGTACAACTAAGATACCATATATACTCGTGTATAAGCCGACCCGTGTATAAGCCGACCCCCTACTTTTGCCCCCAAAACCTGGGAAAACCTATTGACTCGTGTATAAGCCGAGGGTGGACCCCAGCACAGGTATACAGCCCCCAGCAGTGTGGTATACAGCAGCCCCAGAGGTATATACAGCAGCCCCAGTGGTAGTATACAGCATCCCAGAGGTAGTATACAGCAGCCCCAGAGGTAGTATACAGCAGCCCCAAAGGTATATACAGCAGCCCCAGTGGTAGTATACAGCAGCCCCGAGGTGTATACAGCAGCCCCAGTGGTATATACAGCCCCAGTGGTATATACAGCAGCAGCAGCCCCAGTGATTAGTAAACAGCAGCCCCAGTGGTATATACAGCCCCAGTGATAGTATACAGCAGCCCCAGTGGTATATACAGCCCCAGTGGTAGTATACAGCAGCCCCAGTGGTATATACAGCCCCAGTGGTAGTATACAGCAGCCCCAGTGGTATATACAGCCCCAGTGGTAGTATACAGCAGCCCCAGAGGTATATACAGCCCCAGTGGTTGTATCCAGCAGCCCCAGTGGTAGTATACAGCCCCAGTGGTAGTAAACAGCCCCCCACCTCCTTATCATGTCCCCCACCAGGTTGCGGCAAGCTGTCAAAATAACAAACTTTCATACATCACCTTCCGGCGCAGCTCCTCCGCTCCTCCGGTCCTCCGCTCCTCCGGTCCCGACTTCTTCTTCTTCTTGTGCCGGCTTCTGTGACCGCGCGCAGGAATTTACGTCATCTCCTGAGCCCGGTCACATGACACCGGCACAAGCAGGAAGAAGAAGCCGGCGAGCGGAGGACCGGAGGAGCGGAGGAGCTGCGCCGGAAGGTGATGTATGAAAGTTTGTTATTTTGACAGCTTGCCGCAGCCTGGGGGACATGATAAGGAGGGGGGGGGGCTGTTTATTACTAACCGGGGGTCCCATAATAAGGAGGGGGGGGCTGTGTATTGCAATATGCACGGCATCCCCCCGCCGTTGATGGACGGGGGGATGCCGTGCATATTCATTGCACTAATGAGGCGGCCCCACGTGACCGCCTGCGGTTACCGCGGCCCCCTCCTGCCTCCTCCAGCCCCCGGTCAAACCCCCCCCCACAGCATACCGTATGACCCGTGTATAAGCCGAGGGGGGGACTTTTCAGCCCAATTTTTGGGCTGAAAAACTCGGCTTATACACGAGTATATACGGTAATGCATATATGACAGAGAAACACAGCAAATACTGCTCAGGATTATAGAGAAAATAGAGAGACTTAGTTTCAACAATGGCCATTGCAGAAGAGCCCGGTAACTGCGACAAGATGCTCTCATCTTACCAGGTCCTAACACTATGTCACTACATGCGGTATGCAATTGCTCGTATGGGTTTTTATGTCTGTGAACTGCAATTAAAACCTGCTGGTTTGGTATGTCTCTGGACCTGGACTACAGTAAGATGGAGGGATAGGTGAGGCGACTGAGTTGGAGGAGGGAGCTCGGTCAAAAATAGTCATATTACTCTATATATTAGATAATGACCCGCATCACCTGCATGTAAAGGTACAAGCAAAAAATACATACACTAAGGCCTTTTTCACATCTAGGGCTGGGTTGTGTTTGCCTCTGTTTGCATTTGTGTGTGTTTTGACCGCTAAAAACGCATGCGTTAATTCACCCATAGGCTGCAATGCAAAACGCATTGCAAACATATGCAAAAACACATATCATTTTCCAAAAATGCAAAACGCATGTGTTTTTGCAAATGCAGCCCTAGATGAAGCAGCCCATGTTTTTGGCTGCATTTGCAAAAAAGCATGCATTTTGCTTTTTTGCAAAATG
Source organism: Allobates femoralis (assembly GCA_033576535.1). Lineage (NCBI taxonomy): Eukaryota > Metazoa > Chordata > Amphibia > Anura > Aromobatidae > Allobates > Allobates femoralis. Next base: position 45,530,289 of record JARQOC010000001.1, read on the forward strand.
ATATGCGTGTTTGCATTCGTTTTGCAATGCGTTTTGCATTGCAGCCTATGGGTGCGTTAACGCATGCATTTAGATGCGTTTTTAGCTGTAAAAATGCACAGAAATGCAGGTAAATGCAGCCCAAAGCCAGATGTGAAAAGGCCCTAAAGGTACCGTCACACAGGGACATATCGCCGGCGATATTGCCGGGGATCGCGGGAGCGCGCATCCCTGACAACATCGCCGGTGAGATGTCACACTGAGCAACTTACCGGCGATGTCGCCGGCTAGTTGCTGCGGCTATCGCTCGCTGGGTTGCCCAGCAACCCAGCAAGCGATCACTCGCAATGTTGCATGTAGGCGGAATCGCCCACAACATTGCAGGTTACACAGGGGGTTCAGGCAGGATCGCCTCAGCAACATCGCCAGGTTTCCCAACATTGTTGGGAAACCTGGCGAGGTGACTCAGGCGATTCATCGCCTGACTATCGCCCTGTCACACGCGGCAATTCGCCGGCGATGTCGCCGCAACCTGGCCACGCCCCTCAGTTGCCGGCAACATCGCCGGCGATATCTCCCCGTGTGACGGTACCTTAAGACGATATTTGCTGCGATACTAAACATGAAGAGTGTGAACTAGATACATGACTATGAAACAGGGCTATGTACAACTAAGATAATGCATATATGACAGAAACACAGCAAATACTGCTCTGAATTATAGAGAAAATAGAGAGACTTCATTTCAACAATAGCCACTGCGGAAGAGCCCGGTTAAGCCAGGGTCACACATAACAATCCGCTTTTTTGAGGCTTTAGAAAAACGGATCCGTTAAATTGAGGGTGCCAATAGTGTCTCCTGAGCTCCTGGCCATTTTTGACTTAGGCATTGTTCACACACAATTTGCGTTTTTTTTAGCACTCCTAAAACCACATGCGTTTTTTTAGGAGTGCTAAAAAAATGTCTCTTGTGTGTCTGAAAAGAAATTTTGCCTTTTTGGACTTTCCTCAAAAACGCAGGCAAAAACGCAAGCGTTAACGCAGGGTGCATAAATGTGCCTTTTAAAAACGCATGCGTTTCCCATAGGGCCCCATGTTATAGAAACGCATGTGCGTTTTCCCCAAAACGCATGCGTTTTGTTAACATGGGCCCCTATGGGAAACGCATGCGTTAACGCAGGGCACATATAGACACTTGCGTTAACGCATGCATTTCCCATAGGGGCCCTTGTTAAAAAAATGCATGCGTTTTTGGGAAACCACCCCTGCGTTTTTTTCCAGCACCCAAAAACGCTGCATGCAGCGTTTTTTGGACTGGAGGAAAAAAACGCAAATGGAGCTGAAAAACGCATGTACACTCAAATGTACCCTGCGTTAACGCACCTGCGTTTTCTTTAACAGCCCAAAAAACGCAGGGATGGGCAAAAAAACGCATGTGTGTGAACATGGCCTTAGTCATTTTTTCACCAAAAACGCATATGCTTTAACACATGGTGCCTATATGTACCATGCGTTAACGCATGTGTTTCCCATAGGGCCCCATGTTAAAAAATCGCATGCTTTTTTTTACTGCACCCAAAAACATTTAGCAGCATTTTTTTGGGATGCTGAACAAAAATGCATATGTTTTTGAAAAACGCAATGACACTTAAGTGCGCCATCCGTTAACGGATATGCGTTTTTGGACTTAGAAAATAAAGTCCAAAAACTGATTCTAAAAACGGATCCAGGGCAAAATGGAGGTCATGTGTGACCTTGGCCTTACTGCAACAAGGTGCTCTCATCTTACCGGGTCTTAACGCTATGTCACTTAATGCAGTATGCAATTGCTAGAATGGGTTTTTATGCCTGTGAAATGCAATTGAAGCCTGCTGTTTTTTTATTGAAGCTAACTCTCTCTATTTTCTATATAATCCAGAGCAGTATTTGTTGTGTTTCTCTGTCATATATGCATTATCTTAGTTGTACATAGCCCTGTTTCATAGCCATATAGCTGTTAGGTCTCCTGGCACCGCTCCCCAGCTCACCTCTCCCGGGTCGGCATCCTCTGCCCCCTGCCGACCGGGCATCCAGCGTCCAGGTGTACTGTGTCTCAGAGCCGTCACTCTGTCAGCTGACCACCGGGCTCAAACATAAGCACATTACAATGGTCATATTCATGTGACCAATCAGCGGCGCACTAGGTGCACTCCTCCCCTGTGTCTCTAGGGGCTGGCATGGCCCAACCTGACACTCCCCTCGATCAATAGCTGCTCTTCCTCTGGTTTTTTATCAGGCCACCTCCACTGATGGGAGGTGCCTGATTATTAAGTCAGTTTGCGTCTGCCTTGCTGACTGTTGGTCAGGCCTTCCTTGTACTCTCCTCCGTTAGAGCCATTCCTGTTCTTCCAGCCTTGTACTCTGTTTCCTGGAACCCTTGCTGTGCTCTTACCCAGTAGCACCATTCCTGCTCTCCTAGCTACGTACCCTGTTATTCTGGAATCCTTAGCTGTGCGGTAGCATAGAATGACCTTACGAGTCGCCCCCCTGGTACTAGCAGCTGTGGTATTTAGACCCCCTGGGCTTGCCCCTGACAATCCCTGTATAGGGGTTGGTTAAACAAGGACCTGCTCACCCAGGGGAGTTTGGTACCACGGCCCACTCTAGGGCGCCTTCCCCCGAAAGCGTGACAATAGTTAGTTCACACTCACCATGTTTAGTGTCGCAGCAAATATTCTTTTAGTGTATGTATTTTTTGCTTGCACTTTTACATGTAGGTGATGCCGGTCATTATCTAATATATACTATCATGAAGATAGGCTATCAATAATAATAAGTAGTGGCCAACCTCTGTAAGAGTCGCTGGATTCAATTTATTTGGATTCCCATCCCTTAGCCACTTGTAAGTGAACATTACTATATTAAAGAGGTTTTCCACTACTGTGAGACCCCTTTTGTTATCCTAACTATTCCTAACACTTTCCCAATATACATCTGCTACCTACCCTGCTCCTATAAGCTGATCTCTCTGAGATGCACAAATACTTTTCATGTTGTTGTAGCTTTGATCCTTCCAAACCGGAGACTGGATTCAGTCCAACTGACTAGAGAACATCACTGGTGGGTTCAGGGCTGCTTCTCTATGAGTGACAGCAGACTGGGTATGAATGCACAAATCACTCTTTTCATTTCATTTCAAAAATTCTTTTTATTATTTTACAAGATATTGAGATGGTAATCAGAAAATAACAGAATCAGAAGTATTCAGTTTGTGACAATCAATTGAAATGGTTAGATATTTCCAAACATATGTTTAAAAACGGTTATTGTCAAACTATCTAGAGTAAGATAAGCACATGAGGAAGGAGAAATAATGAGGAAGAAGAAATAATAGAAGAGAGAGGAGGAGAGGTTAGGTAAGAGAATAGGAGTGAGCATAGTAGGTGAGAGGAGAAGAGAGAAGTGGGAAGATCGAGTCATGAGGTGGAGTCTAGAGGATTTCTGTTGAGTAAATGAGGCGAGGGGTTGAGATTAAGGTACTATGAGCGTCTTTTTGAAGAGTTCCCAAGCTCGCCAGTGGTTACGGACAGATGCCTGTGTATGGTTCACCGAGGCAGCCAGTTTTGCTACTAGATACAGTTGGTCAGTTTTATCAATTAACGATTGAAGAGTCGGGATTTGAGGGGATCTCCATACTGTTGGTAGGAGAAGTTTCGCTGCAGCCAGTATTGTACAGATTAACACAGAGAACCCACCATGGGATGCGTCTAGGGGTAGATTCAACAGGACAACTTCAGGGGATAACTTGATATTTCGTTTAGTCACAACTCTTATCAGGCGTGTCGTCAGATTCCAGTAGGGGATCAGGGATGGACAGTGCCACCATAGGTGGATGTAGTTCCCGTTCGCATCTCCACAACGCCAGCAATTCGCAGGGAATTGTGTCTTCCATTTGTGTGCTCTCTGTGGATCAGTATACCAGCGGGAGAGGATTTTGTAGGAGTTCTCTTGTACCTTGATGCATTTAGTCGGACCATGTGAGTGGGCGTAGATATGTGAAATCTGTTGAGGTGTGAACTTGTAGCCTAAATCTTTTTCCCAGCTATGTATATAGGCTCTTTTCATGGGTATATCACTATCTAAAATGCTTTGGTAAATGGTAGAAAGGATCTTAGTAGGTCTGATCTGTCTCGCGCATAGTGTTTCGAATGCCGTGGGGCTGCGGGCGAGCGCCGTATCGAATCGGATGTTGTGTAGGAGGGATTGTAGAATTTTATATTGGAGAAAATTAATAGATTCGAGGCCTGGTATTTTGTGTAGATTAGGTAACGGGAGAAGTGTTCCGTCTGCGTATAATTGGTCTGCAGTCAGGTTGGCAAGCAATTTGGTGCGATTTTTGCTTGGATTGTGTAGTAGGTTTGATCCCATTAGTATATCTAGTAGGGTGAGAAGAGGGGTCGATGGGGGCATCAAACAGGTATGCATATTGGTCCATACTCGTAGGAGTGTGTTTGTAAGAGGATTATGTTGGCGTTCAGACGATTTGTCACTGTAGTGCGTCAGTAGGAGAGGGCGGAGGAGCTGTGGGGACAATTTGTTTTCTATATCGATCCATAATTTGTTTTGTGTGCTTCGTATGATATCAACAGAGCGTGATAGAACTGCTGAGTGGTAGTAGATTCTGATATCTGGTGCGCCCATGCCCCCTTTTATTTTTGGGAGAGAAAGAGTGCGGAAATTTAAGCGGTGTCTCTTATGTTTCCAGATATAGGTGTAAAAAAGAGAATTGACCTTGCGTAAATAAGCATTAGGGACATGTATTGGTAACATAGAGAAAAGGTAAGTAAATTTAGGTAGGATAAGGCTTTTGAGAATATTCTTACGACCCATCCAGGATAAGAAAGGGTCACGCCAAGTTTTCATAGCGGCAGTTACTCTGTCTAATAAAGGGGGGTAGTTGAGGGAGAAAAGAGCTTTATGAGATCTGCTAATTTTTATGCCTAGATAAGTGATGTACGTTTTGGGCCATGAGAACGTGTACATGGTTTTTAATCTAGATAGGATTGGTAGTGGGACGTTCAGGTCTAAGGCCTCCGATTTTGATGTATTTATTTTAAAATTGGTGAGGGTACTGTAGTTGTCAAGTATTTTTATTAAGGGGGGGAAACTTTTAGAAGGATTGGTCATGAATATAAGTAAATCGTCTGCGAAGGCAGCCGTTTTATGATGCGTCTCCCCTAATGTAATGCCTTGAATCTCTTTATCAAGCTGAATATCAATCAGCAAGGGTTCCATTGCTAGGATAAATAATAGAGGGGATAGTGGGCAACCTTGTCTCGTGCCATTGTGTATGGTGAAGACATCTGTTAGGGAGCCGTTAATGTTGATGCGTGCGGTTGGGCTGGTGTACATTTTTAAGATCGCCGCAACTAGTTGGGTCGGGATGCCGAAACCAAGCATCGTCTCTTCTAAGTATAGCCAATCCACCCTGTCAAAGGCCTTTTCAGCGTCCGTTCCCAGGAGGACTAGTGGAATTTTTTGTCGGTTGGCATAGTGGGTGAGGTGCAGTACCTTCAGCACGTTGTCCTTCCCCTCTCTTCCCCCCAAAAATCCAGTTTGGTTTAGTGAGATCGTGTCTGGGAGGTAGGCAGCTACTCGACGAGCGATCATACTGGCGAAAATTTTTAAATCTACATTTAGTAAGGAGATCGGCCGGTAGCTGCTACACATTTCCCGGTCCTTCCCTTCTTTGTAGATTAGGGATATTTTTGCTCCTAAGGTTTGAGACGGGAATTGACCTCCTTGCAATATGGAATTGTACATATTCAGCATGTGTGGCTGTAGAATCGAGGGGAAGGATTTGTAATAAGTACAGGGTAGTCCATCCGGGCCCGGCGCTTTGTTGGGGGGACACTTCGACAGGGTGGATCGGAGTTCTTCTAGTCCAAAAGGCTTGCTTAACAGTAATTGCTGTTGTGGGGTAAAGCTCGGAAGATTTAGGTGGGATAAGTAAGATTTGATTTTTTGCCTTCTGGTTGCCTCTTCTGTTTTGGATTCCCCAGGACGTAAATTATATAGTTGTGTATAATATTGCAGAAACGCTGTTTCTATTTGGTTAAAATTAGTTGTGGATCGTCCCTCAGCAGTTTTAATGGAGTGTATGGAAGTGCGGGTTTGACGCTGTTTAATTCTAGAAATCATCAGTTTTGAGGCTTTGTCGCCGTGATCGTACATTTTTGTACGCCATGAAGCAAGCCATTTTGCCGTTTGTAGGAATAGGATATCTTTAAGTTGACGCCTTTTAAGGGTTAGTTGCTCCATTATTGGGGAGGTGATTAATTTTTTGTGCTTTGTTTCTAGGTCAGAGATTTCCTCATATAATAGATCAAGCTGTCTCTGTTGTTGTTTATGAATGTACGCTGTGATTGAAATAAATTCTCCTTGATCACAGATTTTTGAGCTTCCAAAACGTCGGCGCCCCAACCCCCCCTTTTTCGTTTTGAGGGAAAAAATTGCTCCAATGTTTTGGTTATGCGAGAGAGGGGGGGAGGGGGTTTTCAAGCACCGACTCAGTGAGTCGCCCTGATCTATAAACAGGGAAGACCTTTTTTGTTTGTTTTCAGTGTCATGTTACGAAGGAGGGGGTCCGAGAATATGTTGGGGGTTTAATTTTTGTTGATCTCATTTTGGGAAGAGTGTTTTTTGGGGGACCCAAAACAAATCA
>JARQOC010000001.1:45537070-45576107 GCA_033576535.1 Allobates femoralis
ATGTGGGTGGGTTAAACAAAGCTCTGCATTCATCAGAGAACTGGTAGATATGTAGCAGATAAAACAGTGATTTTATCAAAACTGCAGCAATTAGCCTGGTAAGTGACACATCACTGGAACCAGGATCTCCACATCAGCCCCGGTCTCACATAACGATGTGTCAGCGATGCCGACAACGATCAGCATCGTTGATGCATCGTTGACACATCGTTATCAGGTCGCTGGTGAGCTGTCACACTGACAGACTTCACCAGCGACCTCTGGGCAGCCAGATCGTTGGTACCCAGCGTCCGCTCGTTCCCTGCATCCTGGGAGCGGACGGACGCTGGTAACCATGGTAACAGCGGGTCTCTCCTGCACCCGCTTGTTTACCATGGTTACCGGCACCCGCCCGCTTCCGAGTTACGGGGAGCGAGCGGGTGCATCCTCTCCTATCCTGTCCCTCACTATTCTCATCTCTCCCTGCTATTTCCCTGTTCCCTACTCTATCCCCTATCCTAAACCCTAATCCTAGCCCTCTCCTTGTTCTAAATAAAGAAATCCCCTCCCGAGGCTCACCGGCATCAGAGGCTCCCATACCGGCATCTCTGTAATGGAGATCTCAGGGGTAAAGGACCTATGATGAGGTCAGTATCATGTGACCGGCCTATACTGTACAGTATAGGCCGGTCACATGATACTGACCTCATTACAGGTCCTTTACCCCTGAGATCTCCATTACAGAGATGCCGGTATGGGAGCCTCTGATGCCGGTGAGCCTCGGGGGGGGATTTCTTTATTTAGAACAAGGAGAGGGATAGGATTAGGGTTTAGGATAGGGGATAGAGTAGGGAACAGGGAAATAGCAGGGAGAGATGAGAATAGTGAGGGACAGGATAGGAGAGGTCGGCACCCGCTCGCTCCCCGCAACCCGGAAGCGGGCGGGTGCCGGTAACCATGGTAAACAAGCGGGTCTCTAAGCCCGCTTGTCACCCTGGATGTCATGTTACAGCGCTGCTGTGCGGCGCTGTGACATGGCGGGGGATCCTGACAGGTCGCTGATCGCTGCCCCCGCCGGTCACACACACCGATGTGTGGTGACCAGCGGGGGGGCCAACGACCAAAAAATGGTCAGGAGCCCTGTGCAACGATCAGCGACCTCACAGCAGGGGCCTGATCGCTGCTATCAGTCACACGCAACGATATCGGTAAGGATATCGTTCCTACGTCACAAATAGGATGATATCGTTACCAATATCGTTATGTGAGACCTAGGCCATCTACATTATGCTGCTCTCAGATGGGGGAAGAAACACCTGGTGGCAGATTTCCTTTTAATCAGCTAAGTTACATTGCCCTTAATTTGCAGCCTTTTTTTTAGATCTGCCTAGATAGATAGATAGATAGATAGATAGATAGATAGATAGATAGATAGATACAGTACTGTGTAAAGGTACCGTCACACACAGCAATATTGTTAGGCAATTTCACTGGCAATTTGCTGGTTGCAGTGAAATCATGGACACATTGTTCTATTTTGTTGCCGTATACAAATGGAACAATATTTCCATGATTTCACTGCAGCCAGCAAATTGCCAGAGAAATTGCTAGCAAAATTGCCGTGTGTGACGGTACCTTTACACAGTTCTGTATCTATCTACCTATCTATCTATCTGTGACACCCCTGAGGATCCAGTTGCCACAGAGGTACTGCACCCCTTTTAGGGTATAGTATCCCCACTCACTGGTAAAGGGGGTACAGACCAGTACCAGCACACCCAGACCACACTAGGAATGATTGTAGTGGGGTTGGGTGGTGAAGGGAGTAAGTTAGAGGCAGCACTTTGGGAGGCGTGAGGTCAGAAAGAACACACGTAGATGACATGGGACACATGACAGAGGGTATAAGTAGAGCAGGAAAGATCTAGAACATAGGAGAGACAGTTGAACAGTTGAGGAGAGAGTTGACCAGCTGAGGAGAGGCGGTTCCTCAAAGACAAAAGGAGACGCCAAGTGCTGTACACTCGCCTGCTTAACATCTAGGACAGTGTGATGCCTACCCAGATAGGGTTTACAATGAACTTGGTGGGACCGTACATAGTTTTTTATGTGTATTTTCTACTTTTATATATGCAACGTTAAAGTAACCGTACCTCCCGTTAAAAGGATGAAAAGCCTTCCTGTTGTTATTGTTCTTGTTACTTAGCACTACAAAATGTTTGCATGTCTTTGTACTACTGTTTTTCCTGTTCTCTTGCAGCCCGAGGACGAGCTGAATTTAAGGAGGGGGGAGAATGGCACCCCTGCAGATCCAGTCGCCACAGAGGTACTGCACCCCTTTTAGGGAGTAGTATCCCAGTCACTGGTAAAGGGGATACAGACCGGTACCAGGACACCCAGATTACACTAGGAATGATTGTAGTAGGGTTGGGTGGTGAAGGAAGCAGAGGGAGCACTTGGGAGGAGTGAGGTCCAGAAGAACACATAAGTTAATCACATATCCATAGGTATAATCCACCCTAACTTAGTTACCACATCAAACAAATTCCAAACGGAATCAAGGGTATCTTTAAAATCACAGTTTTTATTATCAAGCTTTAAAACCAAATAGCTTAATGACATCAACAATAGTTTTACAACAATAGAGACAACAAAGAATAGTATGAGTATGGGGAAATAAATTACATTTTTTTTTTTACAGTTTTTTTACCAAGAGAACAGTGCCTCACAGCATGCTGAAGGGGCCGGAGAGCAACACTCACAAATCTGCAGTATAATTACACCATTTTAGATATAATGAGATTACTAACAGTATCTCACAAGTATTGGACATATAATATGATCCAAACTGTGAGAACATATAGCCTTCAAATCCTATCTCAAATGCCCAGATCACTTGCACTTATACTATATCCAAACTGGAAATTACAGGCACACCTGTGCAGTCTCAAACCCTCAATCCTACACCTTAATACGCATTTAAATAGGCATATCATAAATCAAGGTGCCTAGAATTGGTCCCTTATTGAAATAAGACAACCCATCTTGCAGTTAGGGAGGTTTACAAGTTCAGTCCGCACATTAGTACACATGTACCATTGAAGAAACAAGGCTAACAATCTAGAATCTAATAGTAAAGTAATACCTACATTAATGCAGTGTAGAGAGTGCTCATCCGTAACCCCTATGCCCCTCCGCGTTACGGTCTGAACGACCTTCCTCAGGGGGGGTAGATTGTACCAGCTGTAAAACTATTGTTGATGTCATTAAGCTATTTGGTTTTAAAGCTTGATAATAAAAACTGTGATTTTAAAGATACCCTTGATCCAGAAGAACACATGTAGATGACGTGGGACACGTGACAAAGGGGTTTAAAAAGAGCAAGAAACATCTAGAACGTAGGAGACGACAGTGAGAAGAGAGAGAGTGACCAGCTGAGGAGAGGCCATTGAACACCAAGGCTGAGTTGGAGGGCAGCTAGAGAACATACGCCTGAAAGGTGTCCAGAGGACTGGAGCAAGTGGGAGCTCAGCCTAAGGCGGCCGTCACACGCTACAATATCGTGAGTGATATTGTAAGCGATTACATGCACGTGCGATCGCTAACAATATCGCTCACATCGCTGGTGAGATGTCACACAGGCAGACTCACCAGCGATGTGGACTAGTGAAATCGCTGGTAACTGTGGTACACATCGGGTTACTAGGCACCGCACGGCGCTTAGTAACCCGACGTTTACCATAGATACCATCTCCCAGCATAGGCTCTGCCGCTGGGAGATCGTTCATCGTGGTGTCACAAACCACGATGAAGCAGATTGAACAAGCGTTTATCGCTTGATATGAGCTCCGGCTCTCATATCTGCGATGTCACGATCAAGCGATTTTACATTGTAAAATTGCTTGATCGCACGCAGCGATGCACAAACGATATCGCTTAAGCGATCAAAACGCAGATCGCTTAAACGATATCGTTCGTAATATTGAACCGTGTGACGGCCGCCTTAGGCTGAACCCTAGAGTAGAACATCACCCAAGTAGCTCTAGGAGGAAGGGGGGTTCCCAGAGGCACGAGAAGTGAGAAATTTAACCGTGGGACTCGTATCCATTGTCTAGTGCAGGCAAGTGGAGGGACTAGTCTGCAAGGTACACCGGGAACCCAAAAGACTAGTGGAGAATGACTAGCCCAGGATATGGGGACTCGGGTATCTGGACGCTCAGGGGGTCCCTTCCTTCAGTCTGGGCTGCCTGTTCTCTCTCTCCAGGCCCCCTCTCTGGAAGTCTCTTTTCTCTCTCAGAGGCTCCCCATGCTCCGTCTTTCCTCAGTGTCGACTAAAACTCACTGTGTGTTCTACCTTTTCCCCTAACTCCACCCCTAGAGTACGGGCCCAAAACCATCTATTCTAGGTGGGTAGGTGGGAGTGCTAGGATGGGATCCTCCTACAAATCCTACATTACACTGTGACAGTGATAACCGCACACTCATTTATGGGTGCAGTACCCCAACTGTGACGCCTGTGGAATACACTCGTCCGCGATTGTGGTTAACTGGGGTACCAGTAGAGTGAAATTTTCTTTTTCATTAAACAATAACAATAAAGGTACCGTCACACACAGCAATATTGGTTGCAATTTCACTGGAAATTTGCTGGTTGCAGTGAAATCATGGACACATTGTTCTATTTTGTGGCCGTGTACAAATGGAACAATGTGTCTATGATTTCACTGCAACCAGCAAATTGACAGTGAAATTCAACCAATATGGCTGTGTGTGACGGTACCTTTACGGGTAACATATTTACATTTTCAGGCATTGTGTTTCATCCCTTTATGGGAAGCACCAAACTTAGAACGTTGCATAGTATATAAGAGAATATATATATATATAAAAAAACATTATTAACAGGGGATTCTTCTGCCTCACGGGGACCGGGGACCGATAACTGCGCGGACCCAGTGGTAGCTATTGTCCTGCACAGTCCAGTGTGTCTTATCACCACTGGGCCGCTAGGGGTTAAACATTATTATTTAACAAGGTCAGAGTTCTCATGACAGTTTATGAGTCTCAATAGGGCAAAAAGGACGAAAAGGGTGGTCAGTACAAATTATGCACACTTCAAAGAAAAATAAAAACTATGTACAGTTCAAGTTCTTGTTGGAAACAGTAACTCAAAGGTGGGCTACTCTGATGGCAAACCATCCCATGGGTCCCGCATGCCGCTCATAGGTAACCTGGTCTCCACGTTACAGATCTCAATCCGGGTGACCGCGGCGTAGATGGGGCTCTACATCTCATCGCCTCACAAAGATATCGTCTTTTATGCCGGTTTCACGTATAAACCTCCACCCGTCCCCATAGCGGAACGACACAACAGTACCTATCTTTCTCAGTTCTGTAGGTAATGGGGGTTGTAGACAGGCTTCGTCTCTTGAGTGGCGGAACTCCATTTCAAGTCACCACCAGTCCTCCCGACGGTGTTGTTGGGCCGCCTGAGCTGGGAAACGCTGACCTGGGGAGAGTATGCTGGCACGGCACTGACGTTGGTCCGAAGCCCTTGCGAGGCCCCCCGTCATTGCTCCCAGGTACTCCCCACGCTGCCTCTGGGGTGTAGCCTCCGGTGCCTCATGAGCCATAGTCTGGGTCATCCACGTCGGGATCCTCCTCCACGGAACCGGTCGAGTCGTAGTCCCCTTCCTCGGCCTCGACGATGATGTCTGGTTTCTGGACGAATTCAACCACGTCCTGGACCTGGAGTTGGTAGGGCCGGCTGTTGGGTCCAAGGTCATCCATCTGGACTCCTGCCTCCTGGGTCTGCACAGGTGGTTTCGCTACCACGACCTCCTCCACAGCTCCTGCAATGGCCGCTGCCTCTCTTGCTTCTCGGTCCATCGCCCGGGACATCAACTCTACAGGCCGGGTGGCACTCCAGCTGCGGACCACCCACTCCATCGTCTGCACCAGGTTGTCCTGCAACTCTTGGAAAGCCTCACTCCAGAACTCTGCATCTCCGTCATTGGTCAGGAGGGAAACCGAGTCCAGGTTCCCGCGGGCAACACGGGCCTGCAGCTCCACCTCGTGCATGAGGTCCGTTTAACGGGTTGCCATTTCACCAGGTATTACACGTTGTTCCTCGTGTCCTTCTCTTCCGGTTTGTCCTCTTATGGCCTTTTGGCGGTTCCCCACTGCCGCCAGCAGCGGGCCAAGTGACTCACCATAGCCGGGTTGTTCAGGTCTCAGGCGCTGCTTCACTTGTCATAGTTCCGTGCCTGAGGCTGTGGGACCCGATGGTCAATTGAAAGGGCTGGGGAATTGGAATACTAAAGTCTTGTTTGTCTCTTGACGCCAACCTGTGGGTGTCCGGTGATGGCACCGGCGCTGCTAGGGCCTCCGGGGGATGTGCGGCAGCTAGATGGGATGCTCCCCACAGGATGAGCAGTAGTCCACGGGGCCAGGAGTTGCACTGGATGGAATACGGCAGCTCTGCCAGCTTGATGAATGCAAGGGTTAATAACAGTTCTAACAGGAAAAGGCACTGACACGATGCTCCTCTACAACGGGTCTTTACTGTAGTTCCTGTACGATACATGGTGTCACTGTTCTTTAGGTAACGGAACGGGTGGTCTCAGTGGTGAACAGTCTCTGTCCAAAGCTCCACAGTGTTCCTCTGTTACTAGCTGTCCTGTTATTGTTGCCGATGCTGTCTTATTGTACCAGGTCAGGATACTGGGGTTTCTCTATTTGGTTGCCTGTTCCATGTTATTCAACCAGCTACAAAGGGTCCTAAACTCCGTGGTGAGTATCCCCCTGGGAAGACTGCAGAAGTTGCGGCTTTAGTGAGGCGCTCCTATAAAGCTATTCCGTCACTCCGGTTTTGCAGAGCAGCGATAAACGACTGCCGACTTCGGAACCAGTGTCCGATAGGACTGGGCTTGATTATCTTTTGGACCCGTTGCTTGGTCGTTTGCCCACTTTCCTGTCTGGGTCACCGCTTGTTGGTGCGCTCCCAGTTAGACTGTCTAGACCTCCGTCCTTGAGCCTGTCTCTCCCACGTTCTTCTAACTTCTCTTATCCTCCTTTCCCCACACTACACCTTACACTCCTCCCACCAGGACCTGATTGGTCCTCTGCCTCTAAGTGGTGTATGTGGTACATGGAGCTTTGGATTTAACTTGTTCACCCCTGGGACGGATGATATTGCATCTTCTGTTAGTGATGCAATACCTTCCTGCGACGCACTCGTTGCGGGGCGCCACACAAGCAGGAGGCCCAAAGAGAAGCTGAAGAGACGGAGCGGCAGGCTAAATGGTTTGCCATGGAGGAGCGGAACCTGCAAGAAAAGCAACGGGTTCGCCGATCCAAAGCAGCAGAGTGGGGCCCGATCTATCAGGGTTCTGTGGCACCCCATGGGTTAATATGCCACAATAACACCACATAGGTTCTCTCCCCACTACACACTGACAAACACTAGCACCTCTGGGCCAGGAGGGGGAGCACCACCTGCTCCCTTAAATACTCCTGCTCATGAGGGAGAGCTCAGACCGTACAGCACGGTGCAGTGCTGTGAAGAGCACAAGTTAGTGCAGAACTTAGTGCAGGCACAGCAAGGGCCAGAGGAACAGGAGAACTACAGACAGAGGAACACGTCTGGGAGCTGGAGTGACACTTTCACTTGCCCCAGAAGAGCGCACGGAACGGACACCGGATCCGATACTGTGTCTGGCACCCACAGCACAGTGAATCCAGGAACAGTGGGATCTCTAGATGCCCCTAGTACCAATGCAAAGCAACACGGAGGGGTCAGCACAGCACAGAGGACTCAAGTTGCCTAGCCAAGTGGTACCAGCAGAACACAGAGAAAGAGTGAGAAGTCCCAGCAGCTTAGCTAGACACAGCAGCCAGGACACACACACAGCGTAACACGAGGAAGCTGACGACCCGGACAGGGTGGGAAGAGAGCTTAGCCCCATTACAGACTCCGTGGACTATAACTTGCAACAACATCTGCAGTAAAGCTTTGGAAAACAGCAAAACTGTGAGTCTGTGTATTGATTGCAACCTTTGCCCTACATTCAGTAACAGAGAGCTCCCACCTACAGAGCTACCAGCCTGTCAGCTCTGCACACAGAATAGAAGAAGCTGCAGCATCAGGAGGAGAGGAGAATTGCACCTTTGACTACTAAACATGAGTGTGTGTCCTTTAACCCCGTCTTCACCATTCATATCCATTATAGATTATACCATCACTGCCCCGGGGAATACAGTTCTACCCACTGGAACTATTACACCTAAGCTGCCATTCCATCATCCCCGGAGGTTCTGCAGCAGCGGCGGCGGCCCCCTTACTGGCCGCATATGGTGGGTGGCGTCACGACTGACAATCCCCTGTAAATACACCCCTTTTATTTGCCAGGGCCCGGGAAACGGACCGGACCAGGACCACCCGTGACTTCCCCCGCAGCAGACACGGTCCGGTACCGAGTACCCTCGTCCCAGTGGGCTCGACAAACCTGGCGTCATGAACAGGATCTACCGTGCCCGTTAAAACGGGCAGCGTGTGCCGCGATTGATGTGAAAACCGTTTTTGAACCGCGCTATCTGAACTGTATTTCTGAGAATCCGCAATATTGGAGCGCGCAGCGCGCGGGAAAGAAGGGGGGCGGTACCTTGCATTGGCACGAATTCAGCCTCCTCCCTTGGTGCTGATGACATCCGGCGGGGAAGAAGATCCCTGCTGCACCCCGGAACCTTCCATAGACATCCGGATGGAAGCGGAAGACGGAGGACAGATATTAACTAAGGGGGCCCAAGATGTCGCAGCCCGGTGCACGAGACGGTGACGGAGCAGCCAGTGGAGCTGCAGCGCCGGACCCAGCGATAGTACCCGGCGGTGCAGCGGCGCAAGGAACAGCATCCATAATGCCACTCCTGATGCCGTATACTCCAGGGGCAATGTGGCTGCCCCAATACTCCAGTGAGCCTAATACATTAACTGACTTTATGCTAAAGATAAAAGAGTATTATGTGATGTATCCCCTCACTGAAGCCCAGCGTGTAGGAATGATAATGGGACAATTAACGGGCAATGCACGGCGTGAGGTTGCGTCCTGGCTGGACACAGATAAGGTCACTGTAGAGCAGGGGTCTCAAACAGGCGGCCCGCGGGCCGCATGCGGCCCCTGGGGCCCCTCAGTGCGGCCCCCGACACAGTGGAGATTGAATCATGTCGGCGGTCCTGTGCGGAGGGCCGCCACGATACTGCTTTATTATCACTTCCAGCCTTTTTATTGACACTTCACTGCCGCTCGCTCTGCAGCCTGCTCTGTGCCCTGCAAGTTCAATACAAGCCGCCAGCCAATGAGAGGCGCATGACGTCACCTGCGGGCCTCTCATTGGTTGGCAGCTTGCATAGGGCGCAGAGCGAGCGGCAGAGCGAGCGGCAGTTTAGTCTCAATGAAGGGGCCGGAAGTGATAATAAAGCAGTATCGCGGCCCCCCCCCCCCGCACGGGACCGCCAGCTAGGTTCCCTGTGAAGGGGCCGGAAGTAATAATGCGGCAGTATCGCGGCGGCCCCACGCACAGGACCGCCGGCTAGGTTAGTTGTACAAACGAGTCTGTGTCTGAGTTAATGTGAGTGTGTGCATGTGTGTGAGAGTGAGTGTCTGAGAGTGTGTGAGCGTGTGAGCCTGAGTGTGAGCGTGTCAGCCTGAGTGTGTGTGTGTGAGCCTGAGTGTGTGTGTCTGAGCCTGAGTGTGTGTGTCTGAGCCTGAGTGTGTGTCTGAGCCTGAGTGTGAGCGTGTGAGCCTGAGTGTGTGTGAGCTTGAGTGTGTGTGTGTGAGCCTGAGTGTGTGTGTGTGAGCCTGAGTGTGTGTGTCTGAGCCTGAGTGTGTGTCTGAGCCTGAGTGTGTGTCTGAGCCTGAGTGTGTGTCTGAGCCTGAGTGTGTGTCTGAGCCTGAGTGTCTGAGCCTGAGTGTGTGAGCCTGAGTGTGTGAGCCTGAGCCTGAGTGTGTGTGTCTGAGCCTGTGTGTGAGCCTGAGTGTGTGAGCCTGAGTGTGTGAGCCTGAGTGTGAATGTGTCTGAGCCTGTGAGTGTGTCTCAACCTGAGCGAGAGTGCGTCTGAGCCTGAGCGAGAGTGCGTCTGAGCGTGAGCGCGTCTGCGTCTGAGCCTGTGCCTGTGAGTGCGTCTGCGTCTGAGCCTGTGCCTGTGAGTGCGTCTGCGTCTGAGCCTGTGCCTGTGAGTGCATCTGAGCCTGTGAGTGCGTCTGAGCCTGTGAGTGCGTCTGAGCCTGTGAGTGCGTCTGAGCCTGTGCCTGTGAGTGCGTCTGAGCCTGTGCCTGTGAGTGCGTCTGAGCCTGTGCCTGTGAGTGCGTCTGAGCCTGTGCCTGTGAGTGCGTCTGAGCCTGAGCCTGTGAGTGCGTCTGAGCCTGTGAGTGCGTCTGAGCCTGTGAGTGCGTCTGTGCCTGTGAGTGCGTCTGCGTCTGAGCCTGTGCCTGTGAGTGCGTCTGAGCCTGTGAGTGCATCTGAGCCTGTGAGTGCGTCTGATCCTGTGCCTGTGAGTGCGTCTGAGCCTGTGCCTGTGAGTGTGTCTGAGCCTGTGCCTGTGAGTGTGTCTGAGCCTGTGAGAGTGTCTGCATCTGAGCCTGTGAGTGCGTCTGCGTCTGAGCCTGTGAGTGCGTCTGCGTCTGAGCCTGTGAGTGCGTCTGAGCCTGTGCCTGTGAGTGCGTCTGAGCCTGTGCCTGTGAGTGCGTCGGAGCCTGCGCCTGTGAGTGCGTCTGAGCCTGCGCCTGTGCCTGTGAGTGCGTCTGAGCCTGCGCCTGTGCCTGTGAGTGCGTCTGAGCCTGTGCCTGTGAGTGCGTCTGAGCCTGTGCCTGTGAGTGCGTCTGAGCCTGTGCCTGTGAGTGCGTCTGAACCTGTGAGTGCGTCTGTGCCTGTGAGTGCGTCTGAGCCTGTGAGTGCGTCTGAGCCTGTGCCTGTGAGTGCGTCTGAGCCTGTGCCTGTGAATGCGTCTGAGCTTGTGAGTGCGTCTGCGTCTGAGCCTGTGAGTGCGTCTGAGCCTGTGCCTGTGAGTGCGTCTGAGGCTGTGCCTGTGAGTGCGTCTGAGCCTGTGAGTGCGTCTGCGTCTGAGCCTGTGAGTGCGTCTGAGCCTGTGCCTGTGAGTGCGTCTGAGGCTGTGCCTGTGAGTGTGTCTGAGCCTGTGAGAGTGTCTGCATCTGAGCCTGTGAGTGCGTCTGCGTCTGAGCCTGTGAGTGCGTCTGCGTCTGAGCCTGTGAGTGCGTCTGAGCCTGTGCCTGTGAGTGCGTCTGCGCCTGCGAGTGCTTCTGAGCCTGTGCCTGTGAGTGCGTCTGCGCCTGTGAGTGCGTCTCAGCCTGTGCCTGTGAGTGCGTCTGCGCCTGTGCCTGTGAGTGCGTCTGAGCCTGTGCCTGTGAGTGCGTCTGCGCCTGTGCCTGTGAGTGCATCTGAGCCTGCGCCTGTGAGTGTGTCTGCGTCTGAGCCTGTGAGTGCGTCTGCGTCTGAGCCTGTGAGTGCGTCTGCGTCTGCGCCTGTGAGTGCGTCTGAGCCTGTGCCTGTGAGTGCGTCTGAGCCTGTGCCTGTGAGTGAGTGAATGTGTGTGTGAAAAGAATGTAGACTAGGTTGGGGACATCAGTTTAAAAGGGGATCAGGATGGGGATGTTATTACAAGAAGGGGATAAGGATTTGGACAGTACTACATTGACATTTTTAGTAATACCAGAATGTTTTGCTCACTACAAGCAATGCGGCCCCCGATAAAAAAAAATTTCTATGTGCGGCCCACCAACCCAGCTGAGTTTGAGACCCCTGCTGTAGAGCATCTAGTAGCCAGACTGAAAGCAACTTTTGAATCTGCTGCTGATACCCGGGCTAAGATGTTCTTTGCATGCCACCAGAAGCCTAAACAGAGTGCCAGAGACTTTGCCTTGAACCTGCAGGAAGCACTCAGAGCCCTTAAACTGGCAGAACCTGCTTTAGCCCCGGGAGCTGATAAAATGCTATTTGACCAATTTATAGAGGGCCTCCATTCCCCTTCCCACCGAGTACAGTTAAGCATGATACTGCTGCAGAACCCTGACATGACATTTACTGAGCTGAAAGATAGAGCTATCCATTTGCAGCAGCTGGAAGAGCCACGGGAGCTATCAACTGTCCCGGACACTGCAGCAGCACCTCAGCAGCCGGCAGCGCCAGCGACATCTGCTATGTCAGCAACTGCTGCTGAGACTGGAGAACTGATTTCTAATGCTGCCCTCAACCAAAAGCTAGATGCCCTGACAGACACCGTGATCTCCATGGCCAAGGTCATCAAGGAACTGCGAGTCAAAGCCTGCACCCAAGATCGAGTTGGCGACCAGCAGAGAGGATGTCCCGTGGATGAGGCCCAGGAGATACCCAGCAGCAAGAGGACGACCCAGCGATCGCTACCAACCAGATAGACAGCCCATTTGCCGCCGTTGGCAGAAGCCAGGCCATCTTGCTCGTGAGTGTCCTTTAAACGACGATGCCCTGGGCAGACGGGCCGCTCCCCAGGAATGAACCCTCAAGGCCCCTCAGACTGGTACGACAAATTCGTGGGAGGAAAGCCGGTGATCCCTATTGTGTTGGATGGCATTCCCTTTAGTGCCTTGCTGGATACCGGGTCCCAAATAACATCCATCCCACATATTCTATATAAAAGGTACTGAGCTGATTTAGACATTACTAATGCGCCAGATGACTTTAACTTTGATGTATGGGCTAGTAATGGACAGTTAGTACCAAAGGTCGGATTTAGAGAGATGAATATTCAGGTTGGGAAGGTAGAATTGCAGAACCAGGGTATTATAATCATAGATGTTAACCGGCGAGAACGTGAACCAGTGATGCTGATAGGAATGAATGTAATTGAGAAATGTTTTTCCGAAGTGTTAAGTGTTTTGCAGCAAATCGCCGAGACTGTCGGAATCGGACAACAGAGGCTTCTGCACAAAGAGATCAAAGCCTTGATGTTGAAGCAACAGGTAGAAATCTCCGGAGGTGAGATCTCCAGTGTACGAGTAAGTGATCCAATACCCATTGTAATACCTCCCAAAACTGAAATGTTGGTGTGGTGCAGAGCCGCAATAGGCATTAAAGGGCAAGACTATCAGGCCCTGGTAGAACCCGTGTACTCAGACAGCAGACCCACCATACTCACTGCTAGAGGAGTAGTTGACGTACACAGGGGAAGAGTGCCATTACGCCTATTGAACTGCGGAGAAGACGAGGTCACATTACCTAAGTATGCTACCATGGCTAAGTTATACATGGTTGATAACAATAACATCACAGCCGCCGAGCCCTTGAACCCGTCATGACAGGCGGATGACAATGGCTCAGAGGAGAAGCTGGAGGATTGGTGCCAAAAGTTGCATGTAGGTACCAGTTCTACACCTCCCCGTCACAAGCATGGAGTATACCGGGTAGTGAAAGAATATGAGCAAATATTCAGTAAACACCCGTTAGACTTTGGGCAGATTAAAGGGGTAGAGCACACTATGCCCACAGGTAACCATCAGCCTATAATAGAAAGGTATAGACCCTTACCACCAGCTTACTACCAAACCACCAAAGACATGCTCAGAGAAATGAAATCTGCATGGGTAATAAGAGACAGTTGTAGCCCCTGGGCAGCACCTCTAGTGTTAGTTAAAAAGAAGGATGGGACCATGAGAATGTGTGTAGATTACAGGCAGATTAATCGCATCACACATAAGGACGCATACCCATTACCTAGGATTGAGGAGTCATTAGCTACATTAAAATCTGCTAACTACTTTTCCACACTTGATCTGACTAGTGGGTACTGGCAGGTTCCTGTGGCCGAGGCCGACAAGGAGAAGACAGCGTTTACTACGCCGATGGGCCTCTGTGAGTTCAATTGTATGCCGTTCGGACTCTGCAACGTACCCGGGACCTTCCAACGTCTGATTGAGAGCTGCTTAGGACACAAGAACTTCGAAACTGTACTCCTGTACTTAGATGACGTCATAGTCTATTCCAAGACGTATGAGCAACATCTACAAGACCTGGCAGAAGTGTTCGGAGCTTTGTCCAAATATGGCATGAAGATCAAGCCATCCAAGTGTCACCTTCTCAAACCAAAGATACAGTACCACGGACATGTCGTGAGTTCAGGGGGAGTAGCACCGGATCCTGATAAAGTCACAGTGATAAGGGATTGGCCAAGACCTACGAACGTGAAAGAAGTGAGGCAATTCCTGGGCCTGGTAGGCTATTATAGAAGATTTATCAGAGGATTCACGAGGCTAGCAGCTCCTCTGCAAGACATTCTGGTGGGACGATAGAAGAAGTCTTCATCCTGTAATTTCCTGACACGGTGGGATGAGGAAAGAGAAGATTCCTTCAACAAGCTGAAAAGTGCATTGATGGGAGAAGAGATCCTGGCGTACCCTGATTACCATCAACCCTTCATTCTATACACAGATGCCAGCAACGTGGGACTGGGAGCAGTATTGTCACAGATGCAAGGAGGCAAAGGGAGAGTTATTGCCTTTGCAAGTAAAAAGCTCCGGCCTACAGAAAGAAATCCCGAGAACTACAGCTCCTTCAAGTTAGAACTACTGGCAGTAGTTTGGGCTGTGACTGAACGTTTTAAACATTACTTGGCAGGTGCAGAATTCACCATCTACACGGATAACAACCCGTTGACTCACCTGGATACAGCGAAACTAGGAGCTCTGTAGTAGCGATGGATCGCCCGGCTATCTAATTACAACTTTGTCATCAAATACAGAGCAGGTCGCAAGAACGGGAACGCAGATGCCTTGTCATGGATGCCGCACCTGAAAGACGTGGAAGAGGAACCGGAAGGGTTGGAAGAGATTGAACTACCGACCTTTCATTGTTCAAAGGTACAAGATTATCAAAGAAAGTAGGAAGTAAATCTTAACCCGTTAAGACACTATGGATGGGCCGAAGCCCAAGATAATGATCCAGCCGTGAAGCTAGTGAAAAAACTGCTTATGCAACAATGTGCACACCCTGATCAGAATGCCCCAGCTGAAGCTGTACAGCTATGGAAAGTTAGAGGCAAGTTGTTTCTGCATCAAGGGAAGCTCTGCAGAATGCATGCCAATTCTAAAACGCATGGTCTGGCAGATAATCGTGCCCAAGCGAGCCACTCAGATGGTCTTAGAAGCTTATCATGACGGCGCAGGTCATTTCGGATGGAAGAAGTTAGAAGCAATCCTGAGAGAAAGATTCTATTGGGTTGGCATGAGAAGATCCATTGAACGTTGGTGTAGAGTATGTGCCGCATGCAATCTCAGAAGGAAAGATCCACAGAAAGCTCCGCTTCAACCAATAGTAACCAAGCAGCCACTTGAGCTAGTCGCATTAGATCACGTCAAGTTGTCACCAAGCCGGTCAGGCTATGTCTATGCCTTAACCATCGTGGACCATTACTCACGCTTCTTAGTGGTGGTACCTGTTAAAGATCTAACAGCGAAGACGGCAGCAAAAGCCTTCCAGACGCATTTCTGTAGACCACATGGTTACCCAGAACAAGTCCTTGCAGACCAAGGTCCAGCTTTTGAATCAGAACTATTCAAGGAATTCTGCAATATGTACGGTTGTAAGAAGATTCGCACAACAACGTATCATCCTCAAACAAATGGTTTATGCGAGAAGATGAATCATATTGTAATTGAACTGTTAAAGACCATACCAGAATCAGAAAGAAACCAGTGGCCAGATAAATTACCTGACTTGGTAGACTTATACAACCATGTACCCGTGAGTTCTACAAACTGCACTCCAGCCTACCTTATGCGTGCAAGACCCGGTAAGCTAACAATTGATCTAGAAATGGGAATTGTAAAACCAGATACAGAAGTAGAAGAAGAAACAGATTGGGATACCAAACGTCAGAAACAGTATCAACAAGTCCAAGAATGCGTAGAAAGAAACTTACAGCAAGCAAGAGCAAGACAAGAGAAGACTTTTAACAAACATGCTCAAGCAATGCCATTACACACTGGTGATCAAGTTCTCAAGAGAAAGAGATGCACTAATAAACTGGATAATCAGTGGGAAACCGTCCCATACACAGTCTTACCATCTAATCTAGACAATGTTAAAACCTGTTTGATAAGTAAAGATGAAGGAAGAACTTCAGCAGTCGTATCTCGTGATCAGCTTAAATTGTGTCCTGAAACACTGCAGACACCTGAAATCGTAGAACCCATAAAGGTCCAACCTATCCAAGAAAAAGAAGAAGTATTCCACACGGTACTAGGAGATTTCCCTAAAACATGGCCGAATTACCATGGAGCAGTTGTCGTCCCAATGATTGCATTCCCTTCAATGGTGGAACCAAAACCAGAACCTGTGTTATCAGAACCCGTGTTACTAGAACCTGTGTTACCTGAAGAAGACCCAAGAATTGAAGAACTGAAAGAACTGGAAGTAGAATCTGAAGAGGAAGAACAAATTCCTGGTCCTAGTGAACTTGCCAGTCCTGCAGTCAGATCACCATCTGTCATAGTACCAAACACAGCACGTAGGTACATACCCATTAGCACTAGCAGCCCACGTGCAAGCAGTATACCCGTTTTACGCAGATCAGAGCGTAGTACCCAAGGGCAGTTACTAGTTAGGTACAGAGAGTAAAATGTCATTAAAATGTGTAATGTAAATATGTTTGTTTAAATGTAAAGTAAAGTAAATTGAACCTGGTAGACTGTGTCCAAGAGGGTGGAGGAACTGGATTGACCCCCATGTATATTAAGTTAGGGAAAGAAAGTGCCTGGGGGGTGCTGTAGCTAATCCAGGCCTCCTAAGCAGAAACGCCCGTGGACAAATGTATATAGTTGTTGCAACGATAAAAAAGCCCAGTACCTACAGAGACTATCCTATATGAACTTTGAACTTTTCTCCTTATTCATTTATGGACCATACATACCACGGACTGGTTGTGGTAAGAACTCCTTTGTGAATACATGTATCACCCCGGAGGCAATAGACTAAACCCCCTGAAAGACTGCTTTTTGACTTTTTGAACTTTTTGGACTCTTTTTCACATTCTAGTGATTTTTGTACTTTATACTTTTAAGTCTTTGTTAATATTAATTGTGTTTAACTGTTGTTTACTTGTTTTTTCTACAGTCCCGGAGTACTGTATTTCACTAAGGGGGAATGTGGCACCCCATGGGTTAATATGTCACAATAACACCACATAGGTTCTCTCCCCACTACACACTGACAAACACTAGCACCTCTTGGCCAGGAGGGGGAGCACCACCTGCTCCCTTAAATACTCCTGCTCATGAGGGAGAGCTCAGACCGTACAGCACGGTGCAGTGCTGTGAAGAGCACAAGTTAGTGCAGAACTTAGTGCAGGCACAGCAAGGGTCAGAGGAACAGGAGAACTACAGACAGAGGAATACGTCTGGGAGCTGGAGTGACACTTTCACTTGCCCCAGAAGAGCGCACGGAACGGACACCGGATCCGATACTGTGTCTGGCACCCACAGCACAGTTAATCTAGGAGCAGTGGGATCTCTAGATGCCCCTAGTACCAGTGCAAAGCAACATGGAGGGGTCAGCACAGCACAGAGGACTCAAGTTGCCTAGCCAAGTGGTACCAGCAGAACACAGAGAAAGAGTGAGAAGTCCCAGCAGCTTAGGTAGACGCAGCAGCCAGGACACACACACAGCGTAACACGAGGAAGCTGATGACCCGGACAGGGTGGGAAGAGAGCTTAGCCCCATTACAGACTCCGTGGACTATAACCTGCAACAACATCTGCAGTAAAGCTTTGGAAAACAGCAAAACTGTGAGTCTGTGTATTGATTGCAACCTTTGCCCTACATTCAGTAACAGAGAGCTCCCACCTGCAGAGCTACCAGCCTGTCAGCTCTGCATACGGATTAGAAGAAGCTGCAGCATCAGGAGAAGAGGAGAATGGCACCTTTGACTACTAAACGTGAGTGTGTGTGTACTTTAGCCCCGTCTTCATCATTCATATCCATTATAGACTATACCATCACTGCCCCAGGGAATACAGTTCTACCCACTGGAACTATTACACCTAAGCTGCCATTCCATCATCCCCGGAGGTTCTGCAGCAGCGGCGGCCCCCTTACTGGCCGCATATGGTGGGTGGCATCACGACTGACAATCCCCTGTAAATACACCCCTTTTATTTGCCAGGGCCCGGGAAACGGACCGGACCAGGACCACCCGTGACTTCCCCCACAGCAGACACGGTCTGGTACCGAGTAGCCTCGTCCCCGTGGGCTCGACAGTTCCGTAGTCCGGTTAAACCAGGACTTAGGCTGGGGATTCGTCAAGGAGCGGAGTAGTGACCGAGAACTCTTTATAACCCAGCGGGATGTTGAATCCCACCTGCCGAAGAGTCACCTTGGTCGTGACCTGCAGCCTGGCAACAGAGTCACCTTTACCCAGCACTTGGGAGAGCGGGGATGGTATGCCCTGGATATCCACCTAGTAAAGGACGAGCCACCCGCTTATACAGGTCTTTGAGCCTGCCATGCCTGTGCAGTCTCAGAGGTTACACCACCCGTCCGCACCAGCGTAAGAGCCCCGTCCTACAACCGTAGATGCTGCTACACAGACTATGATGGAAGGAATCACAGTAGTAGTAGTCAGCGTCAGGGAAGAGGCTATGCAGACTGAGCCCGTGTCATCGGCAGGAGACGCTGTAGAAAACCTGGCTGCGTTGTGTAGTGTTAAAGAGGACGTGCCACCCTGGCTGCAATAAAAGCCACTGTCTAAAATATGGTAATGTAACTAGTGCAGTCATGTACATAGTTTATAATTTCCTTGCTAACCCAGTTGGGGTATGAGTGTATGTTTGTGATGGGCCAACCGGCTATGTTAGGAGTGACAGGTATGTATCGCACAGACAGAGGTCTGCTGCGATCTTAACCCAGGTTAATTACTGAGACCTGTGGTTCCACAACTTTCTATAATGTGATGTGGGCTGGAGTTAAGGGTTAACCAGAAGCGATGGGCGGGTCTTGTTAACTACATACCTCCCAGGGTGTGTTGCTGGGGGTTATTGGGTGGCCACTCCCTGGTCACGGGTCTGTGTCAGCCAGTCCCTTGAAGACTTCCTGTTTGTAGCACATTGGAGGAAAACCATTTGTGGGAATGAAGACTGCCAGAACTCCTGGATATTGAGACTGGATGGAGCAGGTAACCCCAGAGAATGGGGACTCAGGTGTATGGACTGGCCCATGTATATTTTCTGAAGTGCGGTTTACGAAAGGCAATAAACGGACATTGGTCTGTTCAGATATATTTCCGTTGCTGTGTAGATTGTTTTTGTGCTGCCAAGTGAGTGAACCCCACACGGCTTAGTGATCGCTATGCCACAGTTTATAATGTCTAGAGTAATTATGTTTATATGTGGTTGTGAATATGTATATTGTCTCATTTAGAGTAGAATTTTTGCATGCAAATTATGTGATAAAAGACTGAGTGGCTATGGACTATGTGTAGCTCGGACTAAAATGTAAATAGTAAGCATCCCATGTGCTCCATGTTGGTTTTTAGAGCCGACTTGTCAGTAAGACCGCTACGAAAAAAAACCCACTGGCATGGCCAAAGTCTCTTTCACCCTGACTCCACGCCCAGGAAATGTGCTGGGGTTTTACTTGTGGTGGGTTCCCCAAAGACAAAGGGAGACACCAATTGCTGAACACTCACCTGCTTAACATCTAGGGCAGTGTGATGCCTACCTGGATAGGGTTTGCACTGAACTTGGCGGGACTGTAAATAGTTATTTATGTGTATTTTCTACTTTTATATATGCCATTTTAAAGTAACCGTATCTCCCGTTAAAGGGATGAACAACCTTCTTGTTGTTATTGTTCTAGTTACAGTTGTGGTCAAAAGTATTGACACCCCTGCAATTCTGTCAGATAATACTGAGTTTCTTCCTGAAAATGATTGCAATCACAAATTCTTTGGTATTATTATCTTCATTTAATTTGTCTTCAATGAAAAAACACAAAAAGAATTGTCCTAAAGCCAAATTGGATATAATTCCACACCAAACATAAAAAAGGGGGTGGACAATAGTATTGGCACTGTTAGAAAAGTCATGGGATGCTTCTCTAATTTGTGTAATTAACTGCACCTGTAACTTACCTGTGGCACCTAACAGGTGTTGGCAATAACTAAATCACACTTGCAGCCAGTTGACGTGGATTAAAGTTGACTCAACCGCTGTCCTGTGTCCTTGTGTGTACCATATTGAGCATGGAGAAAAGAAAGAAGACCAAAGAACTGTCTGAGGACTTGAGAAACCAAATTGTGAGGAAGCATGAGCAATCTCAAGGCTACAAGTCCACCTCCAAAGACCTGAATGTTCCTGTGTCTACCGTGCGCAGTGTCATCAAGAAGTTTAAAGCCCATGGCACTGTGGCTAATCTCCCTAGATGTGGATGGGAATGAAAAATTGCTGAGAGATTTCAACGCAAGATTGTGCGGATGGTGGATAAAGAACCTTGACTAACATCAAAACAAGTTCAAGCTGCCCTGCAGTCCGAGGGTACAACAGTGTCAACCCGTACTATCCGTTGGCGTCTGAATGAAAAGGGACTGTATGGTAGGATAACCAGGAAGACCCCACTTCTTACCCAGAGACATAAAAAAGCCAGGCTGGAGTTTGCCAAAACTTACCTGAGAAAGCCTACGTTTTGGGAGAATGTTCTCTGGTCAGATGAGACAAAAGTAGAGCTTTTTGGGCAAAGGCATCAACATAGAGTTTACAGGAGAAAAAAAGAGGCATTCAAAGAAAAGAACACGGTCCCTACAGTCAAACATGGCGGAGGTTCCCTGATGTTTTGGGGTTGCTTTGCTGCCTCTGGCACTGGACTGCTTGACCATGTGCATGACATTATGAATTATGAAGACTACCAACAAATTTTGCAGCATAATGTAGGGCCCAGTGTGAGAAAGCTGGATCTCCCTCAGAGGTCATGGGTCTTCCAGCAGGAAAATGACCCAAAACACACTTCAAAAAGCACTAGAAAATGGTTTGAGAGAAAGCACTGGAGTCTTCTAAGGTGGTCAGCAATGAGTCCAGACCTGAATCCCATAGAACACCTGTGGAGAGATCTAAAAATGGCAGTTTGTAGAAGGCACCCTTCAAATATCAGGGACCTGGAGCAGTTTGCCAAAAAAGAATGGTCTAAAATTCCAGCAGAGGATTGTAAGAAACTCATTGATGGTTACGGTTATTTTGGCTAAAGGTTGTGCAACCAAGTATTAGGCTGAGGGTGCCAATACTTTTGTCTGGCCCATTTTTGGAGTTTTGTGTGAAATGATCAATGTTTTGCTTTTTGCATCATTCTATTTTGTGTTTTTTCATTGAAGACAAATTAAATGAAGATAATAATACCAAAGAATTTGTGATTGCAATCATTTTCAGGAAGAAACTGAGTATTATCTGACAGAATTGCAGGGGTGTCAATACTTTTGTCCACAACTGTATTTCCAAGGCTGAGTGAAGCAAAGATTCATTTTATTTTTGATATTCTATCTCTCACTGTTAAAATGAACCTACCCTTAAAATGATAGACTGTTCATGTCTTTGTCTGTGGGCAAACTTACAAAATCAGCAAGGGGTCAAATACTTATTCCCAAACTGTGTATATGTGCAGCAAGTTAATGAGTTACAGAACCTAAAGTTAGTTTAGTAGCAGCGCCACACATGTACGGTATGAAGTATAGAGGCTCCATGTTCAGAGTTGGGGGGAACACGCAAAGACCGGAAGTGAGGAAAAGACTGTGATTGATGGCTTATGTGCAGGCACTAGAAGTGGTATTACCAGTACTGTACTGTATCTGTGCAGGGAGGAAGGTATAATACTGTAGAGGGGAGGGGGGGAGCTCATACTGTACTGTATTTGTGTAGGGAGGAAGGTATAATACTGTAGAGGGGAGGGGGGGAGCTCATACTGTACTGTATCTGTGCAGGGAGGAAGGTATAATACTGTAGGGATGGGGGGAAGGAGAGCTCATACTGTACTGTATCTGTGTATGGAGGGAGGTACAGCACTGTAGAGGGGTGGGGAGAGCTCATATTGTACTGTATCTGTGTAGGGAGGGAGGTACAGCACTGTAGAGGGGTGGGGAGATCTCGTACTGTATCTGTGTATGGAGGGAGGTACAGCACTGTAGAGGGGTGGGGAGATCTCATACTGTACTGTATCTGTGTAGGGAGGGAGGTACAGCACTGTGAGAGGGGGGGGGAGGAGAGCTCATACTGTACTGTATCTGTGTAGGGAGGGAGGTACAGTACTGTAGAGGGGTGGTGAGAGCTCATACTGTACTGTATCTGTGTAGGGAGGGAGGTACAGCACTGTAGAGGGGTGGGGAGAGCTCATACTGTACTGTATCTGTGTAGGGAGGAAGGTACAGCACTGTAGAGGGGTGGG
Source organism: Allobates femoralis (assembly GCA_033576535.1). Classification (NCBI taxonomy): domain Eukaryota; kingdom Metazoa; phylum Chordata; class Amphibia; order Anura; family Aromobatidae; genus Allobates; species Allobates femoralis. The sequence goes on from JARQOC010000001.1 coordinate 45,559,514, forward strand.
GAGAGCTCATACTGTACTGTATCTGTGTAGGGAGGGAGGTACAGCACTGTAGAGGGGTGGGGAGAGCTCATACTGTACTGTATCTGTGTAGGGAGGGAGGTACAGCACTGTAGAGGGGTGGGGAGAGCTCATACTGTACTGTATCTGTGTAGGGAGGAAGGTACAGCACTGTAGAGGGGTGGGGAGAGTTCATACTGTACTGTATCTGTGTAGGGAGGGAGGTACAGCACTGTAGAGGGGTGGTGAGAACTTGTACTGTACTTTATCTTGCTCTTATACCAAGTTTCAATTTCTTAAAAATGTTAGCTTGTCCTGTAAAACGCTCTCAGGCCAAGTTACTTGTAATCCAAGGTTCCATTGAATTTATTTGTAGTAGTAAAAGGAAAATTCTTTAATATCATAGAAACAAGATGCAACTTAAAATTTTTATTTAGAAACTTCCTAACAATATAAATGGGTAAGGAAAAAAATGATTTTCTACCCATAAAATGTGTTTGTTGAAGTATAAGTCATTTAAGTCAACAAGCATTACCCGTATATTATTTACATAAGTTAATTAACCCCTTCATGACCCGGGAATTTTTTGTTTTTCATTTTTGTTTTTTGCTCCCCTGCTTCGAAGAGCCATAACGTTTTTATTTTTCTGTCAATATAGACATATGACGGCTTGTTTTTTGCGGGACGAGTTGTACTTTCATATGCAATAATTTATCTAACCATATAGTGTACAGGGAAATTGCAAAAAAAGTGCAATGACACATTATTTTTTTGGGTATTTTATTCGCCATGTTCACTATCTGGTAAAACCGACATGACAGGGTGATGCCTCGCTTCGGTACGAGTTCGTAGACACCCAACATGTATACCTTTACTGGTATATAGGTGGTGAAAAAAAATTCAGAAGTTTGGAAAAATAACAGACAGACTTTTTGTGCCATGTTCTGCGACCCGCAGCATTCTCATTTTTCAGGATCTGGGGCTGTGTGACGGCTTATTTTTGCGTCTTGAGCTGATGTTTCTAATGATACCATTTTTGGGGGGATCCGCAGTTTTGATCGCCCGTTATTGCATTTTCTGGGCATATAGAGTGGTCACAGGAGCCCCAAATACATCATGTCTAAGGTGGTGGGCAGGGGTTAGAACGACTAAAGGGGGTGCCAGGTTCACATTAAAGGGAACCTGTCAGCTCTTTTTGAAATTCCAGCCTCCTGAGGAACTCTGATGCGCCGGCCGGAACTTCATATCCAGCCCGGTGCATTATGGGGGCTGATCACGTGTTCGGCCCGGCTTCAATATGCACACTGCACATGTGCCGGAGCCTGGCCGAACACGTGATCAGCCCCCATAATGCACCAGGCTGGATATGACAATCCAAACGACCATGGCTTGCCCCCCCCTAGTTTTGATCCTGGGTACGCCCATGTGTCCCAGCATGCGTTGTCAAGCTGCAATTTGTGCTCTATTGTCCAGACTTCCATAAAAATGAGTGCGGACCTTGATCTGCGCAGCCTCTGCGCCCATTTTCTGGATGTCTGGACACTAGAGCAATAATGGCAGTTTGGCAATGCATGCTGGGACATGGACAATGGCGGTGCTCACCGGATGCCGTAAACTTCCCCCCAAGCAGCTCTGGACATTGCCCCCATCCTGTGTGGATCTGTGAAACCTGCCTCTGGCACACCCGCTCCACCCCTGCAACCCACCCTCCTTAAGCCATGGTGGGTACAGCATGTAGGGACTATGTATCACCAGGATTGGGGGCTGCTGTGTACCACCAGCATGGGAGGCTGCTAATATGATTATAAGATGGACACCGGCATTATAACACTGACCCTGTTTAACATTAAAAATTACTTTTTTCTCTTTTCCTTCACTAATTTGGGGTGTGTTTTATAAAATGGTGTTTATAAAAGGAAAAATTCAAGTGTCCTGATTTGGGGGATCATCCTGCTGTCCTTGAGCCTGTGCTGCACTTGCACCATTCTATGGGTATAGTATCTGATCACTGTGCTCGATTGTGTAGGATTTCTGTACTAATATGGTGCTTATGTACATGCTAGCTCACTTGCTCTTGTCACTTTTATCCTTTGTGATGTGATTTATTTCAGCTAATTTGTGCTCTTTTGAATAAAAAATATACTATTTGCATGCATTTACTCCATTTCCTCTGGTTTTTTTATACTGGTTCTGGAGTTGCTGTGAATCTGGAGACTATCAGTCCACCAGTCTCATAAGTATTTTTGTATTGACTTATATATTCTATATGCCGCAGTCATAGGGCCAGGGTACTCGGACAATCCAGTGCAACAGTCTCTGGATCATGGTTGCGTCTCCTCATCTCCTGAAGCCGTAGCTTTGACCGTACGTTGTTAAGTGAATTATTTACAGGGGAGAAAGTTTATGGTTTGTCGTGACGCCAACTGAGGTTTCTGGTCAGGGATCACCGGTGCTACAGGTAGTAGTTCCAGGGGATACATGGTGATGCAGCTAGATGAAGCACCAGACTGAGCAGGAGCAGGCCCATGAGAGTAGTAGTAGGTGTAGAGTAGAGGAAATAGTAGGGGTTATAGTGATGGGTGGCGGTTCTGCAGGTGGGAGCAGGACAGCGCAGGAAGGACCGGACGACACAAAGTTCTTGTGGTTCTTACCATATACTGATTTTTCAGTGGAGTTACGGCCCAGCTGGGGTATTTAGTCCAAAAAGTGCACAGCCTGGCCAGCCCAGAAGTATTCAGAGTCCACTTTGCCAAAACACAGGCTATTTGGTCTTCCTTGCTATTTTCTTCACTCTAACACTTGTTACTCCTGTCCTCTCCTAAGTGTTCTGTGGTTGCCAATGCCAGCAGGCAGGTGATAGCCTTGCTGGTTCTCTTACCCTATGTAGTTCCTTGCACCTGGGGAGGGTGCACTAAACTAGCAACTGTACTTGAAGCCCAGTGACCTCCAGTTTCACGGTTGGTCCTGAAATATCCATACTGAATTGGGCAGGTACCCTTCTGGAGCTAGCTCCTCTGCCCGGCTGGAACAGCCAGGCAGAGGAGCTTCATTCATGTCCTTTGGCCTGGGAATAGAACTTAACTCCATGTGTAGTACTACCGGTAGCTTCCTCAGTTTCCCGACTGGATCTCACTAGAGCTGTCTCCTTCTGCCACCTACCCCTAACCTAACTCCTCCATCTAACCAGTAGGTTGTGACTACCCTGAGTGTGGGTTTATTCTACCCAGCACCTGACCTGGAGTTTGGATTGTGTTGGGTGCAAATGGGGGTCTCAGCAAAGCTTTCCCCTCTTACCTCTCGGCATGAATTTGAATTGCATGCAGTACCATTAGTGTCAGCGAAACACAGGGGCACCACATATATCTGTTTGTTTGTATCTAGACATTTCCACTAATTGTTGATTAGTCTTGCACACCAGTTTTATAATAATAATGGGGATTTTAGCTCATTCCTTCCCACAGATCAGCTTCTCCGCTATTATATTGGTACGGTAGTTTTCTTCCATAAACTGCTCATTTTTGAACCTTTCACAACATTTCTACAGTAATGATGTCAGGACTTTGACTTTGGCCATTACAAAATGTTACAAAATGTTAACTTTATTCTTCTCTGACCATTCTTCTGTAGAATGACTTGTGTGCTTTGAACCATTGTCATACTGAGCAGGATTTAGCTCATGGACAAGTGTCCTGATATATTCTTTTAGAGTTTGCAGGCATGATTAATAATTCATTGTTCTATCAAAAATGGCAAGCCGCCCTGACCCAGATGAAGCAAAACCGGACCCAACCATGATGCTACCACAGTGTTTCACAGAAGATATGAGGTTTTAATCCTGTAATGCAGGGCTTGTCATCCACTAAACATAACACTTCTAATTTAAACTAAAACGCCCTATTTTGGTTTAATCGATTCACAAAACATTTTTCTAACCGTCTTCTGACGAGGCCGGATGATCTTCAATAAACTGTATATCATGGTGAGGTTATTTTTGAAAAGAAATTGCGTTCTCTATGCAGGGCCGGCCTTATGTTGAATGGTGCCCTGTGCGAATTTGCCTTATGGCGCCCCCACGCCATTACTTACTCAGAACACATGAGCATACATGTTTGTACATGATCTATTCATGGTCTTCAAGGAGAGCAGGGAGGGGCGTTGCTATGCTAGGGTCAGAAAAAATCAGGGACCCAAGACCTATATCCTCTCCCACCTGTCATTACCAACCCTCCCATATATAGAGGTGTTACCTGTCATCTTACAGGAGGAGGAGGTGAGCTGTGACATCACCTATTGTGAATGGTGGATCCTGTGTTATCTACTTATATAGATGTGTTATCAGTCATCTTACAGGAGGAGGAGGTGAGCTGTGACATCACCTATTGTGAATGGTGGATCCTGTGTTATCTACTTATATAGATGTGTTATCAGTTATTGTGCAGGAGGAGGTGAGCTGTGATATCACCTATTGTGAATGGTGGATCCTGTGTTATGTACTGTATATAGAGGTGTTATCAGTCATTGTACAGGGAGGTGAGCTGTGATATCACCTATTGTGAATGGTGGATCCTGTGTTATCTACTGTATATAGAGGTGTTATCAGTCATTGTACAGGAGGAGGAGGTGAGCTGTGACATCACCTATTGTGAATGGTGGATCCTGTGTTATCTACTTATATAGAGGTGTTATCAGTTATTGTTCAGGAGGAGGTGAGCTGTGACATCACCTATTGTGAATGGTGGATCCTGTGTTATCTACTGTATATAGAGGTGTTATCAAGCATTGTACAGGAGGAGGAGGTGAGCTGTGACATCACCTATTGTGAATGGTGGATCCTGTGTTATCTACTGTATATAGAGGTGTTATCAGTCATTGTACAGGAGGAGGTGAGCTGTGATATCACCTATTGTGAATGGTGGATCCTGTGTTATCTACTGTATATAGAGGTGTTATCAGTCATTGTACAGGAGGAGGAGGTGAGCTGTGATATCACCTATTGTGAATGGTGGATCCTGTGTTATGTACTGTATATAGAGGTGTTATCAGTCATTGTACAGGAGGAGGTGAGCTGTGATATCACCTATTGTGAATGGTGGATCCTGTGTTATCTACTGTATATAGAGGAGTTATCAGTCATTGTACAGGAGGAGGTGAGCTGTGATATCATCTATTGTGAATGGTGGATCCTGTGTTATCTACTGTATATAGAGGTGTAATCAGTCATTGTACAGGAGGAGGTGAGCTGTGATATCACCTATTGTGAATGGTGGATCCTGTGTTATCTACTGTATATAGAGGTGTTATCAGTCATTGTACAGGAGGAGGTGAGCTGTGATATCACATTGTGAATGGTGGATCCTGTGTTATCTACTGTATACAGAGGTGTTATCAGTCATTGTACAGGAGGAGGTGAGCTGTGATATCACCTATTGTGAATGGTGGATCCTGTGTTTTCTACTGTATATAGAGGTGTTATCAGTCATTGTACAGGAGGAGGTGAGCTGTGATATCATATATTGTGAATGGTGGATCCTGTGTTATCTACTGTATATAGAGGTGTTATCAGTCATTGTACAGGAGGAGGAGGTGAGCTGTGATATCATCTATTGTGAATGGTGGATCCTGTGTTATCTACTGTATATAGAGGTGTTATCAGTCATTGTACAGGAGGAGCAGATGAGCTGTGACATCATCTATTGTGAATGGTGGATCCTGTTTTATCTGCTGTATATAGAGGTGTTGACTCTTAAATAATGCAGCATTTCAAATAAGAACATACTCCAAAAGCTTCTGGGGACTGAGACAGATAGGAGAGTAGCAAGAAAGGCTAGTCCCTGGTGAATTCACCCCATTTGCGTGTATACGGAGAGACCGGTCACTCAAGGCAGTCAGCAGGGAGAAGCCTTCAGGGAACAGACTTTCTGACTAGTCTCCAGCAAGATTTGATCCCTGACAGAACCCCCCCCCCCCCCATAGTATTCCACATAGTATATTGCATCCCCAAATTCCTCCATATATTATGCACCCCAATAGACCTCCATATAATATAATGCACCCCCATAGTCCTCAATATAGAATAATGCACCACCACAGTCCTACATATAGTATACTAGATGGCGGCCCGATTCTAAAGAATCGGGTAGTCTAGAATCCATATATAGTTTATTTACTAATAGTTAGGGGAGTGCGGTGAAATGAATTGTGTGTGTATACAGGTGGCTCAGTGGGTAGCAGAGTATACGGTTGCTCAGTGGTTAGCACTGCGCGGTGGCTCAGTGGTTAGCACTGCGCGGTGGCTCAGTGGTTAGCACTGCGCGGTGGCTCAGTGGTTAGCACTGCGCGGTGGCTGAGTGGTTAGCAGTGAGTGCGGTGGCTCAGTGGTTAGCAGTGAGTGCGTGGGCAGAGTAGTCAGCGCAGTGCCGTGGGCAGAGTGGTCAGCACAGCGCCGTGGGCAGAGTGGTCAGCACAGCGCCGTGGGCAGAGTGGTCAGCACAGTGCCGTGGGCAGGGTGGTCAGCGCAGCGCCGTGGGCAGGGTGGTCAGCGGTGGGGGGGGGGGACGGACACACACAGACACACACTCCGATATATTTACCACCGTCCCTGCTTCTTCCCTGCCACCTGCGTCTTCCTGAGTCCTCTGTTCTGCCGACATGTCGCCGCACCCAGGACTAGATCCAATATGGCGTCCGGGAACTCTCGGTGGCCCGATTCTAACGCATCGGGTATTTTAGAATATAGAAATAGGGATTGCATGGGGAAGGCGGTGAGGGCTGAATTGGGAGGAACTTTGAAGAAGGAGCGGCCGGTGAAGAACGGCGTGGCAGGGGGGAGGAGGGAGGACAGAACAGCAGGGGGGAGGAGGATGGAGGACAGAGGAGGTAGCGGCGGGGTGTGGGAGGATGTAGCAGCACAGGCAGGGGGAGGAAGGAACGGCAGGGGGAGGATGGAGCACAGAGCGGCAGGGGGAGGAGGACGGAGGATGAAGCGGCGGGGTGGGGGAGGATGGAGCAGCACAGGCAGGGGGAGGACAGAGGATGGCGTGGCAGAGGGGAGGAGGACAAAGGAAGGAGGAGGAAGCGTTGCGGTGGGGGAGGATGGAGCGGCACAGGCAGGGGGAGGATGGAGCGGCAGGGGGAGGATGAAGCACAGAGCGGCGGGGGAGGTGGAGGACAGGATGAAGCGGCGGGGTGGGAGAGAACGGAGCAGCATAGGCAGGGGGAGGACGGAGGATAGAGTGGCGGAGGTGAGGAAGGCAAAGGAAGGAGGAGGAAGCGGTGGGGTGGGGGAGGATGGAGTGGCACCGGCAGGGGGAGGACGAAGCGGCATGGGGAGGACGAAGCACAGAGTGGCGGGAGGGAGGAGGGTGTAGGATGAAGCAGCGAGGTGGGGGAGGACGAAGCAGCACGGGCAGGGGGAGGACGGGGGATGGAGTGGCGGAGGTGAAGAGGACAAAGGAAGGAGGAGGAAGCGGTGGGAGGATGGAGCGGCACAGGCAGGGGGAGGACGGAACGACAGTGGTTAGCACTGCGCGGTGGCTCATTGGTTAGCACTGCGCGGTGGCTCAGTGGTTAGCACTGCGCGGTGGCTCAGTGGTTAGCACTGCGCGGTGGCTCAGTGGTTAGCACTGCGCGGTGGCTCAGTGGTTAGCACTGCGCGGTGGCTCAGTGGTTAGCACTGGGCTGTGGCTCAGTGGTTAGCACTGCGCGGTGGCTCAGTGGTTAGCAGCGAGTGCGGTGGGCAGAGTGGTCAGCGCAGCGGCGCTGTGTGGGCAGGGTGGTCAGTGCAGCGGCGCTGTGTGGGCAGGGTGGTCTGCGCAGCGGCGCTGTGTGGGCAGGGTGGTCAGCGCAGCGGTGCTGTGTGGGCAGGGTGGTCAGCGCAGCAGCGCGGTGGGCAGGGTGGTCAGCGCAGCAGCGCGGTGGGCAGAGTGGTCAGTGCAGCAGCGCGGTGGGCAGGGTTGTAAGCGCAGCAGCGCGGTGGGCAGGGTGGTCAGCGCAGCAGCGCGGTGGGCAGGGTGGTCAGTGCAGCGGGGCTGTGTGGGCAGGGTGGTGAGCGCAGCGGCGCTGTGTGGGCAGGGTGGTCAGCGCAGCGGCGCTGTGTGGGCAGAGTGGTCAGCGCAGCGGCGCTGTGTGGGCAGAGTGGTCAGCGCAGGGCAGAGTGGTCAGCGGTGGGCAGAGTGGTCAGCGGTGGGGCGGACGGACACACACTCCAATATACTTACCACCGTCCCTGCTTCTTCCCTGGCGCCTGCGTCTTCCTGAGTCCCGACATGTCGCTGCACCCAGGACTGAATCCAATATGGCGTACGGGAACTCTCGCGAGACTTCCCGGACGCCATCTTGGAGAAAGTATGTCGCCACCCCTGGAGCCATGGATCCAATATGGCGTCCGGGAAGTCTCGCGAGACTTCCCGGACGCCGTATTGGATCCAGTTCTCCAGGGGCGGCGACATGTCGGCAGTGGAGAAGACGGAGGAGAGGTGGTAAGTATAGGCGACTGTGTGTGCGTGTGGTGTGTGTGTGGTGTGTGTATGTGTTAGGGGATGCCATAAGCGTAGCGGGCTCTATGAGTCCCGGCTCCCGCTTACGGCCGCCATCTTGGCTCACCCTGAGCGGGTGTAGCTCTGCCGGACGTTGGGACAAAGTGACGGATGTGAGGTCACAAATCCTTCCAGCTTTTATATACAAGATTGCACACCCACAGACCTCCATATAGAATAATGCACCCCCACATTTCTCCATATAGAATAATGCACCCACACAGTTCTCTATCTAGAATGCACACCCAAAGTCCTCCATTTAGTATAATGCACGCCACAGTCCTCCGTATAGTATATTGCACACTTAAAGCATGACATATAGTACAATACACCCCCACATTCCTCCATATAGTATAATGCTCCACTCCGTACACCTCGTACACACACGGCTCTGCTTGGTACACCTCGTACACACTTGGCTCCACTCCATACACTTCGTACACACGCGGCTCTGCTCCATACACCTCGTACACACTCTGCTCCACTCCATACACCTCGTACACATTCGGCTCCGCTCCATACACCTCGTATACATTCGGCTCCGCTCCATACACCTCGTACACACACGGCTCTGCTTGGTACACCTCGTACAAACTCGGCTCCACTCTGGAAACACACGGCTCCGCACACCTCGTACACGTGGCTCAGCTCCGTACACACATTACTCTGCTCAGTACACCTCATACACACTCAGCTCCGCTCCGTACACACGCGGCTCCGCTCTGTACACCTCATGCACACTTGGCTCCGCTCCGTACTCCTCGTGCACACTCGGCTCTGCTCCGTACACCTCATACACACCGGCTCTGCTCCGTACACCACGTACACACGCGGCTCTGCTCCGTACACCACGTACACACGCGGCTCCGCTCCGTACACCACGTACACACTCGGCTCCGCTCCGTACACCTCGTACACACTTGGCTCCGCTCCGTACACCTCGTACACACTCGGCTCAACTCCGTACACCTCATACACACTCGGCTCAGCTCCGTACACCTCGTACACACTCGGCTCAGCTCCGTACACCTCGTACACACTCGGCTCAGCTCCGTACACCTCGTACACACTCGGCTCAGCTCCGTACACCTCGTACACACTCGGCTCAGCTCCGTACACCTAGTACACACTCGGCTCAGCTCCGTACACCTAGTACACACTCGGCTCAGCTCCGTACACCTAGTACACACTCGGCTCAGCTCCGTACACCTAGTACACACTCGGCTCAGCTCCGTACACCTAGTACACACTCGGCTCAGCTCCGTACACCTAGTACACACTGGGCTCAGCTCCGTACACCTAGTACACACTGGGCTCAGCTCCGTACACCTAGTACACACGTCTCCGCTCTGTACACCTCGTACACACGTCACCGCTCCGTACACCACGTACACACGCGTCTCCGCTCCGTACACCTCATACACACTGGGCTCCGCTCCGTACACCTCATACACACTCGGCTCAGCTCCGTACACCTCATACACACTCGGCTCAGCTCCGTACACCTCATACGCACACGGCTCTGCTCCGTACACCTCGTACACACTCGGCTCCGCTCCGTACACCTCATACACACTCGGCTCCGCTCCGTACACCTCGTGCACACGCGACTCCGCTTCATACACCTCATACACACTCGGCTCTGCTCCGAACACCTCATACACACTCAGCTCCGTACACCTCATACACACTCGGCTCCGCTCCGTACACCTCATACACACTCGGCTCCGCTCCGTACACCTCGTGCACACGCGACTCCGCTTCATACACCTCATACACACTCGGCTCTGCTCCGAACACCTCATACACACTCAGCTCCATACACCTTGTACACACTCGGCTCCACTCATTACACCTCATACACACGCAGCTCTGCTACATTCACACTATACATCCCTCTTGATCCCACACAAACTCACCTCATCCATTTCTTCACCTCTTCACTTCCTGCTTGATGGAAGCTGCCCTGCATACTCGGAGATGCTGATCATGTGATCCCTGACTCCTCCCCTCCATTGACATCATCACAGGTCCTGTAAGCACAGGCCTGTGCAGCTCCACAGGTGGGCTCACACTGCAGGGTGGGGGGGGGATAACGCGGCGGCAGCGGCCAGGACTATAGTAGAGAGAGTGGCATCAGCAGGGAGCCCGCGCTACCACCGGGCGCCCCTGCGGATGCCGTCCTCTGTCTACTAGCAGCCGCACAGATCTAGCAAAGCCCCTGGGAGCGGGAGCAGGGCAGCAAATAACAATGACAGCTGTCTCCCTGCGGCGCCCCCTGGAGCGTGGCGCCCTGTGCGGTCGCACGACTCGCACATGCCAAAGGCCGGCCCTGTCTCTATGCAATCCGCTCATGCTCAGCCCTATTGTTTAGTATCCTCCTAAGGCCGAGGTGTCACTAGTGTACGGCTTCAGATGTGATATGCTACTGATGGTAAGGAATGGTACTTTGGCACACAGTTAAGTATGAAAAAATGTCGATAGACTCGTATGATAGTTGATGTCCAGTTTTATTGCTCACATAGGTGTGACACAGTTCAGTAGAGTTCAGTTACTAAACATTTTGACTCGGCAGAGTCTTTATCAAAGTATAGTTATCTGTAACAAATACATACAGAAAAAAGGAATCAATGCATGCTAATACATACATATAACAAACAGACAAAAAAAGATTGTACATTGTACATAATCAAGGATGTATTATATGCTCATACACCAACAATCAAGCTCAATAAGAAAATATGATAACAAAATTGTGGTGGCTCATTATAGGAGCAAAAAGCAACAACCATATCGGCACCTTAGGAATTATCTGCGCATTCTTATGATGAAACAAAATTTGCATAGAATAGCTATGTACTTCCACTTAGGTTCCTGACTTAAGGAGTCTTTTGCACTAGCTGCTCACCTAGATACACGTGAGGACACTTCAGTCTAGTAACTAGATTGAAGTGTCCTCACGTGTATCTAGGTGAGCAGCTAGTGCAAAAGACTCCTTAAGTCAGGAACCTAAATGGAAGTATGACATGGAATGGGTACCGACACATAACACTACAATAAGTAAAGGAGTAGAGAAGAATATCATAAGAGGTTAGGGAGAAAAGCAGAAGAAGAGAGAACAATGGGATGAAAAAAGACTTTTATTATTTCATTAATTTCATCAAAATAATTATTGGTAGAGGCAAAGTATCTTAAAGAGTCATAGGATATGCTCCAGAGAATGTAATCATATTAAATGTGATATAATGCATCAACAAGACAATATATCAATAGAGAGAGTACCTTGGGGTCTCCACATACACATGTATCTGAACTGGATAAATAAGGTGATAGGATAGTAAAAGGCCGGTCCAGTATCCCTATTAGTTCAAAATAGAAATATACCGTTATCAAGGATACAAATAGAAGGGAGTTAATATGTTAATGTTTTACCATCAGGGATGTATAAACCTTGGGCCACAGGTAGTTAATTATGATGAGGTGATTGGAAAGCACCTAGGAGATAAGGTTAAATGTTAGGGGTCATATTGCTATCCATAAGAACAGTGTGAGAGAGACCCAGGGATCAATACCTTATAGTGCTTGTTGTCAAAGTTGCGGCCAGGAATTGTAAGGAAACGGTCCTGGCATGTAATAGTAGGAAGGTTACATAGGAAAACATAGTGGAAGCAAGAATAGCAGAAATAGCAATGTATGAAAAAGCAGAGATGCAGGAGTGCTCACATGTTACCTTGTAATGAAGTCCGTGATGGGTCGTGGCAAGCGCAATGAGCGGTGTCCGCATGCTGTGTTTTATGTGCGGCCGGCAGAAGTGATGCAATCCGTATCGCTTCCGGTCCAGCATAGTGGAACGCACTCCGGGATGGCGTGGAATGCACCCCGGAAGTGCTGGCATGCATGATTTCTGACAAGGCGAAAGGAGGAGCGATGTATTGGACCTTATACAATACCGGGCAGTGCACAGTGTTGATAGTGGGAGTGGGGGAAACCCCGTGACAAGATCTTTTTGTCATGTTCTCTGAAAAGAAAGACGAGAAAACGTAAATATCAAGCCTATGTAGGTTATTGATACCCACAATAGCGAAACAACCTTTAGTACATTATTAATCATTACATTTTTTAAAGGTACAGTAGCAAATAAGTATATTAGTGGAATACAAGAAAGATACAACGAAAATGTGAGAACAACATTGTCATAGCAAACAATTGGAATATCAGAACAGCAGCCACTCTTATCAAGGCTAATGTACAATATTTAAGCAACAGTACTAGACAAACAGACGTCTGCAAGTGCTACATTATGCCCGTACCTCATACTCCCTATTAAACCCATAGGGTTCTAGGGTTTGAAGGTGGTGAATCCACTAGGATTCTCTTAGTCTCAATTGTTTGATTCTATCCCCCCCTCGTCTGTTAACTGGAACATGTTCCAGTACCTGGAATTTTAGTTGGGCTATAGAATGATGAGAATTAATAAAATGAAAGAGGATAGGGAGCAGAGTTTGTGGGCAACAGCCATGGAGGTAGTCCTTGGTGTTGGAGCCACCTCATTCCAAGGGTGCATTTCACGCCCCCTGCATCTCTGTGCTGCCTTCCTCCATGTCTTCGCTGCCTCCCTCCATGCCCTCACCGCCTCCCTCCTGCCAGTCATTTCACAAACACATGGGGGACGCCTTGCCTGAATGCAGCATGCATGCTGCATTCAGGGCTGCACTTAGATTCATATCCATGGGGGAGTGCCAGATCCTCTTTAAACAGCATCACTGGCATGAGTGTGGCGCCCCACTATGTAGGTGCCACAAAAGGGGTACTGCACCCGTAAAAGAGGTGTAGTCACCCCACTGCAAGTGGATTTATGAATGGTAGGAGGAACCCTAAAACCCACACTAGATCAGGCAGTGGGAGGGAACCCGGGAGGGTATATAGGGGGATCTAGTAGGCGGTCAGTTAGAGCCAGGCAGGGAGCCTGTGGCACGAAGGAGGGTCTCCTCGGCTGAGAGACCCAGGGAAAAGAAGAGATCCCAGACAGAGGAGAAGGGAGCAAGTAGCTCTGAGGGCAGTTCGCTCAAAGTAAGAAACCGGGTACCGGAGCCCGCACCTGCAGGAACCTTCACGGCCTGTAGAAAATCCGTAGAACAGGGGTATATCCAGATACGGCCCTGACTTCTAAGGACCCATTAGAGGGGGATCAGACACCACAACGCCCAATTGTGGTGATCAACAGAAGGTTTTCCCGACAGGAGCAAATGGAAGGCAAGAGAGACAGCAGGAGGTCAGATTACTCTATACGAGGTCAGGCTTCACTCGGCTACTGGGGGGCGAGGGAACAAGAGGAATAAGAAAGGCATGCATTGGAGGTTCCGTCTACCTAACCGAAAGATCCGCTTGCAGCCACCTGTAGCCACTTGTCGTTATAACACCTACTGCACTGAGACTGTAATGACAGCTAAGTTCCAGTAAAGTACCCAGTGAAGTGACTTTTGACTCTGCTGTATCTTTCTTTGCATAAACTCACTTTTCTCACAGAATTGCTGCCCCAGAAGTCCCAGTCCTGCCTGCGGGGGACTACACCATCATTGCCGCAATACCACCGACCTCCGGAGAACTGTAGTGACGCTGGTGATACCTCACCAGGTACTGCAGGTGGCGTCACAAACAAACTTTATTTTATTTTACTTTTCCCCTAATCATTGACCACCAAGGCCACTGCCTCAGGCAGCCACCTGTGACCTCCAGACTGAGCCTGAGATCTGAGTACCCTGCCCTGGGTGAGTCATGAGTCCACAGAGTAGCTGCTGGCCAGTAAATCAGGCTGGCAGAAATTGTCATGCAGCCAAGCCAGAAACAGGAAACAGGGATAATTGCCAAAATTGGCAGAATAGCCAGTAAACGAGCTGAGGTCAGACACTGGAATATTCACTAAAGCAGAAGAAGCTGAGAACAGGAGCGTCAACCAGGTAAGACAAAACATATAACTGGCAATTGGGGGCAGTCAGGGTCTCTGGGATTTATTTATTGAAGAATTTAAGCCACACGGGCATGGCCCTCTCCCGTCTGTACTCGTCTGTCTATTGTAATTTACGTGAGAAAAGAAGTGATGATCCAGCTCCCGATGAGTAATGCTCAAATAAAGATTTATTTTTCTGTCAACATTTCCAGTTGTCAATACAGCCGGTGTTAGTGCTCATAGTACTTGGATATTTAATATACAGGGAGCATCGCAAGGCGACATGTTTCGGACCAAGGTCCTTTTTCAAGCCTGAAAGTGATGCTTCCTGTATATTAAATATCCATGTACTATGAGCACTAACACCGGCTGTATTGACAACTGGAAATGTTGACAGATAAATAAATCTTTATTTGAGCATTACTCATCAGGAGCTGGATCATCACTTCTTTTCTCACATTTCTACGTGTGCTGCCAGGACGCAGGTCGGTGCATACCGAACATTCGAGGGGTGAGCTGATTGCCTTTAACATTATTGTAATTTACATCTGCATGTAACTCCTTCTCATGTACAACACTTAACATGGCAGCAGAGGGTGCAGCAGTCGTGTGCCGGCTGCATGCTGAACTACCCAGCCGAGCTTCCTACCTAACAGATCTTCCTTTCCTACAGAACATGTCGCTCTCTGGCTTGCTGCATGGAGTACGTATCCCTGAAAACACATGTGGGGTGTGTGGCCCTTACTTGCTGGCCGTTATAGTTAGGTTCCTTTCATCTCACAGTGGTCTCCACACAGAACCAGACCATGTTGCTTCATTAAACAGAACTTTTACTTGATAACATACCCTGATTCACATGTTTACACAGCACAGACACTTCTACAGTTCTTTTTCCACCTGTGCTGTTCTTCAAGGTTGTTCCTTTTTCTCTATCCTAAACAGGAATCACCCTAACTGCTTCCTCTATTTCCCAGTTCCCAGATTCAGGCCTCCACTACCTCCAGGGTCCAGGACCTGTCGCATACAGCAGCCCCACATCTATACACCCTTCCATTCGGAATGGTTCAGATGCCTCACCGAGGTAACCCTACTTGTGCTGTACACCCCAGACGTCCAGGAGAACCTGCCTGCAGAGGACCAGTGTGACCTAAGTACTGTCAGGATGTCATGTCCTCCCTCTAGCACACCCCAGCCATCACTTCACTGCCTTCCCTCTTCCTTTCTCAGGGAACTTAACTCTCTAAACTCCTCCTACAGGGGCTAAACCTATTCTTACCGCTGCCCTAGGCTGCATGCTGAGCTACCCAGCCGAGCATCCTACCTAACAGACCTTCTTTCCTACTGAACACAACTGACTCTGTTACATCTATACCTACATAACATTCCTATCATAACATAACTAACTCTAATACATCTATACCTACATAACACTAATGCCCAATTACTATACAAGAAGACATCACATTGTATATTAAATAATAATATAATAATAATATTTATTTACATACATTTGCAGCACTATCCCCATTGGCGCTCACAATCTATCAGTATTTCTTTGGAGTGTGAGAGGAAACTGGAGTGCCCGGAGGAAACACAGGCAAACATTTACATTAGACAACAGGGCCAACATCTTCAGAGGTAGGAGTTTCCCAGCACCGACCACACCCTTACAGCATCATGGAATGCCCTATGAATATATTAATCTAATATATAAAGCTGAATGTATGTATGTGTGTGTGTGTGTGTGTGTGTGTGTGTATATCCGGGATTGCCATCTACACTGTCGCAACTACAGCCACAAAATGTTGCACAGTCGCACGTCTGGACCCTGAGAGCGTCATAGGCTATTTTGTGAGGCGAAATTTTAACCCTGCGTGTTCCAGTTCACCAAACAATTTTGCCCCTATCTATATAATAGGGAAAAAAGGAAAGGAAAAGTGTTGGAGGAAAATCGACAGCTGTCAGCTATAGAGACAAAATTTTGCACAGTCACACGTCTGGACCCCGAGAGCGTCATTGGCTATGTTGTGAGGCGAAATTTTAACCCCGCGCATTCCAATTCACCAAACAATATTGCCCCAATCTACATAATGGGGAAAAAGTGACAGTTACCAGT